>VOSG01000039.1:0-146109 GCA_009761265.1 Halicephalobus sp. NKZ332 | reverse complement strand
ATTAGGCTCTACTTTACTGGTTATCTGAGTTTATGGCCGTTCTAGTTATGAGTTTGTTATTCCATTTGATTTGTATTATTTTGTTACAATCAGAGCCGTCGATTCCAAACTTTACAAATCGATTTTGAATTAATTTGAAATCGAAGATTCTAAGGAATTGATTTCTCCAGTTACAATAATTTATTTTCTGATGAATTTAATTTGTTTAAATGTCATGAAAATATTTTTTGTTAACATACGATGTAGAGATTTTAGAGCAGTTGCTAGAGTCGAGTTTTTTCAAAATTGGGAGGTAAAGACCACCCGCGTTGTTTCCTTTTTGCATCTACTCAGAGGGAATTCCGTTTCTCAAATGAGGCTTGATTTATAGCAAAAACGAAGGTCGTGTTTTTCCCAACGTTCTACCATGACTCTGGACTCGAGATTAAACAAGACTTTGCAGATGTTTCTAAAGTAACCGTCTCAAGCTCTTGTCAGTATGAAATTGATCCGCGATGCTGCATTGTGAACGAGATCTTTTTTCGAATGTTATCCACGAATCGATGAAGAAGGATAAACTTTGGTTTTATGAACCCCGACTCGTTTCCGACGAAACAGAGTCATCAACTATGGACTATCGATGTTACTTCCTGTGTCTATCGTTGCTGACTGCACAATCCAAATAATCAATAAAGGTCAAAAGAGGGAAGTATTGCAAAGAGAAACGCTAACTGACTCTCTTAGCTCTGATGTGTGCAAATTTCTTGACCGCTGCTACTCTCTTTGTTAGAATCTCTGCAATTACCGAAAGACGTACGCCACGTGATCTAATGATGCGCAAATTTTACTCAAACCGTAATTTGCCTCCCTGGATTGATTTGTGACAGCCGCCGCAGGTTTGAAATCGATAAATCGGCCTTGCAGAGACGTCGACTCCCCGACAATTCATTTGCTTTCCTGTGTTCGTGATCGATAAATTTTTTGCGCCATTTCATAGAGCATTATTCTATGTAAGATGTGACTTCTTTACGGCCTTGTCCATATATTTCTTAAGGATGATACTCTAGGATTCCCATTATTTTCCTTTGACTCGGAATTTTCACAGCAACCACGGGTCCAAAAAGAAAACCAAATTTGCCACTTTTTGCCAATGCGAGTCGAGCCGTGTTTTTTTTGTTCATATTATTCTCTGACTTTGGATAAGTCGTTTCAGCGTTATCTTTGGCACCGTTTATCCATTCAACCGCACAACTGGATCCGTATCGTGGTTCCTTCTTACCCTTCTGCTCTTCGCAGAGCTGCTCTTCTCAGAGCAGAAGTCAGGATATCTCATACAAGCTGATGCAGGTATGTTTACTTTTTACAAAATCGATATATAAAATCCGATAAGGATCGAGAACGTCTGGGGTTCGTGGAATGAGTGAAATTAACTAGGTAGACTAGGTACATGCTGTTTGAAATCAATTTTTCTTCGGGAATGTCTTATTGAAAGTTAACTCCAGGGATGAGGCCACATTGCCAGTTTTGTGAAGCCTTTGAACGAGAATAAAAAAGTAGCGAGAGTCGGTCCTCGTGGACGCACATAGAAATGGAGGCGTGGTTGTCCACTCAAACGGGAAGCAAGTGTTTGGCGTCCGGCTTGCCCTATTTTACCGTACGGGCGGGTTTGTCGCTTGAACATCACAACCATTCCACTCGTAGCGCGCTCAAAATAGGCTTGTAATTTTTGTCATCGATTTGTTGATGAATTCCAAAGTTTTTCAACATTTAGAAAAGGACCTATTCAACACAGGTCCCCATTCCATTGGAACCTTTCCACGAGAGGTAAACATTGCCAGAATTTGTTTTTCTTTTATCGATTTTTTTCGACTCATTATTGATTTTTTAGAAGTCCAATTCAGCAGTTGACGATGACAAAGTTATTGAGAAAACAGACTTTGTAATGTCGAGTGAGCAGATCCGACCAGAGACGCTGAATCTTAACGAACATGCGTCAAATGAGGGACCTCTATTCGATCCCGGGAATATCCAGGATTGTCGTCCCCGAACCCCTATTAATCGTCTTCCGGTAGTCGAAAAACCTTCACCAGCCACCGTTGACACCCCAACACGTGCGAAGAGGAAACGGAAAGTAAAGAGTGCCAATATTAAAGAAGCCGTGAGTTTATTCCTCTACTTTTCATATATAACTCCTGTTTCAGCTGAACGCGTATGTCAGTCCGAAAAGGCCGTTTCTCAACGGAGATTCGTCCAGCAACGAGATCGCTCCTCATTCTCCTTCGCCTCAATCCTCCGGGATCTTTCTGGCGCTGAATAATGCTTGTTCGAGCGATTCCAATCTGTCGCCACCCAGGAGTCATTCCCATTCCAGAGACGTGGAGGCACAGACCGAACCGATTAATTTCGACGCTATTGCTCAAGCAGATGCGCTAAAAAACAAGTATATTGAGGAGAATACTACTCTGAAGTGGAGGCTAAACGAATTAAACAAGGAATTTGATCGTGTCAAGGATTCTTTGATAACAAACAGGGAATTCCTGAGAACGTTACTGGTTGAACATACGAATCGGGAAAGATCTGACGCCAGAGAAACTATGATGAGGAACAACATCAGAATTGGTACATTCCGGTCGATGAGGGATGGAATGAATCATTTCAGTGACTCTTGGGTTGACGGTATTGCGATAGAGACTTTGAATCAAAGGAAACGGGACCTGGATATTCTTAAGGAAGAAATTACACAAGAAACTGCAAATCTGAAGAAAAAAAGAGGTGCTAAAGAAACAAAAAAGTGGGTTTGCTTTATTTCTGATGAATATTTTTGGGCTTTTCAGATCGACAGAAATCAAGGATGATGTATTTGTTAAGCCCGAATTACCCCATTCTATGAATCAAGACTTGCTGGATCGGCGGGAGGAAATTCTTAGGATGAGAAAGGTTGGTTTTATTCGGTGTCGGTTTTCTTGCAACAATTATTTTTAGGAACACATCAAAAAAGAAGATAATGATATTGCTGCCGAGCGGGAAAAACTTGAACGCGAAAGGCATTTACACATCCGGGAATTAAAACGGGTTTCCTACGAGGAATCAAGCAGATTCAAGGATTACAAGCTGTTGAACAGTAAATACTTACCTATTTCTCTTATTGGAAAAGGAGGCTTCAGGTTTGCTTTTATTTTTGAATTGTTATGAGTTGGTTTTGCTTTTAGTGAAGTCTGGCGTGCTTTTGATCTCGAGGAATGTCGTCAAACGGCCTGCAAGATCCACCATGTCCATAAAGATTGGAAAGAAGGAAAGAAAGCCAACTATGTCAGACATGCGATGCGAGAGAAGGATATTCATAAAAACTTGGATCATCCTAATATTGTGAAAATGTACGAAATATTTACTATTGACACGGACTCCTTCTGTACTGTGCTAGAGTATTGTGATGGTAATGACTTGGATTTTTATCTGAAACAACACCGGTGTATGCCGGAGAAAGAAACTCGACTCGTCATTGGACAAGTTGTGGATGCTTTGCGTTACTTGAATGAATTGAAAGCACCAATTATTCATTACGACTTGAAGCCCGCCAATATTCTCCTTCAATCTGGTTGTCATCGTTTTGAAATCAAAATTACAGACTTTGGTCTCTCGAAGACAATTGAAACTGAAGGCAATGATGACATTGAATTGACATCCCAAGGCGCCGGAACGTATTGGTATCTTCCCCCAGAAACATTCAAAGAAGGACCGGGTGGTGCTCCGAGGATCAGCAGTAAAGTTGATGTTTGGAGTGTTGGTGTCATTTGTTATCAATGTATATACGGTAAAAGAGTAAGTTTAGGAAAGGTCCTTAATTACTATTGAGATGATTTGTTTCAGCCGTTTGGACATGAACAGACCCAACAGCGTATTTTGAATGAGGGTACAATTTTGAAGGCTACTGTAGTCCATTTCCCGGCAAAACCGACAGTGTCACAGTTGGCACAAGATTTTATAAGGAAATGTCTCCAATACGAGCCTGCCAACCGTGCTGATGTTTTGGAACTCGCTAGACATGAATACGTCAAGCCATTTAATCGCAGAATTATGCAACCAGCATCTCCATCTGCTCGGGGAGCTAGAGACGACCTGGAGCACTAAGGAACATCAGGGTTCAATTGATCGGGTTGAACTTATTGTGTAATTTTTCTAATTTTTGACTTGGTATGTCCATGGCTCGACTAGGCAGACTGTTCACTCTGTCTCTGTTGAGACATCCGTTTCCCTTAATACGGTTTCGATATGCCTAAGCGGGTTTGTTTCCACTAATGTTTGTACCGTTATTACTTTCTCATTTTACAAATATTTGAAGAACGTGGTTATGTTTTTGAAGTTGGTGGAATTTACAATTAAGATGTTGAGATTTGAAATATTTAACTGATAATTTTGAAAATACGTGTTTTTGATGAAGTATCAATTTCGAAATATCGGGAGTTTTATTTTGAAACGGTTAAGTATTTAACAACTTTATTGCAAGAAAGTTAGAATTAAACAAATATTGCCTAATCCAGAATTCGGATTTGGGATAATTTCATATTTAAAAATATGTAGATGTTGCGTAAACAAAGTTATTGTACAACGATGATAATCGAGTTGACGTTATTCCCCTTGGGGAAGTTGATTTTATTGCTGGCTCTTGGAACGAAGGAACTGAACTCCGCCTGCTCGGCGGATCTCCGCCAACATGTCTCCTCTGATGGCGTCTTGATCAACGGGGGCCTGCTTCTGAGTTTTGAGAATTGGAGGAGGAGGAGGGTTCTTGAAGTTGTTCATGGGCGGCGGAGGAGGAGGAGCAGGCGGTGGGGGTAGTGGTGAATGGGATACAGAGTTGTTAGAGGCTCTGACATCAGAACTGATTTTTTGTTCGCTGGAGGGAGTTTCATTCTGAAACATTAATTTTAAAGCTCCGTAGACTAGGATGTTTCTCCAGGATCCGGTCGAGAAAGCCTTTCTTTGAGCTTGTTTCAAAATAAATATTTCTATTTGTAAAGCAAGAAATAAGCAAATAATAAAAACCAACAAGTTCGGAAAAAATAACTAATTTCCCCACACTCGAAAAAAGCGGAATTATCAGGGATTTTCGTGGTGAGAGTTAACTTTGTCAATTTACTAATTTCTTGTGCTATGTTCGACTCGCACTCGCCCTGATCTTCAGGAATTTTCGTGTTGGGAGTCCGTTTCGCGCAAGTCAACAAGTTTTTCGAAGATAAAACATTTACTTACATCTCCTAAAACTCTTCCGAGGTTAAAAGACTTCTCAATTGGTTTTGGCACTTTCTTCAGAGTTACTGTAGGGAATGCAGAGATAGTATTGAAAATATTCTGGTCTAGCCTTTGATTATTATTATTCGTCGTTTTATTTACTGGTTTCTCGGCAGGAGGTTTGTATTCGTGTTTGGTTTCCTTCTTTTGAGCAGGGGAATTATTTTCGTTCATATATTTAATTAAATTCGGTCGATTATCGATTCTTTCTACAGTAATTTGTCTATTCGGCAACTGAGGACTCAATGGACCTGGACTTTTCTTGATTCCGTTCGAGTAGAAATACCCATTATTTAAGGAATCACTACTGGAGCTGGTTGTTGAGCTGAAGCGGGAATTCGGACTCTCTTTGGGGGTGGTCGGGTTGCTGTAGTTACCATTGCTGACGACAGTAGTTATCATACTATTTGGTTTCGGAACAGGATCTTTATTAATGCTTAAGTTACCATATCCATTGCTGTTGGAGTTGTATTGGTTAGATTCCATGCCTGTTGTTCTGATTGGAATTTTGTATTCTCTTACATTTTCCGTTGATTTCGTTTTGAATCCTTTTTCAATCGGTGAATCCTTGAAAAATCCATTGTCCCTAGTTGTTTCAGACAGCTTCGGGGATGCTGGAAGGATAGGGATGTTTCTGATAATAGGAGACTTGATATCCGTCTGAATAAAGTATTTTCTCGTTGATTTATCAAGTCTATCGCTGGTGTCGTCGTTGATTTGATTCTCGACACTCCCTATTCTTGGTCTGGCACTCAAGGCGTTTCCGAGACTGTGTCTCTTCGCTTGAGATATCCTAGGAGAATAGCTTCCAATCGGACCGTTGTTCCTCTGAGGCTCTGTCTTAATGTTGTTGTTGTCCCTGTTGATGTCTACAGTCGACTGAGATCTGAACATTGGCGGCAGTCCGCTTCTGATCGGAATAGAGGTAACTTTCTCCGTCCCGATAATGTGTTTCGAGGGGATATGCTTCATCTTGATGGTGGAGCTGTTTGATGCTGTCGTCAACGTGATCGGGGCCAATAGTTGTTGATATAGAGAGTTTACCAAAGAATGTTGTTTCAAAAGAGCTTCTTGCTTCGCCATCACAGTATCTATCGACTTTCTTATGTTATCTGGGAGTCTTTCGAATCTCGGATGATTGAGAAGAGGCCTTCTGAGGCTTTCCCACTCATCGAAAAGCTCGAGTAATTTCCTATGTTCTAGCTGAAGTTTCGTTTTCAAATCTGTAGATGGAGAGTAGACAGGCATTGTATAGCTAGTGCTAGTTTCCAATGTCGTATCAGTCAAATCTTCGAAAGTGGAAACGGGAATCGGCGGTACCCTCAAAAGTAATCATTTAATTTCATAGATAACAGAAATAAAACAAACTTTGCCGGATTGAGTCCAAAATTCGATAATCTTTTCACAGCTGGACTATCGGGAGGATTCTTATTCGAGGGTTCGGAGTGCTTTTTAGTAGGAGTTTCAGAGTTCTTCGTTACAGTTTCGGAAAGGTTTTTAATTGAGGTCTCAGAAAGACTTTTAGTTGAGGTTTTTAGAGAGTTCTTAATTGGAGTTTTGGGGGAGTTCTTGATTGGGGTTTTAGGAGAGTTCTTGATTGGGGTTTTAGGGGAGTTCTTGATTGGGGTTTCGGGGGAGTTCTTAGTCGGGGTGTCAGAGTAGTACTTAGATGGGGTGAAAGAGTAACTGGTCGTCACCGGGGCAGGGACGGGAGGGGCTGTCGATGGAACTGCCGGGGGTACCTCTTCTGACTTTGGAGAAGAGTTTTCTTTTTCTGAAAATATAATATTTAGGAACCTCTGAATTGCAAAACGCGATAGACTCAAATGTGAAAGAAGACTGAGCACGTGGAAATGAATAGAACACCGATTTTTGTTTGCATCCAGGAAATAGAAGCAAAAAGATAAACAAGCAGTTAGTCAGAAAGTCAAGGAACTAGTTACGAACTCTAATACCTTAGGCTTGGCAGTTTTTGTAGAAAGAAAGAGCCAAAAATAAATGAATCGTTGGTTCAAAATATTATGGGAAGCGCTAGTCGAGAAACTTTTACGTGTTGACACCGCTTCCTCGACTTGGAAAATTTTTTCTGTCAACAACGGAACGAGAACCATGAGGAAAAGAACCACGATTATCGATTTTGAGTACAGTGTCAGAGGAAAGCTTATCAGCAAAATGGAATAGAGCCAGCTGTTGGGGTGGTGGGGTGTTGTAGATAGATGGGCAGTCGATTTGAAAATTTCTGACTAAAGACTATTGAATTGCTTCGCGCACCCACTTGCTCCGACCCCGGCATGAAAGGCAAACAAGGGTTTCACACCGACTGTCGAGGTGAGAATGAAAGGATCAAAGCGGCTGGTCCACAAGGGTAATTAATAAATGACAGTAAACATACTTTTATCATCTTTCATTGGAGATTTCTCAAGGGGAGCAAAAACCATGTCCATCGTTATGTCGCTTTTCTTGATTTCTGGAACTTTTTTCTTCTCTGAAGTGGTTTTGACAGAAACTTTCTCAGTCGGAGATAGACTTCTATTGCCATCATTATTTAGAACTTTTGTTTCACCGTTTTTCGAAGAGGAATCCGTTTTCTTTCCTTCGTCTCTGGTGGTTTCTTTCGCTGAAAGCCATGTGTATTATCTCCAAATTTTAGTAATGTTTACATTTAACGTTGGCTTTTCTTCGCCTGAGGGAAGCATTCCGGCTTGATCGATGACTTCCTTGTCTTGATAACTTTGAGATACTGGATCTGGTACTGGAGTGTTTTCGAGCTATTACTCCGGAGAAGTTTTCCTTGTTGGATTCGTCGAGAGGGGGGGCTGGGGCAGGAAACTTCTTCTTGGAAAGAACTCCAGATTGAGAACCACTGAGAGTGGGTTTACGGCTTTCTGGAGGATGAACGGGTTCGAGATTGGACTCAACTAAGTTAGACGACGGAATCCTGTCGTCTGAAGTTGATTTATCTTCGGGCTTCTTCTTCTAAAAAAATCGATAATTCTTAAAATTTGTAGAAAACTTGCTTTTGAAAAGAAGGAAAAAATACTAGGTCTTTTCTTCTTCGATTTTCCCATCGTCATCGTGGCGGATTTCTCTGCTATTCTCGACTTCATGATCTTGTTTACGGTGGAAATTTGAGAAACAATAGAATTATTGTGACTCTGAAAATAGATTTTAAAATCACACCATCGTAAAAGGGAGAAGTCAATTTTATCACGGAAATATTTCTTAATCAGTTTCGAAACTTGGGAAAGGTTTGTTGGCTGGGTTTTTAGGATACAAATAAGAAATACCTTGTTGAAGAAACTGCTTGCGATTCTGGATAAGCTTCTGCTTTCGTTCGCTGTTTTCTGAAAATCCAAACTTGAAAAATCTTTATAAATCAAGATTCAAAAAAGTAAAAATGAAAATGAGGAGTCGTTCTGATTTAAATGACATTGAAACTGGAAATAATTATTCAAAAGGATTAAAGAAATAATTCCAAAAAAATTCAATTTAAAAATCCAGCTTGATCAGGAATATTAATTAACAACTGGAATCTCCTAAATGAAATGTATTTTCCGAAAATCCGAAAAGCAATAATATGGGGAATGCGAAGGAGCTTCGGTTACGTGTTCTGTCGGAAAAGGAAAAGCAAAGACAGTGCTAAAACTAATGTCAAACAAGGAGTCATGCTATTTTCCTCCAATGAGGGCCGAGCCAGATAAGGGAAAACTGGCGACAGGAAGTCGTTTCCTCTCCGACATTCTTGATCCTAGCAATCGATGGCTTGAAAAAAATACGGTTTTGATTTTCTCACGGATCGTCGCTATTGACCTCTTATTGCTGTCTTTTAAAGTACTAAAACAGCGCAAGGACAAAAAAGGAATATTGAGGGCAAGACAAAAAATTCGTTTTCATGAATAATCGAAATGAATCAGTATTCATTCATCGATATCAATTGAGCGAAAATATTCGTATAACAATCTTACTCAAGAACGGCCGACGAAAATTAGTTTTAACGCACCTTTCGAGGCTTCGGGGACGGCGTACGCCTTTGTTTGCCGGATGTCAACGTCACTTTGCTGTCACTTGAACTAGAACCGATACTGACTGATTTGTTTTCAGTTTCCAAAGTAGCCGAAGTCAGACCGTCCAAGCAGTTCAAGTCATCTGACCACTGGGAAAACACGTCCGGGAGACTTATGGCCGCAGTTATCCTTCTCTCCTTGATGAGTCTGCATTGCTTCGCGGCGGATTTGTTGAAAGAAGCCTGTTGGAGACTCCTGTGTCCCATGGATCGGTAAATCCGGGGGTCATCGAAGATGTTGAAGGTCTTCGATGGCCCCAAGGTATAAGCTCGTTTGTACCTTCTAGGTTTAGTTTCTAGATTTTTATTAACATCAGAATTCTTGGAAGACGACATTTCTAGAATCTAAAATGAATAAAGATAAAAACTTCCATTTCGGATTCAAAGAGATGAGAATTTAAAACCTGATTGGAATTCTCGCAAAAACTGTTTTCCATCAACAGAAAAGCTGTGGACAGGATCTTGGAATTAGCTTCCGACATGACATTTGGACCAGATCTAAGAAAGCCAGCTTTCCTATTAGATCAATTGATCCCGACTATCTCATGGTGGAATAAGTCATCCGGTATTTTGACAGAGGAGCGACATGAGGAAGGAAGGATCTTAATCCGAGAGTCAGCAAGGCGACCGTTTCCTCGGGATCGGTAGAGTCATTTTTTCGCAGGCTGTTTCCGAAGACGTCTCTCACACACTTACGATATTTTCTTCTTTTCGCCACTTGCCATCGACAAGCATAAATTAAAAGTATTGTACTCATCATAAAAAAAGAAATAACGAAAGCAGAGATGACGTATTGCTCTGTCTGGGACCGATCGTCAAGGATGGAGATCGAGTAGTGGACAGGGATGTTCTGACAATCCTGGAATGAATTTTTTTAAATGGAAAACAAAATTCTTTTTAAAAAATCCTTACAATTTCGTCGGAATTTAATCCACAATTATCTTCTCCATCACAAAATAGATGTCTGGGGATACAGAAGACCCGTTGGTTTGGACATTGTCTGAGAGTGGGATGAAACGGAGGACAAGAAAACCTTATTGCTGTCAAAGTTATAGTAACATGTTCAGAAAGAGATTCGAAAACTGAAGAAACAAATTTTAAACGAAGAGGACTATGGAAATATTGAACCTGAAAAATTAAATAATGATTATTTGAAAATTAAAACATTACAATGTAATGGGAACACCCGAAGACAAGTTTCTGGTCGTTAGCTTCCAGGATTAACAACAAATCCAACAAGGGACAGCTCTCTCGATGGATTTCCATCCTATTCGTTATCGTCATGAGAAATCCGCTAAATTCCCTTTCATCAACGAAAAACTCTATCTGAAAGTTAATGTAATTAAAATATTTATTTAAACTTAAATTTCTTTATTAAATTAATTTTTATTTATTAAATGCGTACTTATTAAACTAATTTTCATTTATTCGTATTCATTTATTTAATTTTATTTATTTTCATTCCTTACCTCTTGTTGTAAAGACATTTTGTAAGGCCTTATTTTTACAAAGTTATCCAACTTCGTAGAATCGTTTACCAATATTCTCTGGATCTCTGTACATAATACTATTTTCTGGAGCGAGAAAAGGAGAAAAATAATCACACACGTGAACATGATAAACTTTTCGAAAAAGTTAGCCAATTACCGTTTTCATTCCAGAAGAAAATTTACTAATTGACCCAACGGAATTTTTCGGGAAAGCTTGACAAACATCGTCTGGCACTGGGATGTCCAAATTCGCGGAAAAAATTCGATTCACAAATTTCCTTTCTGCTTGGAAATCAAGTATTCAGTTCCGGTCGTATTTTTCGTAAAGTTATTTATACAAAAATGCTAATTAACAATTTTGGCAATTTATGCACTTTCCTGATAAAAAAGAAAGACTAAAGATAATTAACCCGGGGGATTTAACGAGAACCCTCGACGGAGTTCAGCTGGAAGAAGTGCTTGTCTCTGAAACTGGGCTGTCGGAGGAATATAAGTAGTCTATGTCAGCATGTGGGTACGTGAAGAGTTCGGGGAGTCGGAGGTCGTCGGTGACGATGTGGTTGCCGAGGTAGCAGAGATGGTGGAGCATTTTCAGAAGAACAGCTTCAGATTCCGTCGAGGAAAACCGGCGAGTACAGTAGGCATCCAGAAGAATGTCGAAATAAGTCGGATTTCTTATAAATTCAAAGTACTTTGATTGGAGAGACTTATCTTTTGCAGGGTAAACAATTTCAAAGTTCCCTTTGCAATTATAGCGATCTTCGAATTCACAAAGACAACGAAGATCGGCTCCGGTGAGTTTATTTTCGTCGAGGATATCTTCCGGAGGTTCCTGAAACGACTAGTAGAAAAATAAATTTTAAGTTAGCTCACCATATTTAGTTGAAAGTACTCCAAAACCTCGCATATTTTTCCCTTACAAGCGAGAGTAAAATTTCCATCACAATGTCTGGTGGCGTGTCCCAAGGAGTTGTCCAGTTCTTTGGCGGGGACAGGAAAGGCGTATCTACACATGTTGAGGACGTCCCTCACCAGAGGCCACTTGACTTTAATATCGGCAGGTGTATGGGCCTGGAGACTGGGAGAAATATTAACTTCCAGCAAATGAAGTCTCAAGTCTGTATCCATCAAGATGTCGAAGCCGAAAAGCTCATGACAATGAGCCATGTTCGTGCTGTTGCCTTTCATGTAATCTCTCATATAAGATTCGCAAGAAATCACAGTTTTGACGATGACGTCATTGATCCCATCCTGGATAATTTTAGGGTCGATCCCATGGTTTTTCAAGTACGTGAAAAACGCATCCAGGGACCACTTATCGACGTCAATCCCACTGATTCCTTCTTTCACGGCATTTTTGTTGATGCTGTAATTTGTTAGATGGATATATTGGTTCTTTATGTCCTCATTGTCGTAGGGAAGACTAGCGAATCTGACCAGTCCATTGTTGTAAACGTAGATCACCAATGGATCCAGACTGGAGACGTAGGCATATATCCTAAGATCGAATTTCTTTCTATCGATGAGATACGGGTTCACGATATAATCTTGAGCAACCCAGAACTTGCATTTTTTCTGGGTGAAATCGAGTTCTGGAAGCTCTTCAGGATTTGAGACTATGGAGATCCCAGCTCCTCGAGCACTTGCTGGCTGAACATTTTTATTTTAATTGTTTAGTTTTTTAAATTAAAAATATTGTTGTTAGTTCGAGGACTTACGGGTTTGATTATCACCGCGTGATTCTCGTCCTCAAGATATTTAACCAGCTCGTTTAAATCATCCGGCATCAAGAACGTCCTAGGCATCACGTCAAACTCTTTCCCGAACCTCCTGACGAACTCTACGATGTGAGTCCAGACTTTGTCCTTCCTTCCTATATGGAAAGATCCGGGATAATGATTGACTTTTTGATTTATCTTCATGGATCTGTACTCATCCGTCTTCCAGTGCTTCCCCCAGTACCCCAACCAACTTCCTTCTTCGTCCATGGGCTGGATGATGAAGTGATTTTGTCTCAGAATATGTCGCATAGGGATCGACAGCAAGGGATTTTGAGCCCAGAGGAGACAGGACTTCATCGATGCCACAGGCTGCTTGACTGGGGTCGTTTTCCCGTGGAATCTGATGGTCGGGGGCATGTGTTCGAACATGCTGGCTCTAAGGAAAGGAGCTTCCTTGTCAGACGATTGTCTAGAAAAAAATTTATATGATCACGAGATCGGGGATCTACATACAGAAGGTACTCTATTTCCTCGGTCTCCTGGTTTGTCTTCCATTTCTTGATGAAAGGAAATCTCTCAATAGCACAACATGATGCTAGTCGGAGAAAATCTTTAGTCAAACGATGAACTAAAATTTATTTTTATCTTTACTGTCGATTTATATGTTAATCGAACCTGGATCGGCGTCGATTTCTGAGATCGGAGGAGACGCAATAGAGTCGTTAGAAATTAGTTTGCCCATTTTGGGCAGAATTATCTAGAACAATCATCGACGCTCATATAAAAGTATCTCATGATAGATAACGAACAAATGAACGGTTTTATATAGAGAACGAAACGCCAAAAACAGGGCGCGAACGTTTTCGGCCAAAAAACTCCATTTTTTTCCTCAGACTTTTTAAAATTACTTACAAAAATTCCTCCTTTTCAAAAAGAGACAAAAGTTTTTTCGATGTTATTGACGACGACGGGAATTGTTCAACTGCATTTCTTTCTCCTGAACGGGTGCTGTGTAATGGTCCTAGACTTGACTAGCTTTAGCCGACTGCCCGATCATCAATGAAACTAGCATTTGTCGTTGATGCACTTTCGGAAATTTTAAAATACATATGTTATGGGAAAAAATAAAATGGTATCAATTAAAGTAATCGGAATTAGGGCAAGTTCAAGAGGAACTCTATTGCGTCCCACTTTCCTCCGCGTGCCCCCTGATTCCCGAGGTTGATAAAGGATATTCTGAAAGAAAGCGGTGAGGAATCCTTTTCCGAGGATAATTCCGTATTATAATAATGAGCCACATGTCCGCTTTCGTCCTTGTTATAGGGTTTTTAATCACAGGATTCTTGGCGATGACTGCTGTTTTCATCGTCATGACTGATGATCCGGATCTTTACGAAGAATTGGTCCAGAACAACCAGATGGACAAGAGGAGACATCAGATGATGTTGTTTTCCTCTGAAGATTCTGGTGAGAACGAAAAAAATACGAGGAGAACCATGAGGGTGTTCACTATTCCTAGTATTACTACTCCGGAAACTACTGTAAGACGAACAAGTTCAACAACAGCTTCAACAACAACCTCAACCATCCCGAAGACTTTGAGTATTTCTACCACGAAGATTCCTGGTAAATTTATGAGAATTTCTCCAGTGACTATAAAATTGAATAATTCTGTTTTCCAAGGAATTATGGACAAGAAGGTCGAATCTACAACGAATCCAGAAGTGAAATTCACCACTTTCCCTATGGATCCGATTTCTGAAATCAATATCCCGAATAAAAGTGGTAAACTGATAACTTTGTTGCTCAGGAACGGCTTACTATATCTCCCGACGACGAGTGGAGAAATTAAAATTTTCAATTCCACTAACTACAAACTTGCACAAGATTTCAAAACCCCGTTTGCTCTTCGGAATTTTGCATTCTTCAACGAAAGTCACTTCATCGTTGTAGAAGGCAAAAACAACAAGATGTCCCTCATCGATGACCGATCCTTGGTGAAAGAGGAAAAGAAATTGGACTATGCTCTGAAAGATCTCCAGGCTCTCAAGGATCATGTAAGAAAATTATCGAAATTTAATCATTTTGTATTTTTTTCAGATCTATGTTCTCAGTAGAAGTAACGAAGAAATCTATGTCTACAACGATAAATTGGAAGAAGTAAAACTGATCCATTTCATCAACGACCTCCGGGAGACCTGTAACTTCCTCATTCCTACAGAGGAATCTATTTTCGTCTCTTGTCAAACGGGAATCCTCGAACTTGATCTTTCCGGAAAGATAAAAAGAAAATTCAAAAGTCCTGGAGGCAGTTATTCCCTCGCGATTTCCTTGTATAAAAATTCCCTTTTCGCTGTACAAAGAGGACGACAGGAAATTCACAGTTTTAATTTAGCTACCGGGACTCTGGAAAAAAAGTTTATCAGCAAGAGTCCCGGATCCGCAATTTGGTCATCTCTCCTTATCGACAACCATAAATTTCTCCTTTTCGAACGCATCACAAATGCTGTAAAAATATTATCTACAACTGGATTGTAATGATTGTAATAAACGTGTTCCATTTAACGGTCACTCGAGAATTTCAGTCCCGAAAACAGACATGTGTGTCCAGATCTATAACGTGCGGCGGACCCAAGGTTTTCCCTTGCGAACACGAACGTCTATACTGAACTAGTTTGTCCGTAGAACGGTCACCGCCTATTCTCATCAAAGATGGTGTCAGCTGCAGTCTGTCGGATCGCTCGCAAGGGTGGCTTCTGATCGAGAGAAATCTCTTCACCCGAGAAAGGAGAATGATGAGTTGCGGTCAACCCGACGTTTTCCATTGGTAACCCCACTGTAAATAGGTATTATGGATTTGGTGACGTCCCGTCTTTAGTTTTTTCAGGAAGAAGGTATTCATCAAAGTTTGCGCACATCTTTGTAAAAAACTTTCATTCTTTCGAATTTCGAAATCATGTCAAAATATCAGTTTTAGTTTTTTCCGAGAGTTTTAAAAATGGAAATCCCCTGATGTTTGGGACATAATCGATTTTTAGATTGTACCGTATGATTATTTTCGGAATTTCTTGGTTCAATTCGTTTTCGAAATTTTATTTTTCAAGAACTCTCATTGAAATAAAAAATAAGCGTTTTTATTTCCGTTAATTTCAATCGAGCATGCGATTTTATTCTTTAAAGTGGAATCAATTTTTTGAAACTTTTTACAGAAAAGATATCTCGTCGGATTTATTTTTTTTGTTATTTCTTGTTCAGATTTCTTAGTATTTGCACTCGGTACTTGTTTTTTCGAAATTGATTTGTTTGAATTGTGAAAGTCCTATGAGTCAATTTAAATACTTTTCTGTTCGTTTTCTGGTTAGCTTTTCTCTGAAATCTGGATTTGCGAAATCCAAAGTGGACATGACCCGTTTTGTTTCCGATTTTTTTGGATCAACTGTCAAATGGCCGGGATTTCTGGATTTAATTTACGAAATTGATTTTTCCAAATGTTACGTGAGTTTAAAAAAGGATTTTTCAGATCTGCATTATGAAAAGCAGATAATCTGGGTAAACCAAGGTGCTCATGACGTGCAGAATAATTGATATTTAACTAGACAATTAATTATCTTTGTGCAAAAATGGTGAATGTAGAAGAACTCCAAAAAGAAATAAAGAGACTCGCAGAAGAGCTCGAGAGAGCGGAGGAAAACAATATCCAAGCTGCTCAACTCGGTCTCGCCATCGTCAAAGAAAAAGAAAACCTCGAACTCCGACTTGCCGAACTCCAGGATCAGTACGATATTGTTCGAACTGAAGCAGAAACCACAAAAAAGGTTTATATTTTTGAAATTTTTATATGAATCATCGAACGTTTTCAGGCATTCGAATTATTCAAAGCACAACACAAAGATGCAGCGAACCAAGAAATTGATCATGAAGAAAGACTTCTGAATGAAACTGCAGAAAGAGAACAAGAATATTTGAAGAAGATTGCATCATTGGAAGCCGAATTGAAGGTTGTTCAACCACAACTGGAAAGATGCAAGAATGACATTGAAAGACTCCAAGCCGATCTTCAGAAGAGCAATTCGACTGTGGAGGAACTCGAAGGTCAGAGAAGGAAACTGAGAGAAGAGATCAAGGATCTGAAACAGAGAGATCAGAGTCTCCAGAATGACAATACGGAATTGGAGGAACAGAATGTTGCTCTGGAAAAGCAGGTTTCGGCCTTGAAACAAGCCCAGATTGAATTCGAAGCTCTGAAGATGGAAGTCAAGAGGCTCTATGAAGACAACCAGGAACTGGCTAATCTTCGTCGAGACGAAGAAAAACTCAGGCAATTCAGTGAACAACAAGTTCAAGACGCTCTAGCTAAAGCTCAAGAAGAAAGAGAACAAAGATTAGCATTGAAGAAAGAGTTGGAACATTTGAGGAATGCAGAACAACTTTCTGGATTAAATTCATTCCTGAACGGATACAATATGAATGATGCCGAAGCGAGTGCGAATTTGAAGCAGATGGAAAGCTCCTTCATCAGTGACGGGGAATTCCATTTCGGTGGAGCTCCGGCGGGAGGATCGGATTTATTTTCGGAAATCCATGGAGGATTGAATGATAAAGTCAGTGATCTAGAAAAAGAGAGAGAAAAGTTACTGAAGAAAAATGAAGAAGTGAAACAATCCTTTATCCAAATGTTGATTCCTATTTTGAAAGAATTGGGAATCAACAACGTCAGCGAAAACATGGATAAAACTCAGTTGAAGGAGTTTGTTGATTTGGCTCTTGACAGATTGAAAGAAAAATCAACTGCAGGAAAAATGGATAAAGCAACTGAAAAATTCCTGGAAAATCAGAAACAAGATCTGCGGAAAACAATTCTTCTTGCTGGAGCCAAAAATGCCAGATTAGCAGCGATGAAAGATCAAATGCTCTTGTTAGGGGCCTTGTTGAGTCAATCTTATTCGGAGATTATTGGAAAAGAAGAGAAAAATCCGCAAGCAGATCATGTGGCTCAAATCATGCAAAATCTCAGGAAAATTGCGGAAGAAAATGGAGAAAGAGGATCACCTGGGGTCGAGGAATCCAAAGAAGATGATGAGAGGGATACAAGATCCCCGAGGCTCCTGGCTATAGATCCTGTGAATCATACTATTCTGTCCGAAAACTTCCTAAAAGAATTGAAACCAAAATTAACTAGCATTGAAAATATCGAAAGTCTTTTTACGGAAAACGATCTGCGTGAAAAACTGGTCGAAAGCGAGGAAAACGAGAAGCTCCTCAACAATTTGAATGAACTTGTGAACATCGTCAGAAGCGCTGTCGACATCAGTATCCAGCAGAAGATGGAAAATGTCGATATAGATGCTGCGGAATTGCTTCAACAAAACCAGAAATTGAAGCAGTTGCTGAACGTCAAAAGAGATCAAGTCAGAGCTTTGAGACAAGTTCTCTCCACAAATAAGACTTCCACAGAATCCGCTCTTGCTTCTGTTAGAGAAAAATACGAATCAGAGAAGAAGTTGAAAGATGAGATTCTGGAAACTCTCAGGAGAGAATTGAAGCAGTTCAAAGAAGATGCAGCTACCTTCGCCAGTCACAGGGCTATGTATACCGCTAGATGCGAGGAACTTCAAGGACAGGTAATTTTTTAGTACTAAAGATTTTAATGGTGATTTTGCTCCAGGTTGAAAGCCTGACTGAAGCCTTGAAGACGGCTGACGAAGAAAAGAAGACTCTCAACTCACTTCTACGCATGGCAATTCAACAAAAGCTTTCACTTACTCAGCGACTAGAAGACCTGGAGATGGACAAGGAGAAGCAGACTTACAATAAACGCTCTATTCGCCAGAATCAACCCCCTCAGAACAGGAACGAACAAGTCCGGGCTGTGAGGTATCCCAATCAGAACAGTAACCCCCAACAAGGCTCTGGAACGCGGAAATAACGAGACTTAACAGCAGATCGAAAAATGCTCAGCAACTATCTGACTCTGTCAAGCACGGGTAGAGCGAGAGCCTTTGCTGTAGTGGTGACCCTAATGAGTTTAGATCCTAAGATTATTTATCCGCATGGATAAGTTTACGTATTTTATTCCAAATGTCAACTAATTGTGCCTTCGCTTAATTTTGAGTTTGATTAATAAAGTTACTAATTTCGTCAAGGTGAATCTGGGATTTATATTTTTGTTCTCCGACCAGCTGTCTGGTCACAACCGACGATAATGACCCCAGGTCAACAACATTCGAATTATTTTTGCTTTTTCGATCGGTCTTTGCAGAATAGTTCGGGGCCAGTTGTCCACGAAACTCCGATAAAAATTCAGGTAGAGTTCTTGGCTCTTGGTTTTTGGCATACTGGTTTTAAATTTCATTCAACTTGCTCAAATTCGTGATTTTTGTTATTCGAACGAACGATGGCGACGAATAACAACGAGGATCCCCTGTTGTTACAACAAATATTAATGAGGTAAATAAGTTACTGTGTTTAGTATTAGAAATCGATTTTTAGGTATGAATCCGAAGAGGAAAACTTTCTTCGCGAAATAGAGTCTATGCAACAGAATACAGACACTTCTGACGACTTCCACGAAGAAAGTCCTGTTTTAGGTAGAAAATAAATTATTAAACTTTACGAATCTCTTCGTTCCAGGAACCTTGTGTAGCTTAGTCTCGGAAATAACGGAATTGCGAAAAATCAACCGACTAGCTCATCTTCAAAATAAAAAACTCAAAAGAAGATTAATTGAATCCGCTTCCTTATCTCCTCCAGGAAGGGCCAACAGAGGTTCCAGTGTAGTAGACAAAATGAGTGCTGTTCTTCTGGATTCTCGGGACAGATTTCTTCCTCGATTCAAATCCAGGAATAACTCTACTCTCAGTAGTGCTACTTCAATCCGATCGAAGGGAAGGGATCACGAAATCCGGAGTGGAGCTAGGGAGCGGATGAGCAGTCCTCCCCACAAGGACATCCAGACAGCGAGTTCTTATTCCACGGACTTTTCTTCGGATACTTTTTCTTCTTCTTACAATCACCGGCATTCGCACAATTATCATCACAAAGTGAGGAAACCACCTCCATTGGTCCTCCCGGAGCTCTCAGATTCTGAAGTCGATCAAACAGAATTCACCGACGCTAATATCTCCGATGCGAACTGCTTGTCTCCCTGTCAGGACATCAGAGAAATAAGGAATTCAAAGCATTCTGGACTCTCCGATGGAACTGCTTCGAGTACCAGTGCCAGTTCCTGTAACGGAATCCCTGACGTCATGAGTTGGTTTAAACCATTTATTTTTTTAACTTTTATTTTAGGTGCTAGTAGGATGAGCTTTTTGGAGTTCTTCGGTTTTAAGAGAAAAAGAGAAAAAAATTCCTCTGTTGATTCTCACCGTCAATATTCCTCGAAAAAAAGAAAACGAAAAATCAGCGAAAATGATCCATTTCCGTCATCAATAACTCATCAAAGTGAACAGCAACTGAATCAAAGTATTTTCATTTTTTCAACTATTATCACTGGGAATTTTAGAGCAAGACTCATCCTCATCCATCCACCTTGGGGGCTCGTCACCGAATATCAAAGGAGCCGCTGGCACTAATGTTGATTTGACGCACTTGGACAACGCCAATGGTTCTCAGGGGCTCCTTGTCCAGGGCTCGGCGGTCACAAAGCATGTGTCGAAATCATTGAAAAATGTGGCAGCTGAACGACAGGTTGGCAAAACAAAGATCTTTTGTTTAATGGGGATTTTAGGTGAAAAGAAGGTCCAGGTTTTTTGATGATATCGAAGATTTCGACGGACGTCAGAAAAGAAGAAGACCGAAAAGTGCGATCTACTTGGATCCAGAAGAAATATTGACGAAAGTAAAGCTGAAAAACAAAACCAAAAGTTGTAGAAGTGTTTCCAGCAGAGGAACTTCGGGTAAGATTCATTTTTACTCCTAATTATTATATTTTAGATTTGATGTTTTTGATTGTTGTTTTTAATTTTAATCATTACCATGATAATAATTTTTTATTGCTTTTGATTGTTGTTTCCAGCTTCGGAAGATCTTCGTTCAAATTATACAATGGAGGAAGATTTTCAATGTTTGAAAGAAGAAAACTCTCTTTTGAGAAACGAAATGCAGATGCTGAAAACGAGAAACAATCGACTGATAGATCAACTGAGAGAAAAATCCGTGATGTTGTCCAGACTTCAGGATCATACTTCCGAAATCAAAGAACAGGTCAGTTGCAGTAATCAAATGTTTTTTACTTGATCTTTTAGCTGGGTTCATATCGACAAAAATGGCAGCTGAACGATGCCCTCGACAAACTCTGTCTCAAGGACCGTCTGGCGATGTCTTCCCAGGCCGTGATGGAGACTCTCGAAGAGAAACTTCGGGAATTCGACAAGAAGCTTCAAACAGTCAGGTCCGATGCGGTGGAGAATCAACGACTGGCTCTGGAGACAGCGATGAGAGAACAGAACACCTACCAGGTCCAATTAGACCGTATAGAGCAGCTTCAGAGAGAAAACTTTTGTCTTTTGCAGATGAAGGCAGCCGAAGGTGACCCCCAAGATAGAATGATCAGACAGAAACTGGACATGATGCCCTCTTATGACGCCATGTACTCTTTCGCTATGGGACTCGTCAGGAAACTGGGGCAGCTCCGAGGGGCTCTCCTCGAGAAGTCCGCCACTATTACTCAAAATGAATTCGAAATAATGCACACTCAATCAAGTCTGCTCATCGCCCAAGCTCAGACAGAAAGACTACGGTATCAGATCTACGCCCTCCAGGAATCCAAAAGACCGAAAAGAGCTGCTTCTTTTCATGGAGAAGATCTGTTGGCGAAGATTGTGAAGCCGAAAATGGACTTCTACCTCCCCTTCCGGGAGTATGGGGCCAGAATCGAACGTCAGCGACGATGCAAGAACAATAATCTGGACTCGATGGTGGAAGCGAACGAACAAAATATTGAAGTCGAGTTTTTGAGATTATTCGATTACGCAAGAAGTAAGTTTTTTGAAAATCAATAGGATTTGGATTTTCTCGAAAAAGTTGCTGCAATTTTAAAATTACCGACTCGTAGTAAGCTGTGAAGTCATGAGGAGACTAACGTGAAGAGGCCAAAGCCTAATCTCAGGCAGCTTACGAAAATCACACTGATGGTGTTGCAGGAACTAGTTCAAATTAGGCCTGTCTATTTTTGAATACGAGTATTTCCGGTTCAGAAGCCACTTGGTTGGCTACAAATAAGCCGGAACTCTAGTTTCCATTGACGAAAAATTAACAAAAGTTGAGGAATATTTATATATGAAACACTTCCTCTCAAATCTCTGAACAAAATACTCTGGAAAGCAAAGCGCGGTCTCGCCACGAAATCCCTGACTACCGTAATCAGCATTCTTGTTTCTGAGCGCGGGTAGAATCCGTTGATGTATGAAAATAATCCCTTTCAGAGCATGGAAAATAGTTTCTTTAAGAATAATTTCCGCTTTTCAGCTCTTTCGAAAGTCTGCGAAGACGTTTCTCCAGCTAGAGTCAAATCTCCCAGGAAAGAATCATCGAAAAGCAGTCAGCATCAACAGAATGAAGGAGTTTCCAGTCCCGGTACATTACTTACATTGCTCTTTCATCTTCTTTGATCTTCATGTTTCAGTTCCGTCTCCAATTTCAAATGATCACAGAAAATCCTCTAATCTTCAACAGCAAACTCGAAGTGCCCGACTAACGAATGTTTTCAAAGATAAGAATGCTGGGAACGGCTCTTCAAGGCGCCCTATCAGGCACGTGTTGTCTATATTTTCAGGTTTTATTGTTTAATTGTCGTTTTAGTCTCGTCGAAATTAAAGACCAGAAGTTCAGTGGCAATATCCGGAAATTTGGAGAAGAATTACACAAGCACCAAGATTGGAACGGAGTTCAGCAAACAAAGTAGGGATTTATTTATCGATTGATTAAGTTAACAATTATCTTAGTGTCAATGTCCTGAAAACGCCAAATTACGGTAAATCCGGGCACGTGAAGACCATTGTCTCCAGTTTGCAGGATGTCAGAAACACCACCAGGAGCCCCGCATCTACCCCGGTCATGGGACGAAAAGTCCAGATGATGGGATCACCGTCGTTATCGAGAGAGAGAAGATTGGTCAAACAATCTAGTCTCCAGATTCCCCCGGGAGGATATAAAGGTAATTTCTTGGTCTAATCATCTGAGAATTCATTTCCGTTCCAGAAGACCGAGACTCCCATCCGATCTACGACAGTCCTCCACGACAGCAGGATCAGGATTATTTTTCAATTTCCGATTATAGTACTCACAAAAACTCTTTTCCTGTTTCGAATACAGGGAATATCGTCAGAAAATCCTCCATGGAGTATCATCGGGGAGGTCCTCAGAAGGTTCCTTCCTCAATCCAGAGCTTCTCTCAACTACCTCAGTCTTCTGCTTCCGCCAACTCAAGTCCGAATATCGGCAATATCCATTTACGAAATACGAACAATATCCTGGTAATTGATTCCTTCTTTTCTTTATAATTGACGAACCTGTTTTCAGAGCCACAAATCTCCCGGCTCCTTGACCGATAGTCCTTTCCTTGGCAGGAGCATTGCTCATCGTCCGGGCATGGTTCCTTCGTCTCCTGTCGTCTCGAGGGCTAGCACGACTTCTCCTCTAGCTCCTCGTCGATTTTTACATTATCAAAATCAACCCCCGAACGTTCTGAGCTCTTTCCAGCAAATGCTCCATCAATACCCTCCTCAATACGAGAACATCATTAAAGAAGAAGATGAACCTAGGTCAATTTCGGTGTCTGAAGCCTCTGTCACCACGACAATAGAACGAGTTTCTTCCGGAGCTTCTACTAGCGTCACCGCCACACCGAGTTCCAGCAAACTTCCGAAATTTTCTTCCCAGTTGGATCGACCAAAAAAGACTGGAGTTTCGTGGCTGAGTAAATTACGTCTGAATCATAAGAAGTCCAATAATTAATAAATATTTTCTTAAATTAATTTCCGTTTCGAATAAACAGTTACTATCTTGACTTGGTCTTTGATAATGATGGATTGTCTCGTGGGAAATCTGATTAGTCTACTTTGCATGTTCAATACACAGTCTGATCTCACTATTTTGTTTCTTCAGAAAATGAAAGTATACACAACTGAATGTTGTGTAGCTAAATTAGTCGTTGACGGATCTTTGGTATGAAATTGAACTTGGATCAGGTGAGGGTAAAGGACGAATGTCTGTCCTTCGATGACTAGAATATGGTTCGATTTTGACGAAACACCCTAGAAAAATGTATGAATTCTTCCTGATAAGGAAGGCGGTCGAATTAGGATCGGTACTTAAGCAGATGGAAAGTTTCATTTTGACCATATTGAACTTTTGAGTTTTTATGAAATTAATGTTTTTTAATTTTGAGAAAAATATTTAAAAAATTGAGTTTTTCTCTGTGTACTCATATAATCAGACCATTTTCTTGCTGAAAAAACATGCTGCGACTGGGTAGGGTGGCGTGATCACTATCCTGGTCGTCCCCTTGGTTCTAGGCTCTTGTCTGTAGTGTAGCGGCTGTGTCCTTTAGACTGGTCTGATTTTAGTTCCGAAAAAGAGGAACTTCGAGAATTTCTTTATCGTGTCGGATATATCACGCCACTTTATAGAGATAATTATTTTGGTCGTTTTCAGTTGGGTTATTCTCTTTGACGAGATCTATTGTAATATCAGAAATGGCGACAATTACCGAAACGATCACTCCAATCAGAGTCGAAGATCTGACGAAGGACCAATTTTTGTCCCAAGATATCGAGTTGACTCAGAAGCTCAATGAGGACTCCAAGAAGCAGAATTTCAAGCCTCAATATGTCTGGAGAAACGTCATCCTCTTCACCATGCTCCATATCGGAGCTCTCGTTGGTTTCTACCAACTCCTTTTCGTCGCTAAGTGGCAGACTGTTCTTTGGAGTAAGTTTTGTTCTCTTTAACAAGAAAATATTAGATAATCTTCTAGGTTTGGGTTGTTGGTTTATTTCTGGTCTCGGGATCACCGCTGGAGCCCACAGACTCTGGGCCCACAAAAGTTACAAAGCCAGATTCCCCCTCAAGGTCCTCTTGATGCTGATGAACTCCATGGCTTTCCAGAATGACGTCATCGAATGGTCTCGTGATCATCGCTGTCACCACAAGTGGACTGATACCGATGCTGATCCCCATAACGTCAACAGAGGATTCTTCTTTTCCCATGTGGGTTGGCTTCTCCAGAAAAAACATCCAAAGATCGCCGAAATGGGAACTAAACTCGATCTATCGGACTTGACCAATGATCCTGTTCTTGCTTTCCAGAGAAGGTAAATAAATTTTAATCAACATAATATACTGTAATTTGGTTTTCAGGTATTACCTTCCTCTCGTAGCCATCTGGTGTTTCCTCTTCCCGACCGCTTTTGCTGTTTACTTCTGGGGTGAGAACGCTCTTGTAGCCTTCTACACTGCTGGCATTTGGAGATACTGTTGGACTCTCAACGCCACATGGTGTATCAACTCGGTCTCTCATATGTTCGGGTACAAACCCTACGATGTCAGCATTTCTCCGGTGGAATCCACTTGGACGACCATCACTTCCTTTGGAGAAGGTGCTCACAACTACCATCACACTTTCCCCCAGGACTACAGAGCAAGTGAAATGACTTTGATGTTGAATTCCACAAGGCTCTTCATCGACTTCTTCGCTCTCTTCGGGTTGGCTTATGATCGCAAATCTGTCATTGATGAGGTCATTCGTCGTCAGAAGGCCAAGCAAGTGGAGTTGCTGAAAGCTCAAAAGAACAACTAATTGGTGAACCGAAGTTACTTTTTTAAATTTGTAAATAAAGTTTTCTACTGACTCCCTTCGAAGGCTTTTTATAAAAGGTCCCTAACTTTTAATAAGGTTGTCAAATACCCGAGTCCCGAAATATCCTACAGATGCCAATGTTCATTCAATAAGTTGTGTCTGACGTGTCTCTCATCGCCTCAAGGGATAAACTGTCGGACATGATTGGCAGTGTGCACTAATGCTTGTTCAGTTTTGCAGAAACACGAAGAAGCATATTCTTGTTAATGTCAGAAAACTGTAAAAAATCCATCTTCGTTGCTCCGGGAATTTCATGCAAGTAGCCGGAACAGTCTTTTTTTGGAGTATTTTGCTGTCGTCATGGATAATTGTTCCTTTTAAATCCTCTACTTTCTCATTTTAGAGTACTTTAAGACCGATTATGTACTTAGATTATTAAGAAGTCACCTCAGGCGGCTTTACTAAAAAGGATATACGCAGATAGCCGTCCACAGTCGGGCTCGAGTCTATTTCATAAATCTGTGGGAGGCCGTTTGGGTTCTCGGTGGGTAGATAACTGAATTAAGAAAGTCATTATCCTCCAGAATCCCCGCTAATCTGATATCTGGTTACTATTCATGTCTCTTTAATCCCTAGATGGTCCGTTTCCGAGGCTTTCTGTTTCTGCATAGTTATTTCGTGGAATTTCAAATAAAAAATCCAACAAAAGACGTTTTTTGATTTTCTGGCTCCACAAACTTAGTAATTTTTCTGGTTCCACTTCTGAGCAAAACCGTGTATTTCCCGGAGACAAGTTTTCAATTTTAACCGAGAAAATTAAAATTGTAATTGAGGAATAATTCTTAATGAAAAACTCAAATGAGAAAATTCATTGACGCGAATCTCAAGATTAATTTTATTGTTTTTACAGTTTGACGTACTTGTTAGTTTTTGCAGAAAAAGGTAATTAACAGCAAATTAATCCCTCTAGGCAGTTCTCTCCAGATCGGATTTGAAGGTTGTAGACAATCCCCATCTAGTCTCTTCGAGTCGAAATTCCTTAATTTCTCAAGTGCCAGTTAGTCTTAATTTCGGATGAGTTGTTTTTCTCTTCGGGTAACTTATCCAGAAAAAACTAATTGTTCCCAGCTTCTGGAATCCAATATTATTGAATAATTTTGTCTTTCCTCAAAGTCCGGACAAAATCCAAAGTGCACGGCAAAAAGATACATTATTCGACATGGAAATCCGATGCCCGCGTGAATCTCTGTTAATGGATATCCATTGTTGATACCTCCTTGTTTAAAACAGAAAATTATAAATGTTACAACTTTCGTGTTTTCTGAAATTTCTAATTCGGAATGATTCAGATTGGTTCATGGACTTTTTAATTTTTAAATTTCCAATTTTTTCCATTTCCTCTGTGCTTACGTTTTCTGTTCTTATTCTTAATTGTTCCTTCAACTATTTCGAATCTGTTAAACATCTCAAAAATGTGAGACGTCCACGTGATGTAAAGTTGAAGTCTTAAGAATTGGGACTCAACGTGACTTACTTTCTATTTTTAATCTCCAAGGTACCGTTCAGGGTCAGCAGTGATGGAGACTAATGTTGTGGACATGAATTTGACCGAGTTGGCGAAATGTGTACTTAAAAAAAGATCCGAAATCAGTGAGAGCTGGATTCGGGCGAAGATGGAGGAAGGATGTGACTGTACTCAACTTTTCGAAGCCAACGGTATTTTCAAATTAATTCCTTTATTGCGTTAATAAATTTTTTATTATAGCTGGCAGGTTGGAAATTTACTGTGCTCCATTTCCTTTCGTACACGATGTTCCTGTCCAAGTTTTTTACATCTTGCTCTTCGGAGCTTTGATATTTTGCTCAATCGCTGGAAATCTGACGGTCGTATGGTATTATTTTGAAATTTATTGCTCTTAACGCTGAAATTAGTCGTTTTTATTGTTTTTATTTTTAAAATTAGTTATTTTTATTATTTTAACCTTTATAATTACTTCTATTGCTTTTTAATTTTAAAATTTATCATTTTCAACTTTGATTTTCAGGATCGTTCTTCGTCACGAAAGAATGCGGACAGTCACGAATTATTATTTGTTAAACCTCGCGATTTCTGATTTGGCGATGACTATTTTGAACACCGGGTTCAGCGGTAATTTATCTTTAAAAATCCAAAAATTAAATTAGGATTTAAAAGCGTTGAAAGTTAAAGAAATTAGAAATTAAGGACTGAGATTAAAAATCGATTTCAAGGTAAAACTTCTAATATTAAAATATTTCAGGCATGTATAATCTCTATTACAATTGGATTTTTTCTGATGTTCACTGTGCTATAAACAACCTAATGGGTATCTGTCTTGTCTGTGCTTCGGTCTTCACCATGATAGTCATGAGCATCGACCGTTATTTGGCTATCGTTTATCCCCTTCGTCGACGACCGGGCAAGGGGGCTACTGTAACGATCATTATTTGTATCTGGGTACTCTCGGTCTGTTGTGGTCTGCCTGCATTGGCGGGGACCAAGATCGAGACTCACTGGTTCATCGAGGAATCCGAGAACGGAACGAAGATCCTGAAGGATCGACTTTGTCTTGCGGACAAATTTCCCGACGGGAATTCAGAAACAAGTTTCATTTTCAATGTGTAAGTTTTTTACTTCTTCTATTTAATTATTCTGAATGAACTTTCAGTTATAACCACACTTTGATAATCATGCAATACCTCGTGCCCCTCATTATCCTCAGTTTCACCTATGGCAGAGTAGCCTGTGTTTTGAGGCAGAACAACGTCATCGGGGACACTCGTCACACCGAGAGCATCAGGGCGAAGAAGAAAGCTGCGAACATGCTCGCACTCGTCGTCTTTACCTTCATTATCCTCTGGCTGCCTTACAATTTGTATTTCCTCTTCTTAAATAACTATCTCCAAACAAAATTAGACACGAAAACAGTACTATATCTGTACATAAACATCTACTGTCTCGGCATGTCCTCTTGTCTTCTGAATCCAGTTATCTACTACTTCATGAATGAGAGGTTTGTCGAGGTTACTGTAATCTCTCTATTTTGGAGTTTTTCAGATTCCGTCTGGGATTCAGATACGCCTTCAGATGGCTCCCTTGTATCCACATCAAGAGGGAAGAGTACGAGTCAGTCTTTTCTAGTGCCTCCAGGGCTTCTCATCTGGCTTCCCGTTTCACTATATACTCGACCCACCAAAAATCCGGAGATCAATCGCCAATCCCATTGTAGAACAGTATACTGTGGATACTGCAAATTCCATTCTGAGCAAAATTTGTCCCAAAGTTGTTTATTATTTTAATATTTTGTACTGAAGTTTGAATCGAATGATGTTTGAGTGAGAAATGGAATGAAATTCCACGTGAGAAAAATAAATAAAATGAAAAGAACAAATCCTGTGTACAGAAAAGTGCCTTCAAAAATGAAGGAAATTCGTAAGAAAAAATTTGAATAAAGAATGGGTGGAATCCCGCGCGGAAAAAACCCCGCGCGCCAAATGGATCAACTGGCCGAGCGGATTTCAGTTGAAAATTTTCAATTTCGAAATGTCTAATGAATTTATTGAGAAGGTTTTGAACATCGGACAAGTCCCGATTCCCCTCAGCCATGAAATCGAGAGATCTCACTTGATATCCAAGTTGGCTGAGCAGCTCCAGAATTGTGCTCGAGGTGAGATTTACTAAATTTTACATACCTTTATTAAATTACTTTTTAGAATCCGGGAAAAACTGGTTGGTTGTCCATGGGTTCCCGGGATCAGGGAAATCCAGACTGGTGGCAGACACTCTGAGGCGACGTCCGGAGTTCGTGGGGCACTTTTTCGAACGAGTCCATTGGATCGTCGACAACTCCACCCTCAGACAACTGGGAACCGTGATGACCGATTTGCTATGCAGGTTGAATTGTAACGAGTTAACGAAGTTTTCTTCTGACGAATCGAGGATTTACGGACTTCGGGAAATCATCAAAGAGCAACTCCAAATAAATCCGAAAACTCTGCTGATCTTCGATGGAGTCCAGACCGAAGAATGTGTCAAATTTTGTTCCGGACTCCCTTGTCCCATCATTTTCACCACTTGTGTAACAGATATTTTCTCAGAAGTAGAGAATCGGATTTCGGAAGAATTTGGGTTTGTTGAAGGTTGACTTTATATGAAAATCGGTCTTTTCAGTTTTTTCAAACTCGGGAAAAAAGAAGAATTCACTCTCCCAGAAATTCGAGAACTCGCTTCAAAATTCGGTTTCAATCTGACTTCAGAAGGAGCCCAGAATCTGAAAGTCAATGGAGGTAATAATCCCGCTTTGATAATCAAGCTTCTAAATTCGGCGAAAGCGAATCCTTGGATGATCCAAATGTACGCAGAAAATCCTCCTTCTCAACCCATGGAGAACTTCAGGTACAAATCCAGTTATTCCTACCGTTCATTAGCAGAAAGAATTGATTCCTTGCTGCCGTTAGTAGAAACCTCGACTTTCAACTCTTTCACTTTTTGTGGTGCTGTCCTCGCCCCGGACGAGTGGATAAGAACAGAGATCTTCAAACTCATCTGGCCCGTAGATTCTTGTGGAGTGGAGTCCGAAACCGAGCTGATAATTCAGATGCTTTCCGACATCGACGAATTAGTCAGCAAATCCCTGATTGAAAAAGACGATGACGAAGTTCCTTTTCAAAAATATTTAATTTATCCAATAATTCAAAGCTACCTTCAAAGAAATTCTCTCAAAAATAATCCTTCAGAATTACTAGTAAATTAGTACTTTAAAATCTTTATCTAAAGTTAACTTTTTCAGACGACTGCTGAGCTCCTTAAGCAAAGATTGAGGAATAAAGTCGTTTTGGCAGGTAGAAATTCAGATTATGGAACAAGAGAAGGAATTATCTATGACTATTATGAAGGCCATTCCAGACAGTTAGAATCTTTAATAAAAAAGTCACGTAAAGAATCCGAGGAAAAAAGACTCCATCAATCTGAGGATATTCAAGTCGCAAATCCCGTTTCCTGGATTCAATGGCTCAAGGGATTACTAAAATTCGAATTATAATTTGAAATATTTATCTTCAGAGTATTAAAACTTCAAATAAAAAATACCTCGGAATTAAAATTCACGAACCCTAATTCTCGATAAGCCCTAACTTACTCATGGACTCCAAAGAACAATATCTCTTCAGAATGGATAATGTGTTTTTCAAATCAGCGGTTCTTTGAGCAAAATATTGTCGTACCTCTGACCTGGTTTGATTATTCCCGTTCGACGAATCAACAATGGGATTCTTTTCTAGTTGATTGATCCTTGTAGTCAATTTTGCCAAGAAGTGGTCTACAAGAATAAGTAAAGTCTTGATCTCGCTTCCATATCTGCGGAAATTGTCGAATACTTGTCTAAACTTCTTCTGGGACCGCAACTCATTCGCAGAGACTTTCAGTAATGAAGCAATCATCTGAAATACTTCACATACAAGTTGCGAAAGATACCGAGACATCTTGATAGTTGAAGCCAGAGCTTGGAACCTCATACCATAGTTGTTTTTCTGTTTGAAGATTCCATAAATAATAGACTCAACTTCTAAAACAAAAAATCATCAACTAAAAGTAAAAAATGTACTTACGATCAAAATTCTGTTGCAAATACTTTACAGATGGAAGAAGACGAGCAATATCTTGATCAGTCCTCTCCGATTTCAGAATCCCGATCACTCTCTCCACAACATGGATAATCACGTTGTAAAAAGGTAACACAACTCTATTCCGAAGGGAGTTCAGACTCGAATACAAGGAAGGATCGGAGTTTTCTTTCTTGTTCAATACAAAGTCAAGATGGAATTCCATCGACGACTTCAGATTACTGAGACGTTCCACAGATTTCGAATTTTCGTGTTCTACACCAACAACAACAAGAAACTCGTTCAGGATTCTAAAGATACTAATTTCACACATTCCATAACAATACGTTTCTGCTTGAACATAAGCCGCGAAAGATGGTTGTTGAACAGGCAAATACTGTAAGAAAATCTGAAGATCACGGTGATCATATGGAAGTTCATTAGCTGAAACAACAATCTTTATGAAAGACACCAAACATGTACTTACGCCATCCATCTCTAAGAAGACTATCTCGAAGTTCAGTAATATTTCTTGGGTGCAAAATCAAATCCAAAAACATTTTCCTGGAATATTGAATCGCTCTTTGAAATGAATTTTTCGTTTCCATTATTTTTGTAGCAATTTCCAGTGACTGGTTAACTCGATTTTCGAAACAAGACATCACCAAGATATCTTGCATTTCCAAGAAAAAACAAGCATATCGTCGACTCATTATATCATAGTACTTGTAAGCATCATCTAACCGTCCTACACTCTCCAAAAAGTAGTCATTTAAGTAACCCATAGATTGATATTGAAGATGGCGAAGTTGCATTTCTTCAAATATTTGAGTAGCCGCATCTGGAAGTCCTAATTCGAAATAGCAATTCACCAACAGCAACTGTATAACTTGACTTCTGGTATTACTTCTCGTTTGTTGTCTTTTCAAAAAACAAATCAACGCTTCAATATACTTGTAATTTCCCAAAGTTCGATACATCCACCAAAAGTATTCCGAGCATTGTCGAATTATTTCAGTCACCAAAGCATCTACATCCACAACTTTAGGGATTCCAGCATCATCCAATATCTGAATAACATCGATCCAATCATCAATTCTTCTTTGAGCTTCAGAAACCGACAAAACAGATTCATCTAACTTCACATTCTTCAATATTTCACCAAGAAGCAAGCTTTGGTAATAACATGCTGCCAACATCGAAAACGATTTCATAACTTCAGGTTCAGATAATCTCTTACGTATTTTATTCCATTCTTCTTCATTTGGATGAGGTATTGTTTCTCCTATTTTCGAACGTTTGCTAATCCACGGCTTCAATTCAGCACCACATTTATCCGTAAACCTCTTATTAGCATCAATAACTTTCTGTTGTTCTTCTAAATTCAACTTCAAATAGAGCGGAACAATATGATGAATAGTATCTGGAAAATGTCCAAATCTGTCGATATACATAACAATCGTTGCATCAGCAGTAGGAAGATCGAGATCTTTGAAGACAAGAGTAAAATTAATTAACGCAAGTAACCAATCTTTCTGTAATTTCTGTTCATCTATCTTCGCTTTAAATACTTCAGCGACTTTCTGCTTGGCATCAGAATTCGGGTCTTCTTTCTGAAGATCTACAGTGCATTGAATCAAGTTCTCCCAGACACTCCAATCTCGTTCACTGAAAATATTCCTTATTACATAACAACTGTAGAAACGAACCTATCAGTACGAGAAGCAATCTCAGTCAACTTCAACAGAACCAAGTTTTTGTCATATTGAGTAGATGAAGAGGTCGATTTCTCGTAAAAAGGAATCTTATTGTTAACCCGATCAACAGCTTCAAATCCGGTTAGAGATGCCTTCTCCGATATTGTCATTTTGACAAAATCTTCCAACAATGATTTCTCATCTAAAGGACGGGGCTCCAAAGATGAAATAAAGTCATCCAGAAAATCATCAGGATAATCCTTGAACAATTTTCTAGCTAACATAACTGCAAACTTCAGTCCCATATCTCTCTCCTTTGTCGTTTTCTTGAACGCTGCTTGAAGGAAAGTAGCGATACACAACTTTTTCTTGTTGACGAGGATCGGATCAGTTTTGTGCATCCTCATCGCTAGCTTACATTGCTCATCAAAATTAAGATCTCTAATAACATTCTCAAACGTCTGTTCCATGTACGGAGACCTATCAAACCTCTCCAAAAAAATGGAAAATGCTTCAGCAGCTTTGTCGCTTCTCCCAATGAATCTGAAAGCAGATGCAAAGATGGATACAAGTTGATCGTCATCTTCAGAAGTCCGCAAAGCTTCCAATAATTCTTCCAATTCTCGCATAGCAGGAAACGATTTATTTTGACTAATATTTATCCATACTTGAAGAACTTTTAGTGCCAGAATATCTGTTTTCTGCTTCTTCACCAACTTTGTCAGTTCAGTTTGAGCTAGCCGAACATTCTTCCGGCATATCAGTTCTGTAACAAGGAGTTATTCCAAAAACAAAGAAAAAATTCACCAAAAACAGTTTGTATTTTCCTCTTCTGACCATGGACAGGCAGTTGTTTCCGTCCGAACTGATGCATTCTCGCCGATCTTTCTCCTAAATAATCAATATCTCCGGCAAACAATGAAAAAGATATAAGATAGTTAACAACTAATATATGTGACTCACAACATCGTAAATTGTTCTTCTCCAAATAAAACAATATTCACCCGTAATTCATATCAAGTTTAAAATTTATGATTGTATTAATGGCACTTAATTGTCTAAGATAAGCAGGAGATCCCCGTTTTCAAACTTCTTCAGGAGAGATCCAATCTCAAGATGTCCAGGGAAATCTTCATCAGGACTCTTCTCATGTCGGATATGAGCTCTCTGAAACACTCCTATTAACAGTGTATCAAATAAACCATCTCTTACACTCCGGACATCAGGACCGAGATTGCATTGTCTAAGGATTTCAATCAAACAGTGGTTTATAGTGCGATTAGGAGGGATACAGATAGGGTAAATAGAATCGTCTGGAGTCTTGATGAAAGTAGAAACTGCATTTCCACCGTATTCATTCATCAATCTACTCTTGTGACGCATCGCAGCGACTTTTCTACGCATAGCTTCTCCAGAACCGGGCTTGATGGAAGGGTATTTGGGTTCCTCAGCTTGCCTGGAACTGGGGAGAGGGGAAGGCTTGACCGGAGCTTCTTTATGACTGAATTCGGGACAATTGTGAGTGTTACGATGGCTGAAAAAAATATAAGGACCGTCTGTGGGGAAAACTCCTTACGTAGGACAATAGACCTTAGAACAGCCACGACATTCAACGTGATAATACTGTCGTTGACTACAATCTTCGAAGCCACACTTCACAAAAAGTGATCGGCCGTTGACAGTTCGGATTTCATCGTTCTTACGGAGCTCTTCCAAGTTGCAACCATGGTTGAGATGATGAGAAACACTAAAGCAATGAAATTACTTCTATTGAAGATGAAACTGATATATAAAACCTACCAGAATTTCTTCTCACAAAGTGGACAGGAGAATGGAAGAAAGTCTAAAAAAATCATCAAAAAATCAAAATCAACAACTATCTCACCCAGGATGTTGCAATCCTTCACACTGCAATGTTCGCCGAAATTGGGGAACTCGGCCATTCCGGAAAAATAATACCCGAAAGAAGAAGGGAAAGTGCCGATTCTTGAAGTCGAAGAGCACGAAGAAAACGAGGTAACGAACGAGATACGGAACTCCTGCCACGAAAATCCGACCCGCGCGAGCAATTAATTTCGAAATTCAAACTCAGTTTTACTTCCAAAAAGTTGAATTTCCGTTCAAATCCTATTTTCTGCTGTTTTTGTCCATTCATGGGCCAACTACAATCTTGGATAAAACCTGGGAGTCCGCAGTTCATGAAAATCGAAGAAGAAAGTCCCCCGACACAGACTCGGGTTTTAGAAGATCCCAGATCTCCCACAGCAGAGGTCTATAGAACTCCGATCGAGAAAATTGGGTAAAATAATTTTATTTATCTTCATAAATTATGTATTCTAGACTAACGACCGAGCAGAACGGCGAGACACCGAAGGTTGGGAACAAAAGGATAACTTCTCTGAGACAGCTGATCATCAGTAAAAGCAGTCACTAAATACTCGAATGTTGTGACGTACGCGCAAAATTTTGATGTAATCCGTACATTGTACAGCTTTTTGTAACGAGATAAATTGATAGTTTTTGAGTTTTCCTGATTTCTCACGGATTCCCGTCCTATAGCATTCTAAGGATCTTTCCAAGGATTCAGCTGGGTTCTTGGCCAAGGGGAAGATTTGAGCTGTATAGAAAGAAGACTTCTCGTTGAAGTTGAACCAGGTGATTGCTTGACTTTCTTTCATATCTGCATCGATTGGGAGGATGATAGTGACGTACAGATGGGGGACTTCAAGGTGGGGCAGTGTCAGTGGCCAAGTGATGACGATACAGTTGCTTGGGATCTGGAGTTTCTCGATGTCTCCAGCTCCAGACAGATCGATTCCACTAACCAAACAGTTGTCTCCGATTTCGACGTTTTCCCCATATTGACAAAATTCAACGAAGGAATTGTTTCCGATCTGAAAGTAAAGATAATTTTTCTTCCAAAAATGCAACTTACATGTGGTTTATACGAGCTACCCGGGGAGCCGATGATTGAATAGATAACGTTAGAGGAGTCTTGGGTCCAAACAGGTCCGTCTTGAAGGATATTCTCGAGAAATTCGATCGAGGTTCCGAAATGATGGAATTTAGACTCTTCATGGACAATTAAAGTCTCGTTTCCAGTAACTTTGTTAAAGAAATCAAAGAAGTGTCGACGCCATTTCCGAGTAACGGGATCTGTGGTGCCTTCAACGTAGTCATCAGAAGCCTCGGATCCAATAGGTCGTAGGAAATCCCCATAGCAACAAAGGTTGGTAGCAGTTAGTTCGTCTTCTACAACATTCACATGCACTTTTTTACAAAGTAGGAACTTACTGAATTTCGTGGTGATATTGACGAAGTTCTCGCAGTAGGAAGAAGCCATGAAGTAACAAGAATCCGTGATGTAGAGTCCGTTCTCCTGTTTGGCATTCTCGGACTCTAGAATCTCGTTGTCCGGTTTCTGAAGAACTTTCTTGACGGTCAATCGGTTTCCGTCCCAAGTTTCAGGAATATAGACACCATGATTGTTGGCGATTTTCTGAGTAGAATAGTGACCAAATAGAATGAAATCCTTGGAAATATTATCGAAAACAGAAGAAGGGAGTTTATTGAGGGTTTCTATGGTGTCAGAAGCAGCCACAAGAACACCGGGAGGAAGATATGTTGGCAAGTCACTGAAATAATCCTTTATTTCAAAGTTTCATATATGAAAACCCACCAGAATGTTTCCAACTTGTGTTCGAGGAGAGTTCTTCCATCAGATAAGCAAGTAAAGAGCTTTCCGAGAGGAGCACAGTGAGGAAGGCGCTTACTATAGCCACCGGTATTGATCAATAAAATCTTCTTTCCACCCAAACCGTGAGGGGTTCCCATCAAATCAAACAAGGCATTCCATGTGGACAGACCTGATCCTGACAATTTATCAATAATCGTATTTATAAATAATCGAGAAATTTACCAAAGTCTTCAGATGGATCTTGTTGGACAATGTAATTTTTAAAATATTTAATAATCGCCGAGTAAATCCCAGAAATCTGAGTTTCGAACACTTGGGCTTGTTGAGGTCCATTAGCCGTGAATAGAAGGAGATCCCATTTACATCTAGAATTTGTTTTATCTTTCATTTGAAACAGTTAGAACAGAAATATTGAATAATATATATAAACGTCATGGAGGGACGAACGTTTGTCCAGTGATACGGAAAAGGGAAAAATTGTCTCTGGAAATTAATATGAGGGAAAACTATTCAACAGAATATTATCAAGTTGTTGTTAATATATGAAAAATATTTAAATTAATGAGTTTTCGAAACAAGTGATAGATAAAGATAAAAATAAAGGTGATATGATTTCTTAGTACATTTTTGTTTTTATGTAAAGTGAACAAATTAGGTGATTCATTTCTTGGGTAATCTAGTACTCTTTCTGTATGGAATTCTCGGACAAGACACTTGAGAAATTTTCATTAGTCATGGACAGAGTTCTTTTTTCAAGAGCCAACTGGCTTTTTGTTTTCTAATTTACTCCCTCGGAAAGCAAATATTGCATATTACATATGTTTCGAAATTATAGCAAATAAACTATGAAAAAGGAGAATAACAATTTGTAATTTTTTCAAAATTTTAATTGAAATTCATCTGTAAATTTTTTAATTTTTTACTTGGAAATGAGATGAAATGACCTTTCAAAACACTGACCACAAGACGGCAAAGTGCCGATCGGAGTTTTGCCACCTTACAGACAGACAGCTGTAATTCCGAAAGCCTGTCGGTGTAAAGCAAAAGCCCTTTGGCTGTTTGCTCCTAGATCTTTTGAATAAGTCAATCTTGCAAGCTAAAGACACGTTCGGATTTAAAGCTCGACTTTAGCTCGGGAGGCGTTTACAATCTGGCCCGTGAGGAAAGACAAACTCAAAATTTTCAGGGATCAAGAATTGAGAAATCCAGATCTCCTGGAAGTAGGACCGGTTTGTTTTCTCTCGTGGGCGTTCGGGATCTACTGGGGTTGGACCGTGTATCCGCGCAATAGCTTTATTGTAGCCGTGAACTAAGTAAAAATGGCTGACATTATATTTAGGAAAATGTCTGACAACGAAGATCCGTATGCCGTAAGTTCCGATGAGGAAGAGGATGTCAAAAAACCTCCTCCAAAAATCCAAATCGAAGGAAAAACATCAAATATTAAAGAATTGGTTTGTTTTTTAATTTAACCTATTTAACTATTTATTCCAGAAAGCTGCGATCACAGAATCTAAGGAATCCGGAAAAGATGAGAAACGGCTGGAAGAGATCGAGGAAATCCGAAAAGCCAAAGCAGCAGAGATGGCGAAGATGAAGAAGGAATTCGAGGAAGGGAAAGTACACAATGCAGATAAAAAAGAGGATGAAGCCAAGCCTTCCGGCCTCAATAAAGAAACCTTGTCTGCTTTCAAGTCGAAATTCGAGAAATTTCATCAGAACGAAAATGAAACTCTCGATGACCATCTGAAGACCATAGCCCTGGAAGGAGTCGGGAAGGAGAATATGTCCCAGATGAAGGAGGCCTTCGAGAAGGTCCAGAAGGGAGAGTTGTCCCTCTCCGATCTTCAAGAAGGAAAGGGCGTCGATCTCAATTGCAGTGAAGCTGACAAGAGAAGGATCATGGCTGCTTTTATTGGGGTACTGTGTTCTTGATAAATATTAACTGGGAAAAAGGAGATTAACTGTGGTCGATTTTCAGCCCAAAAGCGAAGAGGATATCCCTAAAAACTGCGCACTCTGTGACAAAATAGTTTATCCGGTTGAACGCTTGTTTGCGAACAAGCAACTCTATCATCAAGACTGCTTCCGGTGTAAAATATGTAACAAGAAACTAAAGTAAGACCAGCTTAATTTTTATTCAATCTTTTAGTCAATTAAGTTCATTTCATCTACTTTAAACATCAATTTTAATGGATTGAACTTAAAGCTATTTTTGATTATTTTTCTTTGATAGATTTATTCATTTGAATTAATTTATTCAGTCCTACTCAATACAACATTCACGAAAACAATCTCTACTGCAAACCCCACTACATAGAAGTCCTCCACCCCGAGCGTACCCACACGGCAGCAAATCAAGGTAACTTTCTTTACCCCTTTTTTGTAATATAGATTTTCTAGAAGCAGAGAACTCTGAAGAAGAAGAGGACGAATATGCGATAGTTTCAAAGCCGAAACAGCTTTCGTCAGACGTTGTTCGAGGTGAGTACTTTCGATTTTTATTTTTAAATTTTAATTGACGAAACTGTCAAATTCGGTCTTGGAGTAGGAACAAACAATGTTTATGACTTTCCGTTTTTATTTTTGTGCGCATCGGTCTTCGAAGTAGATTTGGATTGAGCGTTGGTCAGCATCTCTCGCGGCTGTCCACAAATGCGAGCATCTTCCCGTTTTGCATATTGTCTTTTGAGCAAATCTCTTGCTCGCAGATTTGCGCCCCTTGCCGAAAGTATCTCTGATTAAAGTTCTTCACTTTGACCTACAACTAATATTCTCTTTTATCTTGGATCGAATTTTGACGTTTCCTTGAATTTAATTCCGAAACTCCAAAATGGTTGTTATGCGTAGGTTTTTCATAAAAAATATTGATCTGAATTAGGATAATTGATTCCGTATTTCCAGCTGGAACCAATATTAGCGAAGAGCTCCAGCAGATCCGGAGCCTCAAAGAGAAAAAGGAGAGCTGGCAGAGTTCTGTCCGGGCTCACGATCAAGTGGGGAAAAAGAACGATGATGTTCTGGAAAGCATTACTGGGAAAGTCAAAGATCGGATGAGCAAGTAAGTCGAAAAATAAGGTAATCGATTAATTAAGTGATGGTTGTCCTTAGGATCATCGCTGGAGGAGATAAGTCTGACGATGAGGACGAGAACAAAGACGAAAAAGAGAAACAACTCGAAGCGATCAAAGCTCAAGTTGGAGAAGTGAAGAACAAGTGGAAGACAGGGGAGGTCGAGAAGGCCGAAGCCCGAGAGGCTGACTCCCGCAACGAGTTGGAGGAACTCCGCAAGGGTGGCATCAATGTCCGTGAACGTTTTAACGAGAAACTCAACCCTTCCGAAAGCGAAAATGTTTCGAAATCTTATGATCGAAATGAGCTCGATACTTCCAGTTTGTGGATTATCTATTTTTTTTTTCATTTTGTTTTTTTCAGCCATTGCTCAAGCCAGAAAATCCTTCCTCGAAGGCCATGCTTATCAGTCAGGTCCTGTGGAAAAAACCGCTACGGATCTGCATGATATCCAATTCAAAGGTTTGTTTTTTAAAATTCGATGAGTTTCTAAATTTACTCATCCAAAAACAAATCGCAAGAGAAAAGTGGGCGAACAATCGAAAGCAGTTGTTGTTTTTTTAAAAGAAAAATCAATGGATTTCGTCAACAATCTCCCGGAAGATTTTTCGGAAAGTAAAACAGTGCATTAACGGGATTACTTTTTTGTTTTACGAAGAAAATTTCTTACCGGATTTTTAGGTCTTACTGACTTCAAAAGTAAATTCGAAAAAGGAGAAGAAGAGAGTTCCGATCGTAATCAACGCCAGACCCTCGACATCAATGTCCAGCTGAACAGCATCAAGCAGAATCTGGAAAAAGGAGGAATCGACGAAAGTGACATGACTCCAGAAGACAGGGCTGAGATGAAGAAGAAGGAGATCGAGGCTGAGTTCCTCAGATACAAACTCGCCAGGAAACTCCAAGCCAAGAAGGCCCAAGAAGCCGCTCCAGAAGAGGAATCCGAGACTTCTGGAGAAAAACCCGGACTCGATGTGGAGGTCAAGATGGCAGGAAAGGCGAGGGAAAAGTTCAAGAATATCGAGGCTCAGAATCCTAATTCCGTTCCTATGCCCAAAGCAACAGCATCTTCGAAGACGAGCAAGTGGGACAAGAAGGAAAACACAGCCGAAGTCGTTAATCGTCGAATGGTCGATGAATCGTCTTCTGGAGACGAAGATGAGAATGCCTACGACATCAAGAACTTGATGAACAAGTTCAAGAACATCCAAGCTGCCGACACTAAGGTCGAGAAGACGAATTTAGAGGAGCTGGAGGCCTTGAGACAACAAGCCAAGAACCTTCGTCAGCAATTCGAACAAAAAACTGACATATACGATGAACAATCGGAAGAAAAAAGGAAGGAACTGGCCGAGGAATTCCAGAGATTGAAAGGTAACATCGGTTTTTGATAAACTTTATATGAAGTAAGTCTTTCAGAAGAAAGAGCGAAGATGCAGGAGGAACTGAAAACAGAGGAATTCGATCGCAAAGCTCATCGCGAAATCGAAAAGGAAGAAGTCCAAGTTGCTGCTGATCACGCCTCTAAGATGGCAGCCAAGTGGGAGAAGATCAACAAGAAGGAAGCTAAGAAGGCGGAGAAGTCCAAGATGCCTACGAAATCTACGTAAATCAGACTTTACGAGTTGGATCCATTTTAATAATCAAGTAATGGAATTTGGAAATATCTTTGTAATTACAATGAACTGGATATAAACGTTGCTTAGATTGATGTCGTATTTCTGAGATTAAAGGGGATTTCAGTTGATTTCGAAATACGCCGGAAGAGGTCTTCCTGATAAACTTTTACGTGGACAGTTTTTCCTCACGGCCATCGAGAGCGTTTCCCGGACCAGGGCGCGAGATCCCTCTCGTTTCCACGAAACTTCGGCAAATGCATTCTTTCCTTACTTCTGTTTCATCATTATTCACCTATTACTGCCTCTTTTACAGCGTATTAACCAGTGACGGATCGTTGACAAAGCCTGTATTATGGCTCATCACCCTGCTACTCATTATTCTTATCCCAAATATGTGATTTCTTATAATCCAGTTGGGTATTACCCTGTTGGAACGTTCATTCACCCTCAGGTCGGTTCTTTGTGGTTGTCGATATATCAATTTGGTGCGATTTCAGAATGTTATCATTGACCCTTACAATTTACCAGTGCAAGCTTATTCCGGATCACCCAGTCGTCAGTATGGAACACCTATGACAGTCCAGGAGTACGAAGCCCTGATGACCGATTTCCGTCAGTTGGAGACCGGCAAATGCGAGCTCCCAGATTGGCTTTACGACGAGAATGGAAACTTTACTGTTAGCATGTCAGATTTATTTGCTCACGAATTGTTTTATTCATGTCTGAAAGACAAGAGAGGAAGTCGGTTGGTTTTCCCACATTTCTTGCTTTCGCTGAGGCGTAATTCTTCAGATTCATCCAGGACAACTTCCCGAACGTCGGGAGTGAGTTGCGTCGTCAGATGTTCGAAGCCATTCTTCAGGACCCAGCCTTCTTCGATATTGCTACTGATCGGTTTGGGAACTTTGTTTTACAGGTCGGTGTCGGTTTTTTTCATAACTCATGCATTTCTGTTTAGAAGATAATTGAAGAAGTTGACGGCGATTTTCGGCAGCAGACCATTGAACTTGTTGCACTAAGGGGAGTAGAGCTTTCCTTTGATCGCTTCGCTTGTCGTGTTGTTCAGAAAGTTCTCGATGTATTCACCCCGAAGGAATTAGGTCCTGTCCTCAAGTCGCTTCAAGGGTCTATTGTCCCTATGGCTTTGGACCAGTCAGCGAACCACGTCCTTCAGAGAATCGTCAAACTCTTCCCGAACAAGGATTTGGCTTTTTTGGGATCAGAACTCGCTCTGGCGATGGATGACGTCATCTGTAATAAGTTCGGTTGCCGTGTTGTCCAGTACCTACTAGAGAAGCTCTGCAGTTCTTTATCTGCCCCCTATGTAGATAGCGAGTTCGTTTTTGTCTCTTAGTCCATGTTCTTTACCTTCGGTTTCAGCAAGAAGGATGTCCTCCGTATCATGCTCGACAAAATCATCTCTCGTCCTCGTTATTGCCAGGATGAGTATGCCAATTATGTTGTGCAGTATATTCTTAGCCATTGTTTTCTCATGAGTTACGCCGAAAAGATCGTCGAAAGATCTATCCGTCGCAACTTCATCCAGTTTTCCACAGACAAGTTTGCTTCTCACGTGATTGAGAAGGCTCTAGAGTTCATTGACCCAGCTGTCCTTGATGATATTGTCCACGACTTATTCATGAAACATTGTGGACGCAATGGAAGACTCGCGATAGAGAAGATGCTTTTCGATCAGTTTGGAAACTACGTTGTTCAGAGATTGCTATACATTGCCATCGAAATTCGTCATGGAAGAAGAGAAGGAACTGGTTCCTGGTTCGACCCACTCTCGAAAAAGATCATCGTGAACGCTGGTGCTCTGCTACGGTACTCATCCGGGAAGAAGATCATTGAGGTTTTATCTCACGAACTGGGGACCACGATTGAATGACATTGCGCGGTATTGCGAACCTTCTGTGTACTGGTCTACTAACCTTGTCAACGATCCGTCACTAACAGCCAACTAACTATTTATTTTAATTAATGCATTGTGATATTCTAAATTAAGAATATAAGAGCGGTTCGATAATAAATGTGACCAGAGAGGAACTTTTGTGTCATTGATTTGTGTCCTCTGTTGATGTTCGCATCATTTTTGTAGTTTGATTCGTGGTTTCTTCAGTCCCACTTACCTTGTGAAAGTTAGATTATTTGTTTTGAATCACATTTTCGTTTCATCATCAGTTGTGAATCGGGAGAAAATGGTCGATTTAGGATCGGTTCTCGAAGTTAGTTATGTGGATGTTCTTCTCATCGCTCTCCTCTGCTACGTCATATATCGAATGTTCTTCAAAAAGGAGGAACCTCTTCCTCCTCCACCGAAGCTTCCTCCGGCGATAAAGAAACAAGATTTGACTACGGAGGAACTTAAGAAGTATAATGGGGTCGAAGATGAGCATATCTGTATCGCTGTTCTTGGGACCGTAAGTTGATATATGAATCTCTGTTATTATACTGGTCTTTTAGATCTATGATGTAACTCGGGGAAAAACATTCTACGGCCCTGGATCTGCCTACGAAAATCTCGCTGGACATGACGCAACTCGTGCATTAGCAAATATGGATGTCAAAATGGTCAAAGACGAATACGACGATCTCAGTGATCTCACTGCCGTCGATCTAGATGAAGCCAAAGGGTGGGCTGATAACTTCAAATGTAAGTTTTTATATAAAAACTAGTAAATATGGGGTTTTCTAGTCAAATATCCTGTTGTTGGTCGTCTACTCAAACCTGGCGAGAAACCCAACGACTACGGCGACGAACTCGCCAAGCTCTAAATTGATACAGACATACTACTTTGTGTCGTGTTTACAGATATTATAAACTTTTTATGAATTATTCTGACGATGAAAGACAAGCAAACACCTTCAGGAACCAAATTAGTAAGAAAGGCTTTAAAAGAGTAGCGAAGAAGATACAATTAAGAAATTAATACGCTTTTTTATCGCGTTGACGATTACGTTGGATCTTCCGAGCTTTATCGATCTCATTGTTCAATTGACGAATTTCCTTCTTTTCTTGTCTCGTCATCGTCGTAACTGGAGTTTTTTGGACTTCTGGGAGATCAAAGAGATCCCGGAGAATTTGATTCTTCTGGAGATGTACGTTCAAAGATCCCTGAAACAAGTAGCGTGATCAATCATCCAAGGAGCGGTCACCAACCTGAAGACACGCACAAAGAGCATCGTAGACGAGACGTTCATAACATGACGTGATTCTCAGTACTTGATTTTTCCCGTAGTTGACACTTCCTTCTGGACAGTTGTCTTCGTATATGATGTCTATTATCTGTCTGAATGTAAATCTCTGAGCTCGTTTATCCTTCTTCGCATGGTACTTTGCAGAATCCTGAGCAAGAGTTTCGAGAAGCTCTTTGATATGTTGACTTTTCACGAATTGTAGATCATATCCTTCGTCGTTCCCACGTTCGTAAAGCGCAGCTAGAGCTTCACCAGCGGCAATTCTGATATCTACATTAGTGGATTCGAGGTACTTCACCAGCTTGCTTGGACTCTGTGAGAAGACCTCTCTGGCAGTCGGATCATCTGCTTTGAAAAGGACAAGTGACCATGCGGTAACAGCAGCAGAGAAAAGTGAACTGGTTGTTGAAGTAGTTTTAAAACTATTCCAAGTGAAATTCAATGCATCGAGAGCATTTCTAATGACATCCGGATGATCCACGGAGAGAATGACGATAATACTAAGTGCTTGAGCAGCAGCTGAACGAACATTCTCGCTCATGGTGTGGTCCTTGACTAACACCCCGAGTTCGCGACATATGGTTTCAACTTGGGAATCGATGGAATCTCCGGTTTGTACAGAAAAAAGAGCGGCAGCAGTACAAGCACGAAGGATGATTTCTCCTTGATTATGGAGGTTCTTCTCGATGGCGTCGGCTAGGGAGTCGACGTAGTTCTTGATTTCTTCGATGTGAATGGAAGTCCGCATAATATGGATGAATCTATCCAGAGCTTGTATTCTAAGACTATTCCTGTAATTGCAAAATGAGATTCATATTGTCGTAAAGTCATACTTCTTGTCCATGATAGAATCCAAGAACTCCTCGAAAGAAGAGCGAGGAATGATCATTTCGTCATCTTGGTAATTTGGGTCTCCAACGATGGAGGACTGAGCGATCGACTCCAAATCACTGACATCACTGTCACCGGCTTGGGACCGAGCTAAAAGACCATTATGAATCGATCAATAGCAAGAATGAATTGCTTACTGGAGGCAGATTTGCGAGTGACGACGGAGACGTTCAGGAAATCTTTGGATTTATTTCCGCGCTTACCCATCGCTGATTTGTCTTCCACCCAGGATCAATGGAATTCTGAAAGACATCAGTTATCAATGAACGGAAATGTACAAATAAAGAAACGGGCCAAAAATAAACCCATGATGCAACGCGCCAGAGGAGCCTCTTTATTGACAGCTGCAACCGCGAAACAAAATATATTCGTTGCGAGAGTTCCTTGATCGAGTCGCTCCTCTTTGAGTTCGTTTCGCAATTTTACCCTATCTGCAGCCATTTTTTGGCTGTTCAGTAGTATTCATACTTCGGATAATAGTACATGAACTTTGCTCTGATTTTATCATAATTCATTGCGTTTCGAATGTAAATTTTATATGATATGTTCGCTTTTTAGATAACATTCTATAATGGCTGCTAAAGTTGAAGATCAATCTTCCCCGGATCTCCCGGTTGACGTTGAACCAGGGTCCTCAGAGGATTATCCTCCATCCATATCCTTGATTCTTCAGAAGAAAGGAACGGGTGATATAGACGACGTTGAAGTCGCTCAGGTTATTGAATATGTGAGTTATTTCTGTCCAAATTCTTGGGATCATGTTCATAAAATTTAGATGACTTCCACCGACGGAACTAATTGGGGTGAGATAGAAGACGTCGAGACCCTCTATGAAGTTGCTGACAAAGCGAGTAACTTCCTCGGTGGTATCCCCGATTGCTTTCTGAAACCCGCTCTTATGAATGTCCTGACTCTACAAGTGAAGACCCTTGATAATGGTTGGATGAGGAATCACTTGACTCGTCTTCAGAAGTTATGGAAGACCGAAATGTCGAATGAACACCACTTTGCCCGACCGACCAAGGCGGTATTGGAATCTCGATCTATAGAATCTTTCGTCGATGACGGTAAGCCTGGAAAACCGAAATCGAAGAAGAGAAAACAGGCTTTGCATCAACTGGGAATAAGTGGGATCTTGTCCGTTGCCCGAAAAGAATTATGTATTGGGAACAATCGTCACGAGATCGATGATGAAGACGGAGTTTTCAAAGTTGATGGAGAGCCCTTGACTTTCGATTCCTGGATGCGGATGACGGAAGGTGAAGCTCACGAAATAGCGGCTTGTAGAAATAAAGATCGGTTTTCGAGTGTGTAAGTTCTTTGGATTTATTAACAGTAGTCCAATGATTTCTTTAGACCTAGACCGACTCCTACGGTAGAACCCGAATTGTACCGACCTCCGAAACAAGAACTTGAAGAAGGGGAAATTTCTGATAGTGATTTCCCTTCGAATTTGAAAACCAAAAAGAAGAAAAGACCGTTACACACTTTCGACAGCGATTCCTCCGAAAGTGACGACGACTTTGCCATCGACAGGAAGGCCGTGAAACGGGCCCGTGCACGTAAAGATCTCCGGAACGGTGCCGCCGTAAATACTGAACGGATGCGACAACGGTTCAACAAGATATACCAATATCGTTATGAGCTCGTAGACTACTTGAGTGTTCAACAACGGGTACAGATGCTGCATTCTCTCAAGATGGCTCTGAAGTCTTCGCACAAGTACGATGAGATCATGGCGAGTAACATGGGCTTGGCCTCCATTTTGACCGAATAATTGTTGTTTTCCAAGAGTTATTTCTATTTTTTGATTTCTGTATTTCGGCTTTTACAGGCGTCTTAAGGTAGCCTTTGAATGAATTCCAAATTTAGCTCGCTTACCAAGAGACGAAGCAGGCACCAGTTCGTGTCAAGCCGTGTTTTCCTTCGATGTGCCCGTTTCATTATAATGTGGAGGGGAAAACGACCTTTGGTACCTCACTGGAAGTCGTGGAACACGCTTTTCCGCTTGCACGCGCGGCATTTAACGAATGATTGTGGATAATCGTCAACGAGGCAGGGAAAGTTGGGTCGTTCCAAGGGAATGAGGAATTATTTCGTAGTTCTCCCTGGTATTGTTTTGGAATTTAAGTATAGGACTTATTTTGATTCTTGCTTATGTCGGGGGGAGGTACGTGAGTACTTGACCGGGATTGAATTACAAATCCAAATGTGTCGTGTCGTTGTTTTCACTTCCTACTGCCAGATGTAACCTGGGTTCCACATTGAGAGAGACCTTCCTTCTTGAGTTACTGTGGACATTGCCAAACAATAGATAACAATACGGTGTTGCGCTGATGCTCTTGAAGGACAATGCTGGGTGTTCGAGGACAGTCCTCCTTCGAGTACTTGGTGAAGTATTAATCTTTGAATTTTTTGATTTGCATAAATCCTCGACATTTCGGAAACTATTTCTAAATGTATGTCTTTTTCCCGGACACCTTGTCCTTAATTTTCGGGCCGAATGTAACCGAGATTAGTTTGAATGATGTTCGTAATAGGAGATGGCGTTGAAACAAATATAAATTAATATACATGGGGATGTTCGTAACGGTTAGATGGACTCTCCGAGAGGTCATTGCCATGGTTGCCTTTCCGCTTCTTGCTCGATGTTTTGCGCGGCCGATTTCCAGCAGAGCTGGCTCATTTTATTGGAAATCTGCCAAATTTTCCGAGGTCAAGTCGAAGCCGATGTCGAATATAGTCCGACCCACGAAAAACCCGAAAACAGTCAGCATTCTTGTATGGTCCTTGCGCGTGCGGGATGTGAGACAAAAGCTATATAGTATATGATGAAAAATATGGGCGGAGTCTGTTAGATTGGCAGATGAGAGGATATCCACATTGCGGTTCTGCGCAGGCTCAGCATTTCTGTCTTTGGCACGATTTTCAATTTGGACGCGACCCTTTAGTTATTTTTGGCGGGATTTTGAGTTTTCTTATTAATCGTTTCTTTAGTGTTGATTCTGAGTTATGACCGAGAAAGTTGAGATGGCCGAACAAACCCCCCTTAAATCCGACACTGACCCCCAAGCCGTCGCTGAGAGCGACGTTGAAGCCGGGAAGGAAGAGAAAAAGAAGCGTACTTTCTTCTGGCAAAGAGTGAGTTTACTGTAGAAAACGGATTTTAATTAATTCTTCCAGAATAAGAAAGTCGAAGGAACCGAGGAAAAGACCGAAAATAAAGAAGAGGGGGGAAAGAAGAAGTGCTGGTGGAACCGCAGATGCCCCAAGGAACAGCAGGAACCGAGCTTCGGACTCGACCTCGTCCACCGTGACGAAAAAGGACTCCACAATTCCATCGATCTCGGATTTTCGGACATCTTTGGGGAACCCGATGCCGTTCGTTCCATCGACGGAGTTTGGAGATTCGCCAACCGTGTTTTCCTCTTTGTTCGTTGTATCATCTACAAGCTTTTGACCCTCATCTTCGCCATCCCGATTGCCATCATCTTCGCTCTGCTCTTCGCTATCGTTTCCGCCCTCAGCGTCTTCATTTGCGTCCCCGGAGGTCGTTTGCTTCAAATTCCGGCTGGATGGATCTTCAAGGTATGGAATTAAATTTTTTTCACGTGATTGACTACGTGACCAAAAACGATCAGACAAATTTCAATTGGGGAATTTAAATAACCCACTATTATCGAACGGAAATCAAAATTAACTCGGTTGATTGGACTTTTTCAGACTTGGAATTACGGAATCAGCAACATTTTCGATCCCGTTTTCCGTTCTCTCGGACTTCTCTTCGGCGGAATCAGCGTGCGTCGTTACGGTATCAATTCTGAAGTCACGCAACCCTTCACGGCCTGAGTTGGGAAAAATCCGTCGTAAATTTGGCAAAACCGATTCAACTTTCTTACTGACTATCTAGTTTGCTTTTTTTGGTTTTTTCGGGAACCGAGAATCGCAAATACTTCTTTGATATTTATACTGAATTAATAAACACTTTCTGAAGGAAATTGAGGACAAAATTATGTAGTTTACGAAAGTGAGCAGGTGTAGTCGTAATTGGGGACGTTTGTACATTTAAAAATCCCAATTTTACTCGTATTCATTTCTTACAAAAAGATGAAAAAAGTCGTCAAGAGAAGAAGAAGGGAGAACATGGTTGACGTAGAGCCTTGAGAAGGATCTTTGGGAGTGTTATTGATTGTCTGGGGTTCTGGTTGTGATTCAATTCGTGGTTCATCGAATGACTTAGGGAGGTCGTAGATTTTGGCTCCGATTAAAGAAGGCTTAATGGGTCTGGCAGAAACGATGGGATAAAAATGACTTCCCGTCGAGAGATCGTGAGCATTGATTTCTTCAATAAAAGTTAATTTAATTTAATTTAATTTGAAACATGTTTACCATCGGGTTGAGCACTTCCTGTCGCTCCGATAATGTAGTACTTGTGATCCAGATTCCAGAGTCTTCCATTCTTCGAAGACTGTTGAGGAACGATTTCTTGGGTCCATTGACAACTGAGTCTTCCGTTCACAGCTTCCCCCTTGACGTCCCTGATCAAAGCCTTGAGTTCTGTCTGAAAGATCGGAAAGGTCAACTTCATCGAAATCGCAAAAGTACCTGGTTGAGGAAGGTTCGATCATTTGACTTCCCGGTGTTGTAAGAGACAAACACTTCAGGCTCTCTTCCAAACTCATCTCCAGAAGGACTCAGGACACACTCGGTAACCATGTCGTCACCCTGAAAATTTAATTTCAATCATTTTTCACTTGAAAATCTATTTTAAGTGTTTTTCAAGAATATATTGAGAATTTTTCAAGAACAATCGCCTCCATTTCAAGGACACTGTTACTTTTCATAAAAATAAACTCACCATTTTGCTGTCATGACTAAATCCGATCGCGATATATTGCAGACTTGGGGTAGGCATCAAGGCCAATGCCACGACTTCGATCGTCAACAGATTCGGTCCGGAAACATAGAAAATTATCCCTGTTGTGCAATCACGCATAGGATCACATCCGGCCGGCTTAAAGAGACATCCCTTCGTCTCTCCACAACCCTCTCTGTTCATCGAGATCAGTTGACTTCTGATTACTGTAGTTATTGAAAACAGCAAAATGATGAATAATTTCATTTTCTGAAAAAAAATTTAAGTTGAATAAAAACACGGATCTAAAAATTAAAAAAGAATAACAATCATATTATTCATAATATTGAATAAAACGCTTTCCGGTTGGACCCGTTGTGCGCGGTTAAGAGACAAAGTCAGTTGAAGAATCAAGTCTTCTACACATCTGTACAACAAAATGGGCGATTCTAAAAATGACGTACGAACACGAATAGGAAGAATAGCGGAATGGTACATGGAGTTGCTTTCGGAAATATAACAGGTCTTGCAGATCCACTCGTCTTCTGGTTTCTCATATCACCAGGACCACGTTTTCCGAAATCCATCGACAAAGTTTAATTTTTTATTCATCCCAATCTGAGAATTTGGAGAAAACTATTTTTATTGAGAAATTACGCTCTTTTATGAAAAAAATTATTAATAGTCAAATTATTTTTGGGAATCATTTCCGACCGTGATGGAACGGATTCAGCTTCTGTTGGAATTTGATGTATTTGCGTTTTCTTTCGATAACCGATTCGTCTCCTTCGATCATATCGATGGGACGCAAGTGATTCGCTGAAAAAATCACATTATTTCTCCCAAAAAAAGAGGAATATAAATTTACTTGTTTTTCGGCATTTGGAAACTCTTTTTATGTAGAGATTCGTATAGGGAGTATAGATGAGGTTTCTGTTGTCGACTTCACCGTAGAGTTCGCAAGCGAAGACATTTCTCCCTCCGATGAACGCATATACAACAGCTTTGCAATCCTGAAATGATGGATAATTGATTGGGTTTATCGAAGGATTAAAATTACTTCATCATTCAAACAAGTTGCGAGACATTGGTCCTCCGTAGTGTCATAGCCTTTGTTAGCGACTTTGTAGGGGACACTGGAGACTGCTTGATCTCTGTCCTCGTACTCCACGAAACAGTCACACAAGTAACAAGGATTTCCGAAGTGATCTGGAAGTGTAAAATTATCATTGATTTTTCTTGAAAGTCTCAGAAATCTGTCAAGTTGTCAAAAGTCAGTTATTGTTACAACAGCTGAAGTGAAAACAATCGCAGGGGAGAGAAACATCATAAAAAATTATCACAAAGAGTGATTTTGAGAAATAAAAATAAACTTACTTGGTCGATGAACACCAAAAACGTTGAAAATGAATGAAAATAATACGATAATCAATGTGATTTTCTTCATTCCTGGATTTTCCAACGAAACAAAATAACTGTCAGATCTTAACTGATTTTAAAGGATATTCAAGCAGGTCACCGAAACAATGTGGGTCATCTTCAGTTTTCTAATATTTTCCAGTTTCTTTGTTTCTGAAAAAGATCATCAAATTTTCTTTTCATCAAGATTTTCCTTTCTCATGTGGCATTTTGCTTTCTTTGGAATTTGGGATAATTTTTATTTTCGATTAGCGAAAAGGACGAAGACAAGACTAATTAGAGTGCAATCCATTTCGTGACAAATCCTATTTCAACGACAAATTGACGGCAAATTGGTCTTTCACACAAATAGAAGTAAACTTTCGTTGGAGGAAGAATACTTGCCAGCTGTTGCTTTCACCGTGTGAGTTTCATTTGAACAAACAATGACAATTGCCAGTAACGACGAGGAATTTTGCCGGATTATTTCTTATTTCGCGAGCAAACTTTCGAAGAAAAATCATTTAAACAAAGGCTCCAAAAGATAAAAACCCCTCAAGACTCCTCCCATTTTTTGGAAGCAGAAGATGAAGCTTGATTTTAGGGTGAATTTTGACTTATTTTGATGAGTGTCAAATTTATTTTTCTATTTTAAAAAATAATTTTTGAAATTTCCAGGAAATTTTGTAGCTCCGAAATAACGAAGATGGAGTACCAACCTCCCAGAGACCAGTGGACCTCATGGGCCGACTTCATCATGAGCTGTATCGGATACGCCATCGGATTAGGGAATGTCTGGTAATCGACTTTGATTTCATAAATATTTAATTTGATTTAATTTTGAGGCGATTCCCGTACTTGTGTTATCAGAACGGAGGAGGTGAGTTCTTTTCGGATTGAGATTCCTTTTTTGGGTATTTATAAAATTATCAGAGGACTCTATGGTTTTCAAAAATCTTCTCCTGAAGGATTTAGTTGATCTTCTGGAGGAAATATAAATTAGTTTTTTATATCAGGTTGGCAACCAAGTTTTCATACTTTTTGAAAAATTTTTTTAAAAACATTCGTGAAGCTTCTGCAAGCTTCCATACTTAGACTATATAAAGAGGGCACGAGTGTCTTTCAAACAATAAGAAAACCGTGAGCGACAAAGCTGAATCTTATTTAAAGATGAATATTTCTCGGAGAGAACTTGGAGTACTTTCATTTCATGAAGTTTGTCTGGGCCACAGAGTGACCGAAGCATTTGGGAACATATGTAACATGATTGGTAAGGATATGCTCTACGGACTATCACTTATTCCGTTCCCTTGCCGATCATTAGAGTGGAGAAAAGTTCGACAAATTCCTCAATCAAAAGTTCCAAAATCTCTACAAACATGGAATCCTTTCTCTTCCAGAGTGTTGACGTTCAGTCATAGATACAAATGGTGGATAAATGATTGAAACTTAGTTGTAATATTTTAGAAAAATTAGTTGCCAACCCAATAAAATTAGAAAAAAATGAAAACACTTTCAGGAGCCTTTCTCATCCCGTATATAATCTCAGTTATTTTTTGTGGAGTTCCACTTTTCATCTTGGAGACCGCTTGGGGTCAGTTGGTGAATGAAGGTGGTCTCGGGATGTTCAAAATCTGTCCGATTTTCAAAGGAGTCGGGATAGCTGCTGTGGTCATGTCCTTCTGGTTGAACATATACTATATCGTCGTCCTCAGCTGGGCATTAGCTTATCTCTGGAGCTCCCTACGACTCGATGACAACGTCCCTTGGAGAAATTGTGATAATTCGTAAGTTAATTTGAAGAATCATTTTCATACAGAAATTCAGTTGGAATACGAAATTATGTCGCTCGGATTACGAACCTCTTCAATGCGAAAGCAACAGGACAATCGCAGAATACTTTAACATCAAAGTCTTGACGGAAGATCACCTGACAGAATACAAGCAACAATTCTTCATAGGACCAAAAGCAAACTTCACTTTTTGCACAAATGATGATCTCGCTGCTCGTTCTCCGGTAAAGGAGTTTTGGGATTTCAAAATCCTCGGTATTTCGAAAGGGATAGAAGATCTCGGAAGTCTTCGTTATGATCTGGCTTTCTTCCTGTTCCTCTGCTGGGCCATCTGCTACTTGTGTATCTTCAAAGGAGTCAAGTGGACTGGAAAAGTTGTCTACGTGACGGCCTCCTTCCCCTACATCATGTTGTTCATTCTGCTGATCAGAGGTCTGACTCTTCCTGGTGCTAGTTTCGGTCTCGAATTTTACCTGAAACCCGATTTTTCGAAATTATTCAGCAGCAAAGTTTGGGTGGATGCTGTTACTCAAGTCTTCTTCTCTTACGGTCTCGGGCTGGGTGCTCTAGTGGCCTTAGGAAGCTACAATAAGTACCACAACAACGTCTACAAACAGGCCATGACAGTTTGTTTTGTGAATAGTAGTACTTCGCTTTTTGCTGGATTTGTGATTTTCTCCTTCATCGGATATATGGCTGTTCAACAAGGAAAAACTGTCGCTGAAGTGGCTAAATCTGGACCAGGATTGTTGTTTTTGGCTTATCCTTCTGGGATCCTGAAACTACCGTACACAAATATCTGGTCTGTATTGTTCTTCTCCATGGTTCTGTTCCTCGGAATAGACTCTCAATTTTGTACCATGGAAGGTTTCTTCACCGCTATCATCGACGAATTTCCCCAGTTGCTCAGAGGAAGAAAATACGGTAGAGAGATTTTTATCTTGCTGATTTGCATTGTCAGTTATCTTTGCGGACTATTTGTAGTCACCGACGTAAGGATATAATCAATTAATTGATTTCAAAAATTGAACTTCAGGGAGGATTCTATATTTTCCAACTGTTTGACTTTTACGCGGCTTCTGGATGGGCTCTACTCTGGGTTTTGTTCTTCGAATGCATCGCAATCTCCTGGAGTGTCGGAATCGACCGCTGGTACGAGCATATGAAGTCCATGATTGGGTACTATCCCACCTCTTGGTTGAAATTCTGGTGAATTTTGTACTTATTTTCCAAAAATAACATGAAGACATTTCAGCTGGATGATTGCGACTCCTGCCATCTGTCTAGTAAGTGTACTTTAACGAAACCCCCGAATTAAGGAGTAATTACAGGGAGTGTTGATTTTCGGTTTGATCAAGTACCAGCCGTTGAGGATAGACGCTTATAATTACGACTATCCCCTCTGGGGACACACCTTCGGATGGTTCCTCTCGCTGTCTTCAATGCTCTGCATCCCCGGATACGCTATCTACATCTGGATCGTCACGGATGGAACAGTCTCCGAGGTTTTTTCCATTTTCAATAAGTAGTGAAAATTTCTTTCAGAAATTCAAAAAACTTTTCCGACCAGATGTGGATCTTGCTCCAGAAAAAGATGCCCCCCAGATAATAGGTCATCAAATGTATGAGTTCTAATCCACCGAGTCAAATTTTGTCAACTCGATCTCTTTTCGGTGTTTTCCAGGAAACGTAGAAACAAATAGATACAAGTCCTATCCAAAAGTCTCTGTGATTTTTGATGAAATTTAATTTTTACCCGTCAAAATTCGAGAATACATAACTTTTACAACAAAGTCTTATTAAAATTTGCTCCATTAAAACTCTTGGATTTGAAAAATCGTACCCGGTAGTGTAGAGTTGTATGACAGGTTTCGACCTTCAAGAATTCCTGGTTTTTCACCCATTTCAATCTGAAATAAATTTTCGAATTATTTCACTTCAAGAACTTTAGTTCTTCGGCTTGTCCGAATTCACGAATTTCTTAGAAATTTATAGAAATTAAAAAATATTATTTTTTGGATTTACAGGAATTCTTAAAAAAGCTAAAACTTATTAAAAATTCAAAAGATTTAAATTTTTGGTTATTCTTATTCCTTTAATTTTCAATCCCAAAATTTAGGAAGCTTTTTAAAACTACTTTCGAACTCCTTTTAATCCCAAATTTTTACTCTCCCGAATTATTTCTACTTTTTAGTCAATTTAATCTTTCAACTATTCCTGTCCTAACTTTCTTACTCTTCTAACTACTTTTACTTCTTTGACAATTTCGGCTCGGGACAGACATCGATTCCCATTCTAGATTTGATTAAATTCGAAAACGATTAAATCCCAGTAAATTTCATTCAATTCCATTCCCAACAACGAAATTCCTAAATTCTCAGCTTATAATCACTCTTTCATAAAATCAATGAAAAATGCTTTTAATTTCTCTTGAGGATTTCCGTGCATCGAAAAGTCTCATCAAGAAAGAGCGAAATAAATTGACAAAGTTGCGGACGATTGAAAGACAGAATTCCATAATTTTATTTACTTGCATTTCGTTTTTCGGGAAAATCGAAAAGCATTCAGTTTATATGGCTCCGGATAAACTCCAAGCCCAGATTTGCCGTCGGGAAGATTTAAGTAAGACCAAAAGAAGCCGCAAAAACTGCCCTAGCAGCCATAGAGGGAATGTTATAAAAATACTCACCTCCGAAGTCACCTGTTTGCTTGAATAAGTAATTGTAGAAAAAAGTAGATGAATAGATAGAAAAAAGTATTCCCACGTCGCCTTAAAGAGGAGTTGCAGAGATCTCCTGTACAGACACATATCCTCTGGATCGCTCTTCTTTCCTCGATGTATCCAGGGAGCCAGTTGCGAGTCAAGGTAGCCATATCGGCACATCCATGTTTGTCCGCGGGGATGTCGTAGTTGACCCTCTGATCGCAACCTGCCCCCACCCAGTACCTGTTCAAGGAGACCTGCATAGTGATTGTTGCACAAGCGTCCTGTTCCGCCCTGCAGAGTACGGGTTCCATGTCACATCTGGGTTCCACCAGCTTCTGTCTAATTCTGAATTGGTCCAGTTGGGTTGTGTCCCCGGCGGAAGGAATACAGGCCATACATCTCAATCTCCTCATATTAGGTGGGTAATCACCCAGGATCTCTTGGAAACAGGAACTGAGGTAGATGAATGGCAAGAGAAGAAGGCACCGGCAAGTTGAAAGACGCATCGATAAACTGAATATTCCCTCGGCTAGATGCCTCAGGCAGCTGAAAAGGAATTCAACAAAGAAATCAAAAAATGACTCGCACATGCTACAATTAAACACGAGGCCAGTGTAGATGTATTTGTTCAGTCCAAGCAATATCGCCGCAGGGGGTTTCGTGGTCACAGTAATTTAGATTTGCTTTTGGGTATAGCCTGCATGAAGCTCTTCAAAATTCGATTGTGCAAGAGAGACGGCCTTTTTCGTTAGAAAAAATAAGGCGGAGCTGTTGCTAAACAAGAGCTCGACTTAGAAAGAGGCTTTTTTGGATTTGTTTAGCTAGAGAAACGAGATGATTGGAGTTGTTTGAGTTTTGACGCCGTTTTCAAGGAGTGTCCTTGTTCGAGTCCCATCCCAGGAAGACGGAAAGAAAAAGACATAAGGAGGGCTCCCGAGTTAGTGCGCGACAACTTCAAGTAGGAAATGCCGAGTAAAAAGATACGCAAGTCGGCTTTAGTTCTTTTTGGTTATTATGAGAAATCCATATTCCGAGGAGGATAGTCATGATAGTCACTGCTGGAAAGACAGAAATCCCTTGTGGATAAGGACTTTCGGGATTTTTTGGCAATTTGAGAACACTCATCATTCATAAGTCAGTCGAGTCTCTATTTGTCCATGTTCGAAGACAAATGCCAAGTTATCGAGCAGATTAAAACTTGCTGTCTTCTCAACTAGGATATCTAAGATCCATTTTTCTCTGTAGAAATATGAAAGACATTTGTCAAAGGAGACTTCACAAATTTGGAGATCGTTTCGGGTATATCATTCGGCTTTAATAGAAGAAAGAAGCGGATATAGAGTTTTGACACGCACGAATGTGGTTCTTTCCGGCGAGAGAATTGTGTGATGTTATGCATATATTACGGGAAACGAATGCACGGAACCGTTTTGAAATGCATTTAGAAACAAAAAGAAGCAACTTCCTAGGTTAGCTTCTCAGTTATTGTTGGGTTTTCTTGGAGAAGAGGTCGTCGTTGAATTTTCCTGAAGTCGTTGGATTCCTTCGAAATATGGAGGTTGCTGGAAATCTGTCTTCCGTCCTCGGGTCTTCCCTCGTGAGACTCGATGCAATGCGTCTGAAGCAACTTCAGTTCGTTTATCTTCGGAGGTTAATTGAGGATTACTGCTTTCAGATGCGAGAAGGTCTACCAAACCATCGACAAACTCGCCCGTCTCTCTGCAGATTGCGTGCACCTTAGGACTCCCCTGACGAGCTGCGAGAAGCTGATTCAGTCCGATCACGTCCTCTACGTCGCTTGGGAATACGACGAGTAAACCGAACTTAGTTTTCAACGATTAAAACCAAATTCCTTCAGGACCAAAAACACGAGCTCCCTCATCGGTCTTCTCAAGGTCGGGAGAAAGAAGTTGTTTCTCTACGACAAACAGATGGTGACCTACGAAGGGGAATTCCTCTGTTTGCTGGACTTCTATGTCCACTTCAACCACCAAAGAAAAACCATCGGTCGTCAACTCTTCGACCACATGCTGAAAAGCGAACGAGTACTGCCATACCAAGTACCTCTAGACAACCCTACAGTAACCCTCCTGGCTTTCATGAGCAAGAACTACGACTTGACCGAGCCCATCTGGCAAAACACTAACTTCGTCGTTTTCCCTCAATTATTCGAATCCGTCCGCCATCAAGGTAAAACTCCGAAAAATTCGAAAAAACCGAAATTTCTTTAGAATCTCGCGCTCCCGAAGGATGGAGTCGTCCATCAACCCCCCGTCGAATCGGGAACGGAGCCACCGAGACCAGATGGCTGAACCACGCTATAGCCGGACATCAATCAAAAGGTCAACTCACTGGAGTCCCCGTCGACGCCGATACCTCTACCGAAGGCACTCTAGCCAACCGAGCTCATCAAGCCAGACAAAGAAAAACGCATCTCCTCAGCAGTAATCCGCTCTGGTAGTCTTGCAATCGCTTTTCGCTTTTTGTGCTTACATTTTTAACTCGATTACCCAGCTTTATCCAAAAAACAGACCACAACATAAATTACGGCGCTTCAAATCTTACAAGAGCATACTGCCACCGTAAATAAGTGCACAAAAGGAAAATCGATTGCGTTTCGGAAAACGGCAGACGGTAATGTACAAGACAATGGGGACACAAATGACCTCCACCTTCCGAGGAACCCTATCAATGATTTTCTCAGTTGTCGAACAATATTGTAAAATTTAGCCGTAGAATTAATAAATAACCATCGATATATTTACGCAATAGAGATGAGTGAATTGGGAATTTTCAAGTGGTATCCACAAAAATTAGATTAGCAGGTCCCATCGAACACTGATATAAGGCGGTAAATTTGTAACACGAACGTGGATTAGTTCAGCTCTTTGCGAGTTGGCTGGACAACCAATCCAATCCCTCGTACAAGCCATGTCCTTGTGTGGCACAAGTTGCTTGGATGTACCACTGAAAGCAGTAATTACGAAACTGAATGACTCGTCATGGATCCCTTACCTGTCTAGAACGCAGATTGTGCAATCCGAGCTTGTCAGTCAACTCGGCAGCAGTCATTGCGTTGGGCAAATCCTGTTTGTTGGCGAATACAAGCAAGGTAGCGTCACGGAGTTCATCTTCATTGAGCATCTTGTGTAGCTCGGCACGAGCCTCGTCGATACGTTCACGATCGTTGCTGTCGACGACGAATATCAACCCTTGGGTGTTCTGGAAATAGTATCGCCACAAGGGACGGATCTTGTCCTGTCCTCCGACATCCTGAAATGCCACACTCCATATATGGACCCTTTGCTAAAATGAAGATGACTCACCCAGACAGTAAATGAGATGTTCTTGTACTCGACAGTTTCGACATTAAAACCTGAAATCACATTGTTTTTCCGTGCGTGAAACATAGACCAACTTACCGATGGTTGGGATAGTAGTGACAATTTCACCAAGCTTGAGCTTGTACAAGATTGTCGTTTTACCAGCAGCATCCAATCCGACCATCAAAATGCGGACTTGCTTCTTGCCAAAGAGGCGACCGAAAAGACTGGAGATGGTTAATCCCATATTCGAACTGAAAAAGAAATGTAAAATTAATCAGGAACAAAATCAATAAAAGTCCAACGCGATATAAACGCGACCGCCAACAGAGTAACGAACAATCGAGAGACAAACAAACCAATCCAAAACGTCACGACTAAAGTGGGCGTCGATTGGAGAAGGTTGATCGAACCAAAGCTTTCGTAATCTGACAAGTGATAAATTCTGAAATCCACGAGTAACAATCAAACAGACACGGGATCGCAGCTTACGAAACATTCAACGTAGATACGTTTTTCCATGCTTTCACACGTGTCACTGTCCGTCAGATAATCGTGCCGAGAGCACTCACTGAGAACTGGTTGCCTTCGCGCGCGCTTTTCGATCGTCTCTCCCTACTGGCTGATATATCCGGCTTTTGTAATGGTTGGCAAGCGGAAATTTTCTTCCAACAAAAAACGAGATTCTTCTGATGATGAGCAGGGTGGTTGTCCCTGTGGAAGCAAAGGATCGAGATATTGGATTTGCTGCGATGGTTGCGAAACTTGGTACCATGGCAAGTGTGCAGGAGTAAGTTCCCCGAGTTTCCATATATTCTTTTTCATTTATTTGTTTAGTTCACGGAGAAGGAGACAAATATGATCGACAAATTCTACTGCCAATCATGTCGTACGGCTTCTTCCAACCAGATAACTTACAAACCGGGAAAGGATCCCAAGAAACTGAAGTTGGATTCTGGGGAAGTAGATTCCACCCCCTCCACACCCCTGCCCCCAAATGACGTTCGTGATATGGTTCCTGACGATGTCGAGGAGGTTTCAGCTTTCGAGCAACAGGGACCGTCTGGATTGCCGATTTTCATCCCCAAGGACATCAAGCCCTGCAACAACTGTCCTGGTTGCTCCCGTACCAGTGACTGTAACAAATGTGTTAACTGTCACGAAAAACGCGGAATGTGCATCAGAAGAGTTTGTAACAATGCTTTGACGGCTTCGCAGCTTGCTGAGAGAGAAATTGAAGAGGAAGCTGCAGCTCTAGAAAGAACCGTTGAGAGGATAAAGAAGACAGACAAGACCTTGATCTTCGGAAAGAAGCCAGTTCGTCCACGACTTAGTGTAAGTTTTCCCATTTTTACTCCTTAGATGAGAATATTTCTACAGAACAATACGGATGTCGTTCAATGTCATGGTCCAGGTTGTACAAGAACTTCTCGCGAAGGATCCCACTATTGCTCCCATGCCTGTGGTCTCAACCAGGCTCGTGTAAGTTGTTTTTGTATATCTTTGGAATTTACCGTAATATTCTGTGTTCCAGCGTCGTCTTTTGCTTGTTCTTCCTTTCCGTGCACGTGGTTATGGTGAAGCCACCCCTGAAAGCACCATAGAATATCAAGAGGTCGTTCGAAAGACCAGCGAAGAGTACAACAAGCTCCAGGAGAACTTGAACTATTTGCTTTCTGTGAAGAACCTCTTCATCAACTACCTCGATCAAATTGCTTCATGCAAACCTGAAGAGAAGAAAGAAGATGAGAAAAAACACACTTCTCAGTCAGATGAAAATGATTCCGAAGATGCTGACTCTGAAGAACAGAAGGAAGAATGTGCATTTGTAAGTTTTCCTGGATATTCGTTGTTTTTTATGGTTAAGTTTCAGTTCGGTCGATGTTCTGTATGTGGCATGACCCACACTTCCTATGCTGCTCTCCACAAACATGTAACTCGTTGCTACAATAGGATCACGAAGAGAACCTTCTACTGTGGACCAGACCCAGAACCTTACAATCCCGAAAACATCATATGTGATGCTTATTGCAAAACACAGAATGCTTATTGCAAACGTTTGCGTCTTACATGTGCCGATCATTACAAGGGAGCTTTGACTAATCATGTTTCTATTTGCGGTGCTCCTCGCTACATGGATCGTGAAGATTTTGCATTCGACTTCGCCAGACCAATGGACAACCTCGACGATTTCTTTTCAATGGGATACTGCTCAACAAAGAAAGAAGAGTGTGAAAAACATCTCAATTGGGCTCAGTTGTTCCTCGGAAGTATCGACAACTACCGTTTGGGACTTCTTCGTCGTATGGAAGTTATTACTGAGGATTACAGTAAGGCTCGTCGTCAGTACTACAAGAAGTTCGACGTCTGTGATGTTATTCAAAATTACACCATTACCAAGGATACTGATCGATACGGTATGCCGAAAGACATCGACTTTGTTTATGATATTCCGGAGTATATAAAGAAGAACATTGATTGGTCCCCGGAAATCGATGCAATTGATGAGAAAATACAAGAAAAACTGAAGAACCGTTTCATCGAAGCTGAACGCAAGAAGGAAGCCGAGAAAGCTCGCAAGGAGGCCATGAAGAAGACCCGTGCTAAGAAAAAGGTTACTAAAAAGAAAACGGCCCCCGCGAAGAGAAAGAAACCTGCTGATGACAAGAAATTCGAAGGTGATAATATTGAAACTACTCCTAAAGCCTCTGTAGATGTTACTGCTAGCCGATCTGATCCAAATATCTCTGAAACAAATGTCATGGTTATGGAATCTTAGTTTTTGTAATAATCCATGACAATTCGGGTCAATTTGATCTCTTTTTGGATAAACTTTATTTGACCTAATTTATCTAACATTACTTCTCTTCCTGCATCTTTACTAAGGCTGCGTAGACTCCGTTGAGTTTCGTCAAAGATTTGTGGTTTCCTCGTTCCCAGACCTTTCCGTCTTTGATCACGCAGATTACATCGGCATTTCTGATGGTACTTAGTCGATGAGCAATCACGATCACTGTTCGATGTCGCATTACTCTAGAAAGAGCTTCTTGGACTTTTTGTTCGTTGAGTTGGTCGAGAGCTGAGGTGGCTTCATCGAGGATTAGGATAGGGGGATCCTTCAGAAGGGCTCTTGCGATAGCTATCCTTTGTTTTTCACCTCCAGAAAGAGTAACACCACGTTCACCAACGATAGTTTTGTATTTATCGGGGAAATTTTCGATGTATTCGTGAGCATTGGCGAGTTTAGCGGCTTCTCGTACTTCTTCATCCGAGGCATCTGGTTTTCCGTATCGAATATTTTCTTCAATAGTAGTAGCGAAAAGTACAGGTTCTTGGGAAATAATCCCGATTACATTTCGACGAAGCCAATAGGGATCGAGAGTTCGAAGATCGTTTCCATCCAAGGTGATTCTTCCTTTCTGAGGCTCATAAAGTCTTTCGATCAATGAAACAACCGTGCTTTTTCCGGCTCCAGAGGGCCCAACAAGGGCGATTGTTTTTCCAGCTTCAATGTTGAGATTGAATTCGTCGAAAACAACACTTTCTGGTCTCGAAGGATAAGCGAAAGTGACGTCTTCCAGTGAGATATCTCCGGATAAACTGTGGAAAGCGATTTTCTTGTTTCCATGGGTATTCTTAGTTTCCAGTTTCAGAATCTCCACAATTCTCGCAAGAGAAGTCCAGCCTTTAACTGCATTTCCAAATACCAGAGAAAATTGAGAAAGAGATCTCTGGATTGTCTGTGACGTCACTAAGAAACTCATCAATTGACCCGGCGTGAGATCGCTGCTGACCATCAACTGAGCTCCTCCGTAGAGAATTCCGAGGACAATTCCGTTGAGAAAAACATTCGTGCCGGCTTGAAAGACTCCGATACCTGCTCCTAATTTCTCACTAATCACTCGAGATTTATCCACCTCTGCTGCATAAAGACTAAAAACGAAAAGTAAATAAAGGAATGAAACAGAAGTAGACTTACTCTACTTCGACATCTTCCATAGCGAATGCCTTCACGGTTCTGATATTCTGGATGGCCTCTTCAGCGACACCAGAGGCCTTAGCGGACTGATTCTGAGCTTCCAGACTCAGTTTCCTCAGGAAGGCTCCACACAAGGATCCTATCATGATGACCATGGGGACGATGGCACAAGTGAGGAGAGTCATCTTGGGGGAAATGAAATAGAGAGAAACGACACATCCACCGGTCTGAGCGAATGTACGAAGACCTTGAGCAACGCAGAGCTTGAAACTGCTCTTCCATTCCTGAACGTCGTTGATGATCCTCTCGCTGAGTTCTCCACTCCTTTGCTCATCGAAGAAACTCATGTCGTGATGGAGCAGTTTCCTCAGAAGTTGGATGCGAAGATCAGCAGCCATTCTTTCTCCCATGATGGAGAGACAAGTGATATAGAAGAAAGTGAAAAAAGCTTGACCAACATACAGCAGCAAAAGTTGTCCGGCGATCGGATTTAGTTGGCTAAAAGATGTAGAAGATTTGTTCGTGAGCAACCCAGCAATGGCATTAACTAGATCTCCTAACATAATCGGCAGCTTGATATTCAATATAGCGACTAATATAGCTCCCTGAAATGGAAAAATGAGGATTGGGAAATTTGTACAGGACTTACAGCAGTGGCCAGGATCAGGTAATGGATATAGGGCTTGATAATCTGCCACAGATCGCTCCATGTTATCGGAGGACTCGATTGTCGAAGGGAATTAGGAGAAGCTTTGGTGTTTATCCTATTCTTTTTGCACTGAGCGAGACTAAAGAAATACAACTATATAAATCATATATCAAATCCTCACCTAATGCATTTCGCAATACTCCAGCCTGATCCAAGACATATCCCAGTTAATTTGAAGCTTTTTACAACTTTCTGGAGATAGTGTTGTTCTTCTCGGACAATCGTCAACGGAACAATTTTAAAATTGGGAACAACTTTTTCACCCAGACGGAAGCCGACTTTTGAAAGGCAAAAAACATTCTTAGATAGCTTCGAAAGCATCAATAACTTCTTTTAGCGAATAATGACGGATTTAGTCGACGATAGAAAATAGGTGGACGAAACAATAAGGAAAAAGATAAATTTTATCAAGAAAGAGCATTAGTCTAGGTTTTTTCCGACAGGACACAACTGTTCTCCGAGAGTGTTCCCCTGGATTTTTCAGAAAGAAATGATTGAAATATCATTATAAAAACTCCAACTTGCCATATTCTGAACATTTATTCTCGATAAAGTTTTCGAGGTATTCACAAAGTCATTGTCTTTATTTGGGGTTTTTAAAATTGAACATTTGCTCTATTTTTGGCATAATGTCCCCGAGCGTCAAATTTGTAATTTGACTTATTCGTTTTATTCTTAATTTCATTATTTTTGTTTTTCTAGATTCAGACTATTTTAGTATCCCACACAAATATTCCAGAAAAACAAATTCAGCATAGAACGAAAACGGAAAGTCAAGAGATTAAAGAACTGTTTTTTACTTTGTAACTCCACCGTTGATGTTTCAGACAGCAATTCCATATCCAATTTAACATTGCAAAAATTCCCTTCGAAATATGAACAATTAGATATAGTTCGAATACTTTTATTGGTCTGTTAAAATCTATAAATGCTCTAGTGTATATAATAACTAGGTTTTGATTAAAGTATGAAACCCGCACTCGAGGAAGGACACTGCAATAATAAGCCTCTTGGTTAACCTAATTGGTTCAAAATACTCTAATCAAGATCGTATCTCGTAACAAAACGTGAGTCAGGACTAGCAAATTGAGGACTACTGTAGTTAAATCGAGGGACACCAGAGATGTCTTCATTCGGAATGTTTCTGTTGCTTTTTCTGTAATCAGAGATCTGGCAAGCCAAGTCATCCTCCGTGATGCGGATACCTTTCTGATCGACACTAAAACTGTCCATGAATTCTTTTCTAAAAAGGAAATCCTACTTGGAATCAATGTGGAAAGCGACACTGAGTTTGTGGAGAGCAGCCAGACGACAAACCTCCTTCAAATCAGCCCCACTAAACCCTTTGCTGAGTTCAGCGAGTTTCTGATAATCGATATTCCCGTCTGTCTGGTCAGCAAGAGTGCTTTCCAGAATCATCTTTCGAGCAGCTTCATCCGGACGAGGGACATGGAACTTCACCGGCATCCGTCGGAGGATCGCGGGATCGACGTGGTCCGGAGTATTGGTGGCCCCGACGATGATAATCTGCTGATCGGTGGTATTGAATCCATCCCAAAGCGACATGAATTGTGATTTCATCATCGCAGTCGTCTCGTTATCGATGATCTGTCGTTCTCGCAAAAAGCTATCGATTTCGTCGATGAAGATGACGGTCGGCTGAATCTTGCGAGCCTAAAAACCCAGAACTAAGGGGATTCGATTAAGAAAAACACACCAAACTGAACAACGCAGAAACCAGCTTCTGAGACTCCCCATACCACTTATCGGTCAAGATGGAGATGTTCAAATCGATGAACTTCGCTCGCACGTTGCTGGCCAGAGCACGAGCAATCATAGTTTTACCGTTGCCAGGGGTACCATGTAGCAGAATCCCCTTGGGTGGAGAGAAAAGTTTGAAATTCAAAGATGTTCCCGAGGCCCTTAACTTCAGAGGAACGTGGATCATCTCATGGAGTTGCTCAATGATGTTATCGCAGCCTCCGATTTCGCTATACGAAATAGATTGAGTTGGGGGAACAATCATAGAGGCAATTCTGAGTTCGTATTCATCGAGAACGAGATCCTTCGGAAGTTCTAGGATTTCGGCAATTTCCTCGAAACGTTTCTTCGCTTCTTTTTTGGCCTCACGATTCGGATCCAGGAGGTTTATCATCAATCTGAACGAGAAGTAGGTGCCTGCACAGGCTATGGCAACTCGAATCGCCGTCGAGATGATCTCCGAAGTTTGAAAAGACATCTCGGGCTGAAAACCGAAATGAATATATCGATGATGAAATAACTCAAATATCAGTGACTACGAAAATCGATTTCGAGGGTTGTGTTTACTTCCAAAGAGATAACATGTGTCCAGGGTGACGAAAATAACGAATTCGCACTTATTCAGGAATGTAGGGATCTAAGAAAGTGACGGAATTCGGGAGTCCAAAGAACGTCGGTGGAATAAGAAAGCACGTCCCTGCGCGCGAGCAAGGGTTTTTCGCGGCGAGATGTCGGTCAGTCAAGTTGGCGTGCGTACTCGTCCTTGAGAGGTTGCGGTTTTCTTGGAGCTAATCACGGCTACACTTGTCTCCTTCGCTGTATTTTGCTGAGGATAAAATTGATTTTTCTGTACTTTCCTAAATTCCATCCTTTTATGGTGTTCAAAAAACGTTCGTTGTAGAAGAGTCATAATATTTGAGTTTTTGTCGAGCTGGCAAGTTGCCAGTGGATATTTGGAGAATCATCCAAATTCATTTCGGGCATTTTCATTCTGTTATTGGTCGCAATATGGTGCTGACTTTTTTCTGAAGACGGATAACTAAGATATATTGATTACTGCCATGTATTTGAACAATGCAAAATTCTACGAGTCGTTGTCACGACGTCCGAAAGATCGGACCGAGGAAGTGAGTTTTTTATTTTATATGGAGTCCTAACGTCGATTTTTCCAGGATCTCAGTATTATCTACAACAATCTACGGAAATTGGATATATTCAGTTGCCTCAACGATGCTCCTCTCAGAGTGGTCTGTCAGACGGCTCGGTTGGAACGTCATGCTTCCCATCACGTCTTGTTCAGGTTGCTTCCCTTGATTTGGCCAATTATAATCCATCGTTATTTAGAAAAGGACAAGTAGCCACATGCTGGTATATCCTCCTAAGTGGTTCAGTTTATATGAATAAACAAATCTATATGCCCATCGGATGGTAAGGATGATTTTCTTTATTTTCGGACCCCTTCGATCACTTTCCCATCAACCAAAGCGACATTTGAATTTCTTTTCTCATCGGTCAGGAACACATTTTGAGGCAACCCAAAGTCCTTTTATCTTCTTATCTTCTACTAGAAATCCCGGTTTTCTTCTTGGTCGAAGGAAATCCATTAGTCTGTATTTTCCCACTCGACTTGGTTCTGAATCAAGTTCAATTAGATTTTAGCGGCTGAGATTTATAATTTCCAGACGTTTTTGGATGCAAGGGGTAATCCTAATTTAATGATTTAAAGTTGTTTTTTATTCCCAATTAATGATTTGGGCTTATTCTCCCTTTGTTCTCAATTAGTGATTCAAGTTTGTTTTGTTTTTCTTGCTACTCTAAGTGCTTTAAGTTATTTTCTTTTTTGTTACTCACTGAACATGTTATGACTCTGTGCCCCGTCATTGTTTTCGCTTTTTGGGTTGGCATTTCTGATCATTATCGCCTTGATCGATCAGTCTATTTGCGCTTCGTTTTTCCACTTTCATTTAAGTTTGTTCCGAGATCGATTCTGCTTCCGATTCATGTTCTTTGACAAAACAAACTTCGATCGAACATGCGCTCAACTATCCCAATCACCAGGGCCTTCCGCCCGATCTTTTTCTCTTGCGAAAATGTGATATTCGGCGGCACTGAGCCACATCCCGATTCTCCATAGGTCATTGATTGTCCCTACTCACGAAAGACGGTTTGACTAAATAGTACAAACCCAATTTTACTATTTGTTCGCATTATTTCTCCGTGCTCTAATTGACCAATGGGATGAGCAATTGCGGAGTTACTACTTTGTATTTGTTTTTTCTCTTCGTGTACAACCAGCTCCTCGGAGCTTAAACCTCCGCGTGAAGGCTTTGTTTCCTGACTTCGATCAATTTCGAGTTACTCAAGTTTGAGTTTCTTAATTTCCTGTTTCGATATCATCTGCTTTCTGTGTCGCTTTGGTTGTTGTCAAAAATGAGTTTGAACTGTTTTCACTTTTTCGGTCCACGGGCTAAACCCTATTATGTATTTAAATCTGTGAAATATTTCTTTTGTGAATACATTTTTTAGCTTCGGAAAGCGGAATGGGATGAACCTCCGACGCAATAGCGATTGTGTTCTTCTTCAAAACTCGGACATCATTGTGGTAAATTTTTATTTCCTGCTTTTTGCCCTTTATGAAAGTTTTTCTCATTGAAGTTGAGAATCGTGAATGTGATTTTAGAAAAGATTTGCTCTATTTTCCCACAAAAATAATAAGACCCCCTCAAATTGATAATGCCATAAATTTAAGTTTAACGTGAATAATAATCAATTTTTGCTCGGCCACTTGGGATCCTTTCTTCCTGAAACCGGCTTTCTCTCGCTGGAATAGACAAATCGTGGGAGAGCATAGCGATTGCAAGCATTCTTTTGTCGTTGTAGATTTTTGAGCTCGAAGACAATTGATTATCCGCATTTTTTCTCACCTCTCTGATGAATTTTGTTTGCATTACAGATTGATTACCCTGACGTCCAAAGAATTCCAGTACATCATTCAGCTGCTGGAAGTAGTACTGGTCAAACAGTAAATCAAACTGTTGGCTATAAACAAGGATCGTCGTCTTCTACTACTTTCCATAAAAGACTTCAATCGTTGAACCTGCCGACGGACGAATCGGACAGCAGTCGTAATCAACTGCGTCCTACCGCTTTGCCGAGGGTTCCTTCTCCTGCCCCGGGTTCCAATCCCAATGTTAGTACGACATCTGTGACTGTTGGTGATTCGACTTCTTCAAAACGCCCGATGGCTCATTATCATGTAAGTTGTTTTTAATGGTCAAAAGAGAGTTTATGGTTTTTTAGGAGCCCACTAAATGGTATATTTCCCCACAAGTTCCTTCTTCCTCGAGTGCTATCGTCCAGCAAAGGGCGGCATCTGTTGGACAGCAAATGCTACAGATGCAATTAAACGACACAAGAAATCACGTCAATTCAAGTTCATCTATATCTATTACTGGCCACTCTGGTCCTATTGTGGTTTCTTCTTCTGGGGCAGTGGGTATTCCTCCTGCAGTTCCTTTGAGGACAAGCCTTCCAACAAGTCATAAGACGATGCCTCCTCCTCCTCCTCCAACAGTTAACAGTGGAACTAATGCGATGGCTTCAACTTCGAATATTTCTTTAAATGGACGATCAGAACAAGAAATAGGAAATGTTCCATTAACACATCGATTTAGCAAAACTCGATTTCAATTCACACGCAAGGTTCGTTTTCTAATTTCCTTCATTTCATTTTTATTTTTTTTGTTCATTGAAACTATGTTGTGTTTGCAGAATTCAGACGATGCGGGAGCGACAACGGTTAAAATTCGAGCGTTATCTGGGAACCAAGCTTCTATAAACAGTGTAGCTCGAAGGTTGAGAGCGAGAAGTACGGCTTCCTCTAGTACTACGGAGGGAGATGATTTTTCTGGTCTTCCTGAAGCTGCTGTCGATAGCGAGGATGAAGATGAGGAAGAGTCTTGTCCCTCTCATGATTCCTATCAGGAATTGAAGGACAATGTGCGGGAATGTCTTGAAAAAGAACCGTCTGAAAGGAATAGCGATGACATTTCTATTCTTATGGTCAGTTTTTGCGTAAACAATGGTTTTTTGATTGAAATATTTTTCCAGGATTTCATGCAACAAATGCCTGCTTTAGCTTGTTTACCACTCAGCATAAAACGTCAATTGTGTTTAAAGATGGTTTTTGCTGTCGTTTCTGATACAGGAACAGTTATTTTGCAGCATGGAGAAAAAATCGATTCTTGGTAAAACTATAAACTTTAAGTTATTTTCTAAATCGATTTTCTAGGTCTGTTGTTGTAAACGGGGCTGTGGAACATATCAAACCTAACGGAGAAAGAATAGAATACAGACTTGGAGACTGTTTTGGAGCAGAACCTTTGCCGACTGCCCAATATCATGAGGGAGAAATGAGGACTTTGGTTGATGACTGTGAATTTGTACTTGTTGAACACTCGGATTACTGTACGATTATGTCTACAGTTCATCAACATATTGAAAAAGAATCAGATGGTTTGACTGGAGAGATCGTAAGTGAAACTGAGCGAAGAATGGTTGGGAACCAGGTGGGATTGGTACTCATTAAAGCTAAGCCAGAAAAATTGATCCAACATTTGATTGATGATATCGATGCAAATATTGATGCCCAGTTTATGGAAGTCTTTCTTCTGATGTATAGAGTGTTTATTCCCGATCCGATGACAGTTATGGAGAAACTTTTCCATTGGTTCAACGATTCTGTTCTGAGAGACAAGGTTGCAAGGATTTTACTTCTTTGGGTGAATAATCACTTCAACGATTTTGAAGTCAACAAAGAATTGAGTAATTCACTGGAGACTTTTGAAAATCAGCTAGAAGCAACTTCGATGTACAGTCAACAAGCTTTGTTGAATATCACGTGCAGTGTGAAATCGAGACCAAGGACAGTGATTTTGACGAGATCGAACAGAGACCAAGAACTTGCTTTCAATATCCTCGGCGGAAAAGAAATGAATCATGGGCTTTTCATTAGCTATGTTGAACCAGGTACTGTAGCCGATAAACACGGATTAAGAAGGGGTGATGAGGTTTGTTTTTGTTTTTTAACATTAATATGAAACGCGTTTTGTAGATTTTGGAAGTAAATGGCCAGAGTTGTCGACATGTTACTCTCGCTAAGGCATTGGATATTCTTAGAGAAAGCACCCATTTGAGTTTAACGCTGAAATCGAACCTGATGGGATTTAAGGAAATGCTTTCTTATCAAGAAAAACTGCAACAAACTGTCGGAGTAGATGTTCCGGATGCTTCTCTTATCGATAAATCCCTTCTTCCCCCTCCTAATGGAAGTGTCGGAAGATTCCAGAAAAAAAATATCTTTGCTAGTAATGGCAGAAGATCTACATTGAATGTTATTCCTACTGCTGGAGGTGGAAATGTCATCAGACCAGTTGGCGGAAACAATTCTAATTCGATTAATACTTGGTCAGTTAGCAGCAACAGTTCTTCGTCTTCGCATGGATCTAATGCAAAGTCTTCAATGTTTGAGAAACTCTTTGGAATGTTGAAAGGAGTCAATAACTCCACAGATATTCCTGATGGTATAGAAGATTCGAGATCTCCTCATACATTAAGGACTAGTAGGTCGAATCCGGACATTTCTGGACACTTGATTAAACACGGTACTCAACCATCTCAAGGAGGACATGGACCGAATGTTGTTGTCTCTGGAGATGGACATGTTCCAGCCGAACAAGCGATTAAGATTTATAGAAGCGATCAATCTGTTCGTTATTTGACTATTTTCCCAGAAACAACAGCGAAAAACGTGGTTCAACTAGCCCTTCAAGAATTCGGCATGAATAACGATGGAGCAAGTACGGATTGGTCGTTGTGTGAGTGTACAGTGACGAAAGAAGGAGTGAATAAGCAAAGAAGACTGCCTGATGATATGTGTAATTTGGCCGAAAGAATTGGATTGAATAGTCGTTTCTACCTGAAAAACAATAATAGATCGGAGAATCTTATTCCCGACGAACTGGCTCCAGAAATCCTTAAAGAAGCTAAAATCAGCCTTCAAAACTTAAATGCATTGTTTGTGGCTACTCAACTGACTCTCCAAGATTTCGCGGCTTTTTCTGCAATTGAACCTACAGAGTATGTTGATAATCTCTTTCAACTCGATTCTAAAAGCGGATGGACTCAGTTGACTGAATTTGAGGATCTCTTCAACAAGGAAATGTGGTGGGTTGTAACTGAAATCTGCAATGAAAAGAATCTCTCGAAACGGGTAAAATTGATAAAGAAGTTTATCAAAATTGCTCGCCATTGCCGTGATCTCAGAAATTTCAATTCCATGTTTGCTATAATTAGTGGATTGGAAAAACCAGCTGTCAGGAGACTTGCTCATTCGTGGGAAAAAGTTTCTGGGTGAGTTTATTCTAGATCGACTTTCGGTTTTGATGGTTATTTATATTTAGAAAGTACCTGAAGATGCTTAGCGATGTTCAACAACTCATGGATCCGACTCGAAACATGTCGAAATACCGTCAACACTTGGCTGCGGTGTCGATGGAACCTCCCGTTGTCCCGATTTATCCTATCCTGAGGAAGGATTTGATTTTCTCTCACGAAGCAAATCCTACCTGGAATGATAAATTGGTCAACTTTGAGAAACTCAGGAAGATTGCTAGAATCATCAGAGAGACAATAAGACTCTCGAGTGTCCCATATGATGTGGATCTCCTGATGGAACCTGGGTTTTCTGGGGATTTGACGGCTGCAACTATCAGGAAGGCTACAACAGCAGGTGGTCCGGGTGGAAAACAAACTACAACTCAATCAAGGAAGAAGCTTTATGAACAAACCTTGATGATCAGAAAAGTCAAGACTTATTTGGGTGGTCTTCAAGTCATTGAATCGGAGTTGGATCTGGATAGGATGTCATTGGAATGTGAACCCCAGGCGACGAATTCAAACTTGGGAGCGTCCACTGTTATCTCCCAACCCAGAAGAAGAGGGCCTTCTCCCTCGCCGAGCAGTCTGTCTTCTCATTCGAATCAGTCGGACCAGAGAAATCCTTCTCAACAAAGATTTGCTCCTAAATTCGGTGAGTTTTGCAAATGAGGATTTATTTATTCTGTGACTTTGTAGGTGTGGAATCCCCTCAAGCGGTCCAAAAAATGCTCTCCCTTGTACAAACTTCCAGAATCAAAAATCATTCAGTACAAAGACCTCACTTACCCCCTGGATCGACGGCTTCGAAAAAGTCGTCTATTTCTTCATCTACCGCTGGCACCATGGCTACGATAGGAAGTAGCAATGGATCACATACAGGCACAACCCCTCAGACGATGCGTAGAATCCCGTCGTTCAACTCGAAGGGTGTTGATGGAAATGGTCACAATGAAATGGGTGTCGATGTCGGGCCAAATTAATTCTCGTTTGGCATTACCCGAATTCTACCTTTGTTGGAGACCTCTGTTATTACTGGAACATCATTGTTCACTTATGTTATCTAACTTTGCTCAGTTGATCATAATTATTAATGCATATTAACTTTTACCAAGCATTCGGTGAACTTGTGCTCACAATAAAAACTATATCAACTCGTTCGTTATTCAGGTTTCCGAATCAAATAGACAAAGAAAAACGTAAACTTCACATTAAAGCTGGTGGTTAATTGTAATGACAAGATGATAGATAAGAGCCATTTGTTAGTTCTTAATGAGCTGCTGGGATAGAATCTTATTCATCACGACAAAACAACAAAGGAGAGTTTTTCAGATCCATCCCAGTGTGAATTAATGAGATGGAAGTAGAAAAATAGTACGTTTAGTGTAGTTCGTATATAAATCTTGTTCACCACTGAAAGTCTTTTAATACCACTTTTTCACAACCAATAACCAGGGAAATAAGAAAGAATTCATCTGCTTTAAAATGCATTTTTTGTCCAGAGTCTGAAACGACTACGAAGTTTCCATTATCGATTAATTGAAATGATTATTGAGTGTTCGGTAACGATGACCATACTGAAATAATGAGAAAAAGATGGGAAATTCATACAAAATCGACACATTACATATGAAAAACAATGGGGTTATGGCTTGAGTTCATTTTTCCTAAACAGAGGGTAGGAGAAGACAGGGGAAAGGGAAAAAACATGCAAAAACGAAAAGGAAATATGAATAGGTAAAAAGCTGAGAGGAAGATCCAAGAGCAAAGAACATTCGGTCATATTGTAGTTTTCCACTTGAGACCAGTATCTGTTCAGGGAAGATTTGGCGGGATTGATTTTTTCTGATTTGTCGTTATATCATTGCTTATAAGTGAGTTTCTTCTTCTTTTTTTGTATTCTTTAAGTTGTAGTTTCCTATTCTATGCTGTGTCCGGACCATATTAATCCCCTCAAATTTCGTTTATTTTGTCTTTGGAGATGAGAAACTTGTGATTTCCCTATCGATCGTGGCTTTCTCGTATTTATTTTTCTCGCTATCGCAGTAGCCAATTGTTTATTACTCCCAGCTTTTTCAAAATATTAATAGGTTTATTTCACCGAAGAGCAGTAGTTTCCTATTGAACTGAATAAGACCATATTTTCTAATTCTTTTTTTTGGATTTAGTTTTGCAAAGTCCAAGGCTTTATTCTTCCAAGTATTGCATGCGTTATCTTTATTGTGATTTACTGCTTTTGGTCATCAGTTTCTGCTTAATAAACTATTTTTATTTTGATTCGGTGATTTATGATGGTACCATTTTCAGGGAGAGGGCACACAATAACTCCTCGCTTGACATACTGTTGGGGTTATCAATCAGTTTATCTCAGCTTTGTCTGCATTAACAAGTTCAAAGGTAGCCGAATTCAAGGAAATTGGTGCTAATCTCTAAACAGAAGCATTTGACGTGGCGGATTAGGTCGTGTTTGCTGATAACCAAAATGCAACGCCGACTAAACTCGAATCAAGCACAAAGTACGGTCTGTACAGTAGAAATCCAGCAAAATCCAGTTATCCCTCCAACACAGGAATTGCATGATCTTTTGAAAAGTTGAAAGATCACTATTTCTTCATGATGTAAAGAGCATTATCCGTTGAATTTTACATTAGTCATGTATTCTGTGCTTGATGGACTAGACAAGGTATTCGTCCGTTTTGTGCTCTCTGATTTCTCCCGCTTATCAGCTATCAATCACTCTGTTCACTGCCAGCCCATAGTGTTTACCCGCCGTCGAGTTGAGTGGACGGAACTTTGATTTTGCCGAGTCGTAGCTGATGCCGATATGGCAACGCCGTTCAGCGGCGAGGAGTTTTATGCCAAACGGTCCTTTTTCACCTCCTTGCTGGGACTGAAGATTGGAAAGAGTTCTTCGAAAAATTCAAGTAATTATATCGAACTAATGGAGATTTTATATGGATTTTTAGCTTCTTCCTCAGGATTACCTCAACCTAATAACTACATCCCAAACGACGAACCTTGTTCCTCGAAGTCTCTTTTCCGGCAACCTCAGCCTGTTTCCCAACCCCTACAAGAGCCCTACAAGCTGTCTGCTGGCGATTTTCCCGGTCGAGAACGTTCTCTTAGTGAACAATTAGCTGACACATTGTTGTTGGCTTCCCCTGAACCCCCGAGGGAGCCGATTCAGAGCCCTCATGACATTTACAAGGAAATTGTCTGTGAATGTGCCCATTTTGAACAACAACCTGCTGTAAGTATCTCTGTGGAGCATTAATATAATGAGAATTTCAGATGCATGTCCAAGGACAGCAACCAATTATTCAGCAGAATCTGTATTCACCGGTGACTCAGACTCCTCAGACGTACTATGGACCCTATGCTTCTCCGGAGATGCAGATACCGTACTCGACCCCAACTTCGCCGAGCACTTGTCCTCATTGCTATCATTCCCCGGCACTCCCGAAGAAGACCGTGGGGGTACTAGAGGAGCTCGCAGGGAAAACGAGTCTGGAGGACCTCGTGAAACTCGTTGTTGCAGCAGTCAAGGACGCTGGGATGCTAGGGAAAAGCGACAGAAAACAAGAGTCCCCCGAGGAGATTCTCAGACGAAAGAGACAGCAGGTGAGTTTCGTGTTTGTCAATTATTCATCAATTAATCTCTCCAGAATAACGAAGCAGCTGCCCGTTATAGACGACGACAACGAGAAGCGAAATTAATTGCAAGTACGGAACTCGATGCCCTGCACATCCGCAACAATGAACTTAGAAAAGAACTGGGCTATCTCCAAGACCAGATCAACAAAACTAAAGCAGAATTATCTCAGAGGAGAGTTTTGAAGACTGATTCACAGACTCCTTGATTCGTTTCATCATTGCCTCTTAAGATGAACGAGTAATTTTAAGTTTCTAAACAAATTTATGTTTTCGAATAACAAAGTCGAGATCAAAAATATCGGGAGATCGAAAGTAAAGCAAACCGTATATCAGGCAAGAAGTTGTCGATATTCACGTCTAATGGATATCCCGTCGTTTCGGTCGACAAACACCCCCGAAGAGTCCGTATAGATATGGGTTAATTACCGAGTTGACTATCATAAGTCCGTGTAAGCAATAAAATTTGTTGGCGTGTTTACTGAAAGTTTCTGGGTCGATGAACTGGATTAACCCGAGAGCGTTGTACGGTAGCCAGCAGATGATGTAAGCAGCGACGAGTAGGAAACTCACTCTGATTGCCCTGCTTCTGAAACTTCTTCAACCTTTTTTGTGATAATTTCCCCCTCAAAAGAAAAGAAACCTGTTTAGTTTCGCTCCGTACGTGACGCTGTTGCTGATAGTTGGCATCGCAGAAGGGAGGGTGTTGAAGGAAGCTGTTGATCCTCTAGGTTGTTGGCCTGTCAACGGCTGTATTAACTCGTCATTAATCACTATTTTCGGATTGGTAGCTGGAAATATGAATTTCTAAAAAGCTTAGTTGACGCAATTACCGAAATGAACTCCTGCTGATTTCGAAACAACTGTTTCCACTGTGTCGATGCCTGTGTGGTATGAAACTCCACCTGGGCAGTTCCTATTATCAGTAGTCACAGCACTCCCTGTTACCGCGGTCGTTCTCGTCCCTATGCGAATTCTAGAGGTGGATGTGATCGCAGTTCCGCAAGTAGAGTTCCGGGCATTTTCGATGTTGAAGGCCAGAGGTTTCGAGTTGAAGTAAACCCAACAAGAAACGATTAAATAGCAGAGCTAAATTAATGTTGTGAAAAATCAATTTCTCTTTTACTTACGACAACAATCGTTGCGGGAATCCAGAAAATCAACAACATGTGGATCACAATGTAAATGTTTTCTTCATGCAGGGGTACGTGATAGTTGATTTCAGTATTGTTATTTAAGGACGCTTCTGCTCTAAGAATTTCCCAAATCTGAAATAAGCGAATTTACTTTCACATTCAATTCCGAGATATCACCTGCATGCACTGGCTCCAATTAATCTCCTTGAAAGCCAAATATGACCTCCAGATGGCGAATTGGGGAAGGCTTATGACGAAAGCCGCGACCCAAGCCACCCACAACATGATTCTTGTTCTTCGGTGAGCTTTTTCTGGACTGTGGTGAGAGGATGACAGGACTGAAAGGAGTCTATCCAGAGCTATACACACAATTACGTTCGAGGAAATCTGGAAAAACAAACATGAGTACAAAAAAAGGAAGTAGAAACCTACTTGAAAAGCGAAAGTATGAAGACATTTGACAAGACGACAAAGTAGGTCTCCCCCACGCCAATCATAGGTTAGAAGCCAACACGCTCTAGATGGGACGTAAATAAAAAGGACAAATAGGTCCGAGTAATTAAGATGACGCTTGAGGATGTCTAGTCTTGTACATGTTGGCTTTTCTGCTATCTGAAAATTCACAATTTGAAAAGGGTTAATTATGATGATGAAAAAAGACGTCTTGTCATACACACAAGCACTGCAATCCTAGGAATCTCGGAAATATGATAATTTAGTCGTGTTTTCGAAGTTTCCGAGAAATATTTGAAACCATGTTTCTAAGTTTATGGATTTCATACTTACTTGAGTGTAAGCCGCCAAATTCAAAGGTCCTCCGATGACGAATAAAAGCACCAAAGTCGCGAGTTCCACATAGTCGCTCACAATTGGTTCCGGCGGACTTTCCATCTGAAACAAAGGATATCCCGATTATCCTGAAGTTTATCCACCAACTGGAACAAAATTAATGGGCTTCACGTCAACAAAGAAAAGACAAATCTATCTCTTAGATAAAAATAAAAAATTGAGTCTGACAAACTCAAAAAAGAAGGCTCATTATAGAAGTTTAGTGAATTCTTTTAGTAACAATTAAGTATTCTTTCTTCTAAAAGTTGTTAATTAGGAAAGCAAGTGGAAGGCATTCAAATTTAACCAGAGCTTTAAAAATGGCACTCCTCTCTAGTCGCACTTAGAAATGCATGTATGAAGGAGGTGTCAGAGGATCACTTGAAGTCAGTGACCAAGCTCTACATGCTCGTTAGTATCCAACTTGACTTCGAACACGAGCAGTCTAGAAGACAAATTGTCCCAAAACAGGTGTGCACATAGAATGTTTCCATCAATAAGCCTTCGTGACAGGAATCCGAGAGACTTTTAAAATACTTCCGTGAATGAAAAAAATTTTGGAAGCTAAACAAATCAGAATTCCTGTTATTCTAGGAAAACCGTTTTTCTTAAGGCAACTCTGCAGGCTTTAACTAAAATTAATGTGTTTTTATTTTCTTTCAAAAATTTCACACACAAAACGGAATATAAAGAGACATTATTTCAGTGAAAAACTCGTCATAGAAGAGAAATGCTCATGTTCTTTCTGTGGATTAGGAAATGCGATAAACCCGAGTCTATGGTTCAAAAGGAATTTCACGAAATTTATAGTTAATTTTATCTCGCACCAAAAAAGTAAAAAAGATTCAAGTTTTCTAGAAACAGACTTTTAGATTGTCACCGAAGCGTGAGTGAAACCACCCTCAGTTGGAAGCGCAAGGCTACCAAAAACAACAAGGTACGAAAATGCCTCAGACGATATAGTAAACAAACCTTATTCCTCATGGACGAATTGAGTGGCTTTTAATTAATTATCCAAAACAAAACTCGTTATACTTATTTTTATCCAAATTATGAATCATTAATAAGAACAATTCACGGAATTACATTCCAAATTTAATTTTTTTATAAACAACTATCTATCAAAAAAATTTCTACTCCACACTTCGGAAAATGACAAGTCCATTTCTAGAAAACGTTTTAGTCGCCATAAACTAAACAGCAATGGCCAATTTATCATTTTATGTAAAATTCTATGCTCGTTTTCGAGAACATAAAATTATTTCAGAAAAGTTGAGAAAATGAAAATTCTGACTTTTTTTGGAATAAGAAAATATTTTTAATGAACTCTTGCAAGGAAACGAAAGTACAGCATCAATTTTCTTGAGATATCCCAGATTATTATTTTGACGCATTTATTAGCAAGAACATAAATGCATTACAGAAATAGATAAATAAGGACCAATTCAATATTTTAAATCCGTGAGACCTAATAATCATGAATAGCAGAGAAATCACAACACGTTATAATTACCTGATTGACCCATTTAAAGTTCGCTATGTTCTTCTTCGACATCAATCTTCTTCTCTTCTTCAGGTGATTCTTCAGCTTCTTCAATAACAGGCTCATCTTCAACTTGTTCATCCAAGCTGAGATCGAGGGATTGACGAAGGACCTTTTCAATACGTTCAGCAAATCCAGTTTGGTCCTGAAGCGTGTATCCGGAACGAAGGGTAGCGGTGTCGAGCAAAAGCTGGGCAGTGTAGACGGCTTGTTCATCATCCTTGTTGGCTTCAACTTTGCGAAGAAGTTCCTTGATAACAGGGTGACGAGGGTTAATTTCGAATGTTTTCTTTTGGTTAGCGTAAAAGTCTTGAGTAGGGTCTTGGGCTTTGGCATAAGCCTGGGACTTCATAATTCTCTCCATGTTTCCTGACCATCCATAGGAAGAAGCAACAAGAGCAGAAGGAGAAGTGGTCAAACGTTGGGAAACAACAGCCTTTTCAATCCTGTCCTTGAGTCCTGTTTCCTTGAGCCAAGTAGTCAAAGGTTCGAAAGTTTTTTGAAGAGCTTCAAATTGCTCCTTGGCTTTTTCTCCATCGTCAAGATTCAATCCTTCTTTAGCAACATTCTGGAACTTCTTTCCATCAAATTCAGGCATAGCTTGGATGCAGTATTCGTCAACTGGCTCGGTGAGATAAAGAACTTCATATCCCTTCTTAAGAAGACGTTCAACGAAGGGAGAACCCTCGATTTCTTTGCGGTTATTACCAGCAACATAGTAAACGACATCTTGCTTCTCCTTCATTCTTTCAACGTAAGCAGCCAAAGTAGTTTGCTTCGAACTATCGTTGGAAGAGAAGAATCTAAGCAACTTAGCAAGACGAGTACGGTTGGAAGGATCTTCCATAACTCCGAGTTTGATGTTGGTGGAGAACTCCTTCCAGAACTCCTCGTATTCTTCAGGAGAAAGTTTCTTGATCATGTCGAGGACCTTACGAACCAATTTCTTCTTGATAACTTTAAGTAATTTGTGCTGTTGAAGATTTTCACGAGAAACATTCAAAGGAAGATCGTCGGAATCAACAATACCGCGGATGAAAGACAAGTACTTAGGCATCATGTCTTGGAAGTCATCAGTAATGAAGACACGACGAACGTAAAGCTTAATGTTTTCAACGACCTTTCCGTAATTCTGGAAAGCATCTTGAGGGAGTTTCTTGGGAATGTACAAGATGGATTTGAAGGTAACTTCACCTTCAGCAGTAAAGTGAACATGAGCAACAGGCTTCTCGTAGTCCTTAGTGATCGACTTGTAGAACTCATTGTACTCGTCATCAGTGACTTCATGAGCCTTACGCATCCAGATAGGCTTAACGCTGTTGATCTTTTCCCAATCCCAGACGGTCTTCTCCACGCTCTTTGTCTTGGGCTTCTCTTCCTTCTCTTCTTCAACAGCTCCATCTTCCTCCGTCTTGGTTTCCTCGACCTCTTCAACTGGTTCTTCAACAGTTTCAGTCTTGGATTGCCAAAGGAAGATGTCAAAGTTGATAAACTGACTGTATTTCTGGACAAGCTTCTTCAAGGTATCGGGTTCCAAGAAGTCGTAAGCTTCTTCCTTCAAGTACAAAGTGACTTGTGTACCACGTTTCAAGGTATTGCCACGAGGATCTTCAACAATAGAGAAGCTGCTGGAATCAGATTCCCAGATGTACTGTTTGTCTCCAGCACCACGAGTAGTAACGACAACACGGTCAGCAACCAAGAAAGTAGAATAGAAACCAACACCGAACTGTCCGATCAAATCCTGTTGCTGCTCAGCCGAAGTGGCGGTATCCAAAAGTTTCGACAAGAACTCAGAAGTTCCGGAACGAGCAATGGTACCCAAGTTGTTGATGAGATCCTTCTTGGTCATACCAATACCAGTATCGATGATATGTAGAGCATGGTTGTCCTTGTCGGCCTTGATACGGATGGAGAGCTCCTCGGTATCATTAAGTACGTTAGGGTCGGTGAGAGAAAGAAGTCTGATCTTGTCCAAGGCATCGGAAGCGTTGGAGATAAGTTCACGCAAGAAGATCTCCTTATTACGGTACAGGGAGTTGATGATCAACTTCATCATGCGATTCACTTCGGCTTGGAACTGATGTTTCTCAGCCTTCTCCCGCAATCTCTTAACTTCAGCAACAGACAATCCATCGATCTTGATTGCTTCCTCTTCCCTAAAATTTCCCACATACATTGCAAAGTTCCATTTGATACTGATTGCATTAAGCCTAAACTATAGACTATGGCAATTGTCTAAAGCGGGCAGTAAAAGTAAACAATCAGTCGCGCAGTCCGACAGTCAACGAAGGACTATGCAAACAATCACTCTGAACTGGCCGGCACCGACTGGTTTCTCGATGAACGGAAACGTGCTCAAGGTCAACGTGAAGTTCACAATTTCCTACGAAATAAATGAGTAACTAATACGCTAAGTAAGAAATCTATATATGAATTCACTTCCGAAAATGAAATTCCTCGATGAAGGGCTTCGCGCGGTATTGCTAGGCAACGAGATGATCGTAGGGTTTCAGTAATAATCAGGTGGTGAGATTTCACATAGATACAAAAACTCACCTTTGAACAACTTCATCATCCGTTCCACGGTTCACTTTGCCGTTATCAACAACGTCATCCTCGACTTCATCGGAGGCCTGAACCCGTGCAGAGGGAATGAATGCTGAAAGACAACGAATCAGAAGAATTCAAAACAACAAAATTAGGAAACTCACCAACTGCGAGTAATAGCAGACCGAACCAAAGAAGATATGTGGTCTTCTTCGCCATCGTCCCACTCAAACGTTGTTTTTATCCTCTCAAAAGGGAATAATCAGAAGGAATTAGTGATAAAGTACTAGGATAAACCGTGTGATCGTAAGTCTAGGCAGTCAACGACGATCTACCAACACGCACTTAGCTGAGAACCTCGAAATGAGACGATTTGACCTTGACAGAAAAGACTGTCCACCTCACTTTCCGTGGAACTTTCTCGATCTAACTCGGACGGCTCAAGCTGAAGGTGGGCGTGGCCCGAGAGAGAGCGCCCAATCGGCGGCGACCACACTAAACGATGACGCGGCAGAGAAACTGAGCTGGAAGGCTGCCAGCAAATTTTCGTGGCGGGAAACGCAAAGTTTGGGTCGCTCGCTCTTGACTGGTAACGTGGCCAAGACCTTGGTTCCCCGTTGGCACTTTTAATTTTTACTTTTTGTTCAAAGTAAATCTTGCTTTTGTAGGGTAATTATGGCAGACGCCAGCCCTCCAGCTAGCTCAAATGTTGACGCTGCGAACAACACGTACAAGCCGACTTTCGAGGACCAGATGATCGCGTATTCGGCGATCTACACCATGGCCATCATCTGTGTCGTTTGGGGATCCATCAGATCTCTCCATTTCGTCCGGAAGTTGCTGAATAAGAAGAAGCTTGTTGAGACGTCTCTGTTGACTTCTGATGCTCTCAAGTTTCCTCTCACAGCGAGTATTGTGTTGTTCACCCTCTACGTTTTCTTCAAAGGGAACTTTGGTCCGGAGGCGGCCAACCAAATTCGGACTCGTGTCCTGCCTCACCTGCCACCCCAATACCACTCTTACGTCGAAACGGCTATAGACTACTTGCCTAAAGGAGGAAACGAAACCACCAAGTTCAACGTCCGCGAGAAGATCAGCAACTTGCATCCTTCCCTCGAGTACTATGTCTCCCAAGTCCCTGAAGTCTCTAAGGACAACCTTATCGTACTTCTCCTGTGGTTGATCACCTTCGAAGGTGGGAGATTTATATATGAGAAAGTCTAAAAACGGAATTTCAGGAGTCGTTTGTCTTGCAACTTTGCTCGAGCCTCTGGTTTCTTTCTTTTTGAAGAAACTTCCGATCGGTAATCGCTGGCCTCGCAAAAATATCAGTTACTATTTCGTCTGGAAGTCCGGTAAGAAAGAAATGGCGGAGGGCGACATTGCTGATGCCAAGGATGACGTTAACAAGTACCTCGAAGTCGAATACACCGATCATTGGCTCTTCGCTCTCTTATTCACCTCTGTCGTCGGATTCTACCACATCAAGAACCGTCACTGGATCACAAACAACTTGATCGGGATCGCTTTCTCGATCATGGGTATCGAGAATCTGCATTTGGCTAGTTTCAAGGTAAATTAGACATTCTAGCTCTAAATTTAGTTTTTCTTTCCAGGCTGGTTGTATTCTGCTTTGTGGATTGTTCTTCTACGACATCTTCTGGGTGTTCGGAACCGATGTCATGACTACCGTTGCCAAATCCATCAACGCCCCTATTCTCTTGATGTTCCCCCAGGATCTTCTCGTCCATGGCTGGCGTGACGCTTCGAAACACGGAATGCTCGGTCTTGGAGACATTGTTATTCCAGGAATTTTCATTGCTCTTCTCCATCGTTTCGATAATCACGTCCTCGACAAGGACAAGAAAAACGAAAAGAAAAGTCGTTATTATTTCATTGCTACTGTTTTCGCTTATATGATCGGACTTTTCCTCACTATCGGTGTGATGCACTTTTTCAAGGCTGCCCAGCCTGCTTTGTTGTATCTTGTTCCTAGTTGCTTGTTAACTCCCATGCTTCTTGCCTTGATCCGCGGAGAATTTTCTCTCCTCTGGAACTACACCGAAGAACAAATTTCCGAGTCTTACGTCGAGAAACAAAAGGCCCAGAAAGAGAAAGAAAGTCAGAAGAAGGCTAAATCTGGAAAGAAGGATTAATTCACGTTCAATGAACCAGGATGGTAAGTTTCTTAGTATTTATTGTTAAGTATTTGCTTTTCTGAATAAAGCATATCGATGGGATTCAAATTTGTTATCTACTTTCATGGATTTGTCTACTTCAAGTACTGGGATTTAAACGATCGAGTATTAAGGAATTCTAATGAAGTTTTCTGAGTTATCAATGGAGGTGACTTTTATCTAGATAGGATAGAAGTTAATTTGTGGATCCTATTTAGAGGATTTAAGTTTACTAATCTATCTTAAAAACTAAATGAAGATACAGAAGGTGAAATTAATTTCTACAGTAGCTTTTGAAGACTGACGGGTTTTATTTTCTACTCTGATTATTATTAAATATTATCTCTCTGTAAATACGAGTCGTCAATATGGACTTGGCTTATATCTGACGAAAACTTGATCCCCGGTCTTAATTCTTCCTTCCTTGGTGATGGCCATGAAGACTCCAAAGACCGGGCTTTCTTTGTACAGATCACGCAGTCTTCCTTCCGGGACAAGGCGATAGGTCCTCAAGAGCTTCAAAGGTTGCATATTCTTGTTCATCTTGCCTGCATCGGGGTCAACAGTGGTCACAACACATCGAGTACATGGCATGAAGCACACAAATTCGACTTCTCCAATGCGGACATGGAGCCAACGATCTTCATCGAAGGGAAGAGTACCGCTGACGTTAATAATTGGTCGGAAGTTACGAACACTGACGGTGCATTTGTCGTCATCGAGTTCAGAAAGACGTCCATTCAACTCATCAACGGAAGCATCGGTACAGAGCATATATGTAGATTGATCATGATAAGCTGGCTGAAAACAATGAATGCACATAAATAACAGATAAAAACGTACAGTGTCACGAAGACGAGGCACAGGGTTGAGCCAGAAAGAAGAACTGGTGTCGTAGTCTCTCTCTGTGTCTAATCCTTTCACATAGTAAAGTAACCGGATATTCCGTTTATCAGTAGTTTCGAGGAACTCCGAAATCAGTTCTCCAACCTCGTCTCCACAATCCAGTCCATCTTGAGTTAGCTGCTGATGCAAACTATAAATAACAGAAGTTGTCAAAGAATACATTAAAAGGACCTACATTCCTCGACGAACGTCATTTTTCTTGATGACTTCGGCTAGATTGACAGAGACGCTTCTTCCATCAGGTATTCTCACAGTTAAAGCATTATCCTTGATATTCGACTCAATAAGAACGAGTTTCGGATACTGACGAGTGGTGAGAAGCAAGTGGTTGGTTTTCTCGTCAACAATGAGGAATTGACGATCGGTATTTTCCTCGTGCTTCGCGCCGTTGATGGTACAGTCGATCCAATCCACCTGAAATTACAACCAGGACTTAAATTTTATAAGGAAATATACTTACCTTCAGTTCTTTACATGCTTTTACCGGATAAACATAAAGTTCCTTGATAAAGCCAGCAGGAACGAATTCGCTGTTCCAATATTTCTGATTGTCACGATATCTCTTGTAGACATAGCATCCAGCCAGAATCCCAACTGTTGCAGAAGCTGCAATGATTCTTCCATCTTGTAAAACACCCATCTTTAAGAAAGGTCAAACAGCAAAAGAAAAACGATTGCATTCAGTATATGTCCAAAGACCAGTTTTTTATTATCGAAGTTGATAGTTAGAGGTCGGGTCTACACTTTTCGTACTGGGACGCATTTGAGGGATCATTGAGTTTTAGAATAAATTCATTTTTTTCTGCAAAATAATGTTTTTTAATATGACCAAAAACTTCATCCATTTTGTTAATTTATATATTAGTAGTTGTGCTGTATAGTCATTATTATCCAGATATTCTCTAGGATTAAGGAGTATTCTACATAACTTGGAGTTCTTTGACATAAAAACAAAAGCACTCTTATATTCGAATAAAACTATCACACATGGGATAACAGGACACATAGGTTATGAATCCAGAATCAGAATTGGGGATTGGTCTTCGGATTAAAGAATTCTGGAATCCATGGTTTTGAATATCCAGTTCTTGTATCTCTGTTAAATGAAGACCAATTGACCCAACTTCTTTTTTGGAATACATCCTTCTTGAGAGCTTTAACTTTTCTTCTGAATTCAACTTCTGAAGTCATATTCTGAGGATATCTTCCGGATTCGTAATCGAGGTTAACACAAAAATTATTGAAATTTTGCAGATACATTTTGATTCTCTCTGGGATCGAATATAATGAACTCTTGTATTTTTTAAATTCCTAATTGTACTGATCACTTTATTGTAATCCTGTAAATGATATTATCATTTGTCCTGGATATAACCATTAATCGTACTTATTCAACTGAGTATTATTATCAACTCTTGAAGCAATCATATCCATTTAACATCACTTACTCAATTTGAGAATCAATAGTAGATATTTTCTAATTGTTTTCAAACTAAAAACTACAAAAATCCATGGTTGTTCAAGATAGAATATAATCTTATTTCATTCGTTCATTAGTGATTATGAAAAAATAGTATATTCTTACAAATGTGCCAATTATCAATATGGAGTTGGCTTGTATCTAACCAGAACTTTGTCACCGACTTTGACTTTACCTTCCTTGATCACAGCCAAATTAACTCCAAAAATTGGACTTTCTTTGTAGCGGTCAAGTAACTTTCCTTTTGGAGCAAGACGATAAGTTCTCAATAACCTTAGAGGCTGCATGTTCTTGTTCACTTTCCCTTCATCAGGGTCAACAGTGGTCAAAACACAGCGAGTACATGGTTTGAAGCACGCGAATTCGACTTCTCCAATACGGACATGAAGCCAACGATCTTCATCAAAGGGAAGAGTACCGCTGACGTTGATATTTGGTCGGAAATTACGAACACTGACGGCGCATTTGTCATCGTCGAGTTCAGAAAGACGTCCATTCAACTCATCAACGGAAGCATCGGTACAAAGCATGTAAGTAGACAAATCTTGAAAAGCCGGCTGAAATCAAAGAATGTAAATAAACAACAGATAAAACATGCAGTATCCTGAAGACGAGGCACAGGATTGAGCCAGAACGAAGGCAAAGGCTCGAAATTTCTTTCTGTATCTAATCCTTTCACGTAGTAAAGTAATCGAACATTCCGCTTGTCGGTAGTTTCGAGTAATTCCGAAATCAACTGCCCAACGTCATTTCCACAATCGAATCCATCTTGAGTGAACTTATCATGTAAGCTGTAAAGAGTAAAGGTGATCAAAGTTCAAAAGAAGAAAAACATACACTCCTCGACGAACGTCATTTTTCTTTATAACTTCAGCTAGATCGACGGAGACACTTCTCCCATCAGGTATTTTTACAGTTAAGGTGTTATTTTCAACATGTGATTCAACGAGAACGAGTTTCGGGTACTGACGAGCAGTGAGGAACAAGTGATTGGCTTTTTCATCAACAATAAGAAAGGTACGATCTTTGTTCTCATTATATTTTGCTCCATTCTTCGTACAGTCAATCCAACCTATCTAAAATTATAAAATTAGATCTGAATATGATAAACAAATATACTCACGTTCAATGCTTTACTTGATTTTATTGGATAAATATAAAGTTCTTTGACAATTCCAACAGGAACGAATTCGCTGTTCCAATATTTCTGACTATCATGATATCTCTTGTAGACATAGTATCCAGCTAAAATCCCAACTGCTGCAGAAGCTGCAATGATTCTTCCATCTTGTAAAACACCCATCTTTAAGAAAGGTCAAACAGCAAAATGAAATAAACGATTGCACACAGTGCGTATTCAAAGATTGCTCCTTTATCGAATTTGATGTTTAGAGTTCAGGTATGCGTTTTTTGTAGTGGGACGCACTCAATGGATCTTTGAATTTTGAAATAAATTCTTCTTTTAAAGGTTTTTCTATTTTAATAACGATTTCATTTATCCTCCCACTTTGTATATCATTAGTTGTGTTGTATGATCGTAATAATTCTATTTCTCTCTGGAATTGAACCTGATATACTCTTGTATTTTATTTTCTATTTCTATGCTTAACCTTACTTCATTGCGACTTTTGCTTTATTTTTATAAAATACATTGTTACCCCTAGACGTAACACTGATTGTAGTTCTCTCAAATAACATTATCGATATCTGAGGTAATGCCAATTTAACATTACTTACTTAATTTGGAAACCAACAAAATGAATATTTTCTTATTTATTTAAAGTAAAAGTTATAAAAATCCATAGTTATTCGAAATTAAATAAAATCTTACTTTCTAACCTCGTTAATGATCATCACCAAATAGTACTTTTTTGCAAATATACCAGCTATTAATATGGGGTTGGCTTATATCTAACCAAGACCTCGTCACCGACTTTGATTCTGCCCTCTTTGATCACAGCCAAGTTCACTCCGAAAATTGGACTTTCCTTGTAATTGTCAAGTAACTTTCCTTTTGGAGCAAGACGATAAGTTCTCAAGGTTTTCAAAGGTTGCATATTCTTGTTCATCTTGCCTGCATCGGGGTCAACAGTGGTCAAAACACAGCGAGTACATGGTTTGAAGCACGCGAATTCGACTTCTCCAATGCGAACATGGAGCCAACGATCTTCATCAAAGGGAAGAGTACCGCTGACGTTGATATTTGGTCGGAAATTACGAACACTGACGGTGCATTTGTCATCGTCGAGTTCAGAAAGACGTCCATTCAACTCATCAACGGAAGCATCAGTACAAAGCATGTAAGAAGCCAAATCTTGAAAAGCCGGCTGAAATCAAAGAATGTAAATAAATAGAAAATAAAAATATACGGTATCATGAAGAAGGGGGACAGGGTTGAGCCAATAAGAAGGGTCAGTGTCGCAATCTCTCTCTGTGTCTAATCCTTTCACATAGTAAAGTAACCGGATTTTCCGCTTATCAGTTGTTTCGATGAACTCTGAAATCAGTTCTCCAACCTCGTCTCCACAATCCAGTCCATCTTGGGTCAGTTTGGCGTGTAAGCTGTAAAGACCAAAAGTTATCAAAGTTCAAAAGAAGAAAAACACACATTCCTCGACGGACATCGTTCTTCTTGATGACTTCGGCTAGATCGACGGAGACACTTCTCCCATCAGGTATTTTTACAGTTAAAGTGTTATTTTCAACATGTGATTCAACGAGAACGAGTTTCGGGTACTGACGAGCAGTGAGGAACAAGTGATTGGCTTTTTCATCAACAATGAGAAAGTTGCGATCTTTGTTCTCATTATATTTTGCTCCATTCTTCGTACAGTCAATCCAACCTATCTAAAATTATAAAATTAGATCTGAATCTGATAAACATACACTCACATTTAATGCTTTACCTGATTTTATCGGATGAACATAAAGTTCCTTGACAACTCCAGCAGGAACGAATTCGCTGTTCCAATATTTCTGATTGTCACGGTATCTTTTGTAGACATAGCATCCAGCCAGAATCCCAACTGCTGCAGAAGCTGCAATGATTCTTCCATCTTGTAAAACACCCATTTTCACTGATCTTCAATCAGTAGAATGAAAAAAAGATTATACGCAGCGCGAACACGGACAATCGATATCGAAAAAACACTAACCTCCTGACCACTAAAGACTCGGTTTGAAAGGGAAATACTGTTCTCGTGAATAAACAGAATTGACTGGTAAGAGATCAATAATTTATACTTCTCGGAACTTTGATTTTGAAAACAGTATTATTGAAAGAGATTTAATTTGTAAAGTAAAAATTAAAAAATAGAAAAGCCGAATCAATTGTGATTCATAGGGAATTCCAAAGAAGATAAAACAGACGATATCCAGTAGATAGAAAAGTATCAGCTTCCATGAATGGGATGTTCTGGAAGGATGGACTAAATCGCTAAAAAACACCATTGAATTGATATAAAACTTGATTTGGTTCAGATCTGATCAAACTGGATACATAAAGATCAAAGTCCTAGAATCTCCAACTGAAAAATCAAGGTGGATCAGTGATAGATTATGAATCCGCTGAAAGATGATGAATGACATGTGGATAGTAGTCCATTATCTCCTAACCTTCTCGCAATCTTCATTCCTTTATTCGAATTATCCTGGATTTGTTAGATCATCTCTAAAACAGTCAACAATCCAAAAAACGCTGGTGGGAATCCACAGTAATTAAAGTTTGTTTGGTCTCGGCACGAAAGTTGCCTGAGAATTAGTAATCAAAAAGGATTTCGGTAGATGTGCCTTTTTTTGGTGCCTACCTGTCTCGTTTGCTTCGTTTTATATGAATAACTTATTTCCCGCGTTCCCCGTGTCTCTATGGATCTCTCCGATGTAGTGTCGATGAGAACATAATATTTTTCATAAATTTTATATAAGCTATATTGCTCAGCGACTGTTATTTAGGGTCTATTTGCTTTGTCGACATAAGATATCCTAAACTTTAATTATGAGATATGACTCAAGTTTTTAGTCTAATTTGTTCACTGAAATTTCTTTTCATTTTTCTGAGACAATATGTATGAATGACTTTGAAAGTATGTAGAGATCAATCCATCAAAATCCAGACACCGTTCTTGTAGTCAGGAAATCATTGCTAATCATATTTACTGTTACCAACTTTCCCCATTCCAATTTTGTCTTTTCAATTAATGAAACGTGAATTTCCTAGTGCAAATATACCTCTTGTTTTTTTGAGCCGACATGCTGGAAGGATAAATTAGTTGTCTTTGGTTTATGTGAGAAAAAACGCCTCCTTGGAAGCGTGGGAACGATGAAGACTGAATGGGAAGAACATCCTAGTGTCCTTTATTTTTCATTTTTCGGCGACCAAAGCAGAGAAGCCGAGTTCTTGTTAGGTTTAGTTTCTATGCCCATGTTGGGTGCAGACAATTTTTCGATGGCAGAAGTGCCGCCATTTGGAGTGTCCCACAAAATATCTCATTCTCTCAGACATCTTTGTGTTCGCCAGTCATAGCAGCTCTCCGGGTTCAAGTTTCCGGGTCGTCCTTAACTTCCTAACTGACCTTTGTGCGCAATCAATTATTCTGCGATTTGACAGTTCTTGATTTAAAGTATAAACTTGTATTTTTTCTTTATTTTCTCGCTATTTATTTAATTGCAATGCGAACGTCAATATAACTCGTCATTCATTCATTTGTTTTTGCATTAGGATTTTCCTGCCAGTCAAACTCGAATGTCGGGATTTTTATTTCCTGCAACTTTTCACGAGCACGGCTGGCCACTTTGATCAGGAAGGCGGAGTGGAATGAATCGAAACTCGCCGCTTGGTGATCACACAAGTTTCTTCGACCAAAAGTGTTTGAATTAGACTGCTTCTGGCTATTTTTCTTTGAACGAAAAAATAAAACTCGGACAAAAGGAAATAGATAGATTGCGACGCTTTTCAATCCCGAGCATTTCGTTTTGCCGCCTTGGATGAGCAAACCCGCCGTAGGCATTAGTAAACTTGGAAATGAACCGAGTCGGGGAATCCTTGCGAGACTCTGTTTGGAGGACTGTTTTCCTTCGGGTGACTCTTCTGCGCAGATTCCCATGATGCCGAAGCTAGACTCTTCTGTTCGTCAACAACGCGCAGAGAGATTGAAGGCATATACAGTTTAGTTTTGTGAGAAAAAGACTGAAAGAATGGGAAAAAGTGCAATGGAGGTGTGATTGTTCTGTCTACATGTTCTCCTCATTTTTATGTTTTCTATAGTGTGAATTAGCGTGCGTTCTTTTGGGTTTTCCCATCGACAGAAACATGTCGGTCTCGTTCGCACGGAAAACACCAATATGAGAATCTTCGAGCTTTTCCTTCATTTGACCGTGACTTTTGTTTCCTCTTTGTTGGAGATTGATTTTCCGATTCCAGGTGCATGCGACTGAATTCGATGAAAAGGGAATCCATCGATGACTTCTCAACTTCCGTTCAGGTCTGCCATTGTTTGTTTGCACTTTGAACTTTGCAGTCACGCTTAACTAACAGAATTGCTTAATTGTTATCAACACATCCATGCAAGCTAACGAGTTGTCGCTTGATTCACCCATGTTCCATCCAATCATTGATCAACAACGTATCTATGCAGAATCTATCCGCCGACGACATCAACAAATTGCTCATGCAGCCTTCCATTATCAACTTACTCATCTCCCAGCAGAACCCCACGACGAGTCCATCGACGTCCTCCCTCGACGCCACTGCTATCCAAGTCCTTGCTTCTCTTGCCGAGAAGTGTTCATCAGCCCAAAATACCCCGGTTCGACAAATTTTCTCAACTGTTTGTTTTTGTTTTATAAGGCTGATTCACTCTTACTCATTTTAGATGTTGGCAATGTCCATGTCTCCGACTAACTTCGAACCAAGGCCATCTACGAGTTCTGTGAACGAATTTTCCAAGCAAAAAAACGGTGAGTAAATGATTTTTTGGAATTTTAACTTGATTGCGTCTCGTGCACGCGATCGCAACGCCATCTAGGGTCATTTCCTTAAAATAGTTTTGGTTACAGACGAATTTACTTTTTCTTTAACGCGTCTATGCATAGGACTAGTATCTTCTGGCAGTCACATGAGATCTAAAACGGGAGAAACCCAATTGAATGATTTATGCACTTGCTGACTTGAAAGAGTAGGGCTGTTTGTCGCTGAAATCGTTTCCCGGAGGAGCATCCCCGTCCTTGATATTCATTTCTGCAGAAATGCACGACTGATAGCACGGGGGAACGCGGGAAAGTTTGTCTATCGGGCGATCCTATCTGATAGTAGAGACGGATCCTTGAAATAAGAACTATTCTGGAATTTTTTGAATATGAATTTTATCGATTGAATCATGGCATTGTGAACGAATGTCCTTGTGTTTCATTGGTCAAATTTATTTTTTGCAGAAAGGGAACAGACGAACATCTGGAATTCGAAAAATTAAGGTGTGTGACCGATGTTTGGGAGAATTGCATTTTACACATGATTTGAGAGTCAGATCCAGAGGTTGTGTCTTATTATTCGTCTTTAGTGTCGTTTCTTTGGTCACGGAAAAGTCCATCATTCATCTTGTTAGAATGAGACGGGACTTTCGCGAGTTCCCACACACGCGCCGAGCACATTGGGGTCTACCCGATTGGGTGAGCTGGATTGACGTCGGAAGAGAAGACAGCCATCTGCAAGTTATCTTTCCATTTGCGATAACGACCAACGCGTACTTTTGAACTAGTCAACAGAAACAATTGCTTGATCTTCTCTGCTTTCTACTATCAGTCGAGTTACCTTTGGGGACTATGTTTTCGTTGACTATTAACGCGAATGGCTTGTTATTAGAGATCTTTGCCGCTTAGTTACATTCCACTCTTTGGACCAATCGCTTTTCTACCAGTGTCCATGTATCTTTTCATCTGATATTGTTCTCACAGCGTTGTTTATTCGTCGGCGTGAAACATTGTAGAGCTTTCTCAAGCTCCTTATGCTTCTTCAAAACGCGATCCGTTTTCGACATCAAAGAATTCTCGCCGAGTGTGAATCAGGTGCCGTGTTTTCCCGCAACATCTACTCGCAACAATAGACTTATTTCCACTTTTTTCCACGGTTGAAGATGACAATATTTCTTTTTATTTATCTCTGGGCATATTTCGTTTTTTCAATTTTTCCAAAAAAAGAAAAAGACCAATCCTGTTCAAAAATCACGGGGTTGGTATTCCCCGTTCTGTCTCTTTTTAATGGGTCCTGGGTTCCTATTTATGATACCCTTTCGAGTTTTGCAGATCAACTTCAGAGAACAGTTTTATATTCCAGTTGGTTGTGAACTCTGTTGACAATCCCGTTTTTTTCTTCGATTTTATTTTGATAATGTTCCCGCTGAGTGATTCATCGTATTGTGAAGTTTATTTTTTCAGGAGACAGTCTTCGGAACGGATCTCTTCCATGCACATCTGAGGTTCTAGATTCCAGAAAGACGGTTTCTTCTGACATGAGCACGTCTGGAATAACTCCAGAAGAACGGGTCTTGTCTTTGATCGCTCCTTTCAACATGCTTCCAAAGACGTTCGCAATTCCTTCACTTCCGAGCTACATCAAAAAAGCAAAACTGGAATCCAACGGTAGGTTTAAGTTGATTTCGGGAAAAACAGAAATATTGACGTTGTGGATGCACTTTTTGGGATTCCCCGTCTTCTGACCTCATGGCGTGTTCTTTACTTGTGATCGACTGTTCTTTTGAACTTTTCTATTTTCTCTTTTCCGTCCTTTGCACGTAAATAATCTGCAGAATTTCCGATCTCATTTTGATCGTGAAAATTTCTCATCAAGGAAATTGTTTTTAATTTTGTCAATCGTCTTCTACTTTTGGAGAAACAACAACCGAGTCTGGTCGGGAAAGAAGCATGGACTGCTGGAATAGAGAGTCATCGTGGGAAAATTTCTCCATGGAGGAATTGATTAACGCCGTGAGCTCTTCGGACGTCGTGAGAACAAGTGAAGCAGTGCCGTAATGGTTTGATAAAGAAAGCCGCCCATAACCCGTGCAAATTGTCAAGGCGATATAGCATTTCGTCTACAGTAGTACTCGATGAAGGAGGAATGGTACAAATTTGCCACTTGAGAGGGAACTCGACTGGTCGCTCGCGAGCCAGCGACACCGTACTAAAGCGAGAGCAAAATGAGGAAAAAGCAAGCTCCTCCTATACGCCAAACCGGCAGCCAATGGTCTAGCGAAGTCTTCGAGGAAAGACGGTTTTTCTATTCACGCATATTTTTCGAAAACTAATTGACAGTGGCTTTTGTAAGCTCTCATTGTCGACACTCATTTCCTAGCTCATTGGAAAGAGTTTCTCCACAATTGGTCCGTGTGAATCTTCGCAACAGCTCGCTACCCGTTTCTAAGTCGTTGTGTGAGAAGATCCCACACCGGATCTGCTTCGATCTTCAGGAAAAGCGCCGATTCCCACCGGCATATTCGGCAATACTACTGGTTTGTTCCCATCCCCACAGTTATCTTTTTCCCTGTCCGTCTCCAAACCTTTTTCGTGTTCGTCGCTACTTGAAGAGATTGCACAGTTCCCATACCCACGAACCCTACAAGAACTCCGTCGGCAACTCCTGAGAAAAAAGCACTCGAAAACCATCACGGAATGGATTACGCGACTCCTCCTTTATCCGCAACACAAAGACCTGAAAGCAATGAAACAGAATCTGCTGCCAATGCTGTTGCTGTAGCTGCTGCTGTTGTCGCCGCTGCTTCTGATCAGGTGGCTCAGAATGCTTTGGCCAGTTTCTATGACCCGAATCAATTGGGGCCTATTCGGCACCCCCATCACACACATATTCATCACCATCACCCTTACGACCATCAGATGCTGGTTCCGCCGGCTTCATTGGGTCAGAATGATGACCAACAGGGGTTGTATGACTCACTCGCTGCTGCGGCAGCCTTAGCTTCGGGGGTTCCTACTACCCCGAGTAGTATGTATTACTATGATTCCAATCAGCAATGGCAGAATAACAATTGGAATAATGCTCAGTTTGTTGCTGCTGCTGCTCAATATGCTCATTTCCCTCCTCAACAGTTACCTTTGGGGTCTATTCATAATCCGAATATACCTCAGTCGTCTTTACCTCTTGCTAACGGGTTTCAGAATTTCGGTAAGATTCGAAAGTGCATCCATAAAGTCCGATATCTTATGCATTTTGATTTGTTTTTTTAGATTCTTTTTATTCAAGACCGTCTCAGCAGTCTCCAGCTAATAACTCTTTTTTCGATCTGTCGTATGGTGTGAATTCTGCTGCAGCATCTATGATCGCTCCAAGTCACTTCAGAACCCCTCAACAACCCCTGTCTATCCCTAAACACCCTCTTTTTCTGGCAATGACAGACGATCCTCCGAGACTTACGAAGGAGAGGATGGCCGATTACCTCGCAGATCGAGATAAACTGGATTGTATTGTTACTATTTTCCACGCCAAAGTGGCTCAAAAATCTTATGGAAACGAAAAGAGGTCAGTTTTCCTTGGACAATTGATACTGTTTGTCAAGTGGAGTTTAGCTTGTGTCAATTGGGCACTTTCTAATACGCAAACATTAGACAGCTGCTCGTAATGTTACTAAGTGGGAAGTATTGTGTTTTACAGAAATATTAAGGAAGGGAAATCTTAACTCTTAGTTCATAAATTTACCGCAAAATGACCATTAATGGCTTTACGTAATCTGGCACTTTTTGAGAGTCCTAATTGATCTCACATTAGGACCACTTTCTTTGGACCATATGGTTTCAACTCGAGAGTGCCATTTTCCAGTAGTCTTCGCGGAAAGGATAATCCACAGTCAGTGAGCCTGGCACTAACCTAATCGGTTGTCATTGTTTGTTCGGACAAGATTGCGCAAGGACTCTTGATCGAAATTGCTTGTCTGCGACTGTAGTAATAATTTCCTAATTGCCTTGTAAGAAGAACAGTTTCAGTTTACCCTCACAAATGAGCCACACCTTGAAGAGAATAAAAATATCCAGTCGGCAAAAAGGCATACTGTAGTAAATTTCTTGATTTTAGATTCTTCTGTCCTCCGCCGTGTATCTACTTGACTGGAGGAGGTTGGAAAACGAAACGAGATCTCTTCGATACCATGTATAAACGCTACCGTGAGAACTTGGTTCATCAACTGGAGCAAGCGACTTCGGAAGAATGCATCTCGAACTTGAACGATACACTCACTAAAATGCCAGAGGCACAGACCACTGAGTTGTGTGCTTTCATTGGAATCGGAGCTCCTACTGAACAAGAAAGGCAGCAGCTCGATTTCACCAACGGCAAGGTTGGTTTTTCTCACGCTTTGGAGAGACCTGTATAGCCTTAATTAATTTAGGATTACTGTGCTGCGAAAACACTTTACATCAGCGATTCTGACAAGAGAAAGTACTTTACGTTGACGACTAATTTCTTTTACACTACTGGACAGGACTTGGGGATGTTTAATTCGCAGAGAATCAAGGTTATCAGCAAGCCTTCGAAGAAGAAACAATCGATGAAGAGCACTGATTGCAAGTATTTGTGTATCGCCTCAGGAACAAAAGTTGCTTTATTCAACAGACTACGGTCACAGACAGTATCCACTAGATATTTACACGTCGAGAACGGAGCTTTTCATGCGAGTTCGACTAAATGGGGGGCTTTTACAATTCATCTGGGTTTGTTTTTTTTTGGGATTTTTTAAATTTTGGATTTTTTAGTTGATGAAAACGTCGATGGGGACGGCAGAAATTTCCAAGTCAAAGATGGTTATATTTATTATGGAGCTGTAGTTAAACTAGTCGACAGTATTACCGGAGTAGCTTTACCGAACATGCGGATTCGAAAAGTCGATAAGCAAACTGTATTTATTGATCAAGTATCGTACGAAGAGCCCGTCAGTCAACTTCACAAATGTGCCTTCCAGATGCTCAATAACGATAGATCTTACCTTTGTCTCTCGCATGACAAAATCATTCAGCATGAAGTGAGTACTTTTGTTGCTTCCGCGAGATCTCAGATTTCGGTTTATCTCAAAGCAAAGCCGCTCAAGTAGTTAGCACTTTCTCACGCGATCCTATGCGCGAAGATAGAGTATACCGACTTCTCGAGAACAAAACAGACCAAATCACGACAGTATTGGATTAAGAATTTTCAGGCCATTTCCCTCGATGAACTTCATCATCAGATAAATGATGGAGCTGCTTGGACCATAATATCAACGGATAAAGCAGAATACAGATTCTTTGAGGCGATGGGGCCAGCTAGACAGCCAGTTTCGCCAGTCCCGGTTGTCACGGGGATTACCATGAGTGGAACGAGTGAGGGACTTGCCATGATCGAATTGACTGGAGTCAACTTCACTCCCAACCACAAGATATGGTTCGGACTCTATGAGCTAGAAACATCTTTCAGGTTAGTTTGTGGGTTACTGTAAGGTGTGGAAATATAAATCTTGCAGGTCAGCGGAATGCGTCATGTGCGTAATCCCGAGTCTCGCTGATGTCTATGGAAGCTCTGCTGCTGCTCTCAATTATGCTCAGACGGATAATAAGTTGGATGTTCCGATTTCGATCGTGAGGAATGATGGAGTCATTTACGGAACTCCGATGTCCTTTAGCTACAATTGTAGAACTGCTGGTTCCATCGGGACTCCTATATTGCCCGATCCATTCGATCCTCAAAGACCCCAGCCGAGAATGCCTCTGAGTACTTCGCAGCTGAGCAGGAATCAAGCAGATCTGAGACAGTATTTAATGAATTCAAACAGGTTCGCTTATGACGTCACCGGTGAAATGGCAAACTGAAATGGCTTGTTGCAATCTCGATCTCTCTTGGCTAGAATTTCTACAAGATATGTAAAAAATAAATTTATTATTAATATTGAGTATAAGCGAAAAGTAATTGAGCGAATTTGAAGGCTTGTTATGGCGAATGCTGTCAGCGAACCGCGGGTCTTCGGATGGTTGTACTTCTTCGACGATTCACCATGAAAGATTTTGGACAAAGGATTTTCCTGAAAGCTCGTCGGAACTCTAGATTGAGAATCCCGTAGAGAAACGGGTTGAGAGAGGAGTTGATGTAGCCTAGCCACACGAAGGCTTGATGGACCTGGAAGTGGATTTATTAATTAATTTGAAGAAAATAGAAATCAATTACTTTCGGATGGAGAAAACATGAATCACAAAATGGCATAATTAAGTATGCACAGAAAAACGGTAACCAACAGAAAGTAAATACGAAAATAATAACAGCAATTGTTTTTGCAGCTCGTTTTTCCTTTGCAACACTTATTTTTTCTTTTGTTCTTAAAACGGTGGTCGTTAGTTGTTCTCCGGATTCCTTCTTCTTCCCGGAACGTTGAGGTTTGATCACCACTGCTTCATCTGAATTTTGCTGTTCTCCACTACTTTCTTTCCCATTCTGAAAAAATAACTATCATCTTGAGATCTTTGGGATTCATAGTAATCTTACCGCGACATTACTGTAGGTGTCTCCAACGACGAGTGGAGTTCTTTCGACCATGAACTTCCCTGATCCAAATTTCCCGTTTTGTTTTTGTTTTTCTTTTTTTAGCTTCTTACTGTCTTTGGGAATCTGCTGGATTTTCGTCAAGGCACTTCTTCCTGGAACTCACTCAATATTAGAAAATAACGTGGAATATTATGAAATGACAGAAAATCACACATACGTAATGAATGTTCGAATTTCTTGAACTCACCTCTATTTGTTCTGATTCGCTGCCTTGCAGATATGAATATCTTCAGGTACACAACTATCATCACAGCGAGAGGAACGAAAAATGATCCACAAGCTGAGAAGACTACAAAAGCTTTTTCTGTCGTTAGCTCGCATTTCTCGATCAATTCCTCTGAATCCCAGTCGTTCCACCCGAGCATTGGGGGTATGGAAATAGCGGCACTCAGGGCCCATACCTGGATTACGGTAGAAATCAGGATTGGAAATGGGATTTAGAAAACTTACGACAAATATACTGACACATACAAGTTTCAAAGTTCTTTTTTGAGCATAGTTGATAGGATCATGGATTGCAAAGTACCGATCGAGTGCAATTGCACAAAGGTTTAATATAGATGCTGTACAAAGTAGTATATCCATGGTCGTGAATAACTGACACATCGTCACTCCGAGAAGCCATTTGCCGTCTGAAAAAAATTTACAAATATGGTCCCTTTTTTACTTTTTCCAAAGACACCTTCAACCAGAAAAGTTCCGAGTAATTGATGACTTTTTCACATCCAATCTCGATAATTAACTCCAGTAATCATGTCCTTGTTTATTTGGTGTCTTGTTCTTTTATAAACAAAAAAAGTTAACACTTGTCCTTCTCGAGAGATACTAAGTTTGTTATGAATCATTTTTCTCCAAAAAAAACTCATTTTAAAGCACCCCAAAAAGCGAGAAATCATAAACCGATGAAATTTGAATGGTTGTGGTGCCAAGTTTCTGTTTATATTTGACATTTAACAAATTCGAGGGCGGAAATATTTCCCAAAAAGTAACTGGCTTCAGTTTCCGTTTTTTTGTCGTCAAATATTTTCCATCTCATTTAAAGACCTATTTAGCTTTTGTTCTCCTCGACGACCAGCTGAGTCCCGGAAAACTTGATTGGTCCGAAAATACACCAAACAGATTTAACGATAATTTCGACTTTGGCACTTTGCTGAAATGGATTCTCTCTGGAACCACGCAAACTTGTTTTTTCCACATAAACTTAGTTTGTCGTGAAAATCGCCTCGTGAGCAGTGAAGATTTGTTTCAAAAGGAAATGCAATTAGCTCGTATTTAAAAGAACGACTCCGGACAGTTATTTTAAAAACAGATAGCCATAAATCCAAAAGATAATGAGCATATGGAAACCCCAAGACGAAAGAAGATTCCTCAAATTATTGGAATTGAAATAAACCTTTCGTTAATGAGGTCTTGTTGAAGGCCCGAGGGGAATAGTGTACTTGCATCTACTTTCGATCAAAAACTGTATACTTGTCCGTATTATTTCGCATTAATTGACAAGCTGTATTTTTTCGTGACGTTTCCAGAAGTCGTCCAGCCGTGAAAGTCCGAAATCTCGCCTCTCACTGAACCAACATCCATCCAACCGAAAGTCGCCAAAATTTTGTTCTTGAAACTTTCTGGTTCCAGAAACCAGACTCCATATCTCATTTAATTGATGGAGTCAAAACAGTTCTTCAAAGAAAACGCCAAAATTTAAGACTCATGAAGCGTTGAATTGTGAATTATTCATGGAATATACGCTCATTTACGAAATTATGAAAAGCAAATTACCGAAAACATTGTTTTGAGTAAGAATGATTTGCATTTTTTAAAAATAAATATTTAGATAACCCTTTAAAGAAAAAACAAGTCGCTCTTGACCGCACTTAAAACTTTTTCAATAATTTAACCGTCGCCAAATGCCTTGAGGCCATCTTACTGATGCATCGGGGAACAAACCCCCTTGCTCCTAAACGGATTCTTGAGGAGTACATAAGTAGGGAAATAAAAGCTCTGGAAAAAAGAATAACAAGATGACACGGTGACAAGGACCCAATATAAAAAGTCAGAAATTCCCACATAGACGTCTTTTTAAATTTGAAAAGAAATTGGGGCGTTTATTAAAATAGTCAGAGCTGCAATTCAAGGTACTATTAGAAAAAGTTCGTCCTGCGACTGCTTTAAAAAGTTTCAGAAAATTGCAGGATTTTCCTGACCTTTCGACTTGCAGAATTTTGACACAGACAAATTTGAATTCGATGTGATGAAATACACACAAGAACATATAATAAACAAATGTTTCGTCTTTGTTTTTTAAAGAAACTTACTAGCAAGGAATTTCACGACGTGAAGAGGCATCACGATGATAGCCACTGCCAAATCTGAAGCAGCCAAGGATACGAGAAAGTAATTCTGGACTTTTTTCAGCGGACGATAACTAAATACAGCGACGACTACCAGTGTATTTCCCACCACCGTCATCGCTATGATTACCTACAAACTTGCTTTATTTTTGAAAAGAATCAATTGTGGAAAAAGCATAGTAACTGGAGTTTTACTTTTGCTCTTTGGAATTCACAACGTCATTGGTTTCTTGGAAACGATCAAGATGAACGGAAATGACTACTAAAAACTCACCACGTAAGTGATTGTTCCGAGGACTAACTCGAATACCGGGATAAACTGATTGGTGTTGGACACTTTCTCATCTACAATAGAAGTCTGAGAATTGTCTCCAGAAGTTGAGTTTAATAATCGTTGATGAAGAGATAACAGAGAGCCGAGCACCATGTCGCCGGTGTTGTTGGCGTGGCCTAATTGATCGGAATTCATATTTAATTATCGACTTCCAAATACAACAACGGATCAAATTAGGACCGCTTAGAGGGCTGAATCCGCTCAAAGAGAAAAGAACAGAAATTCGACGAGGAAGACGAACAATTGGCAAGAGTGCTGCCAAACAAATTTTCCGGACCGACAGTGCCACGCCCTCAGGAACTCTCTATGGATGGCCTAGTTTGAATAAAAGCGTCTTTTATATTGAGACAATGAGGCCGATAATGATGTTTTTTAAATAACAACAAAGTAAAATAAACGATTTGGTTTCCGATTTCTGATAGAGTCCAAAGTGGCGGATTTCGCAGTTTACTTGCGGAACTTCTGGGCGTGGCCGCTCTGGACCAATGGAATTTGCAGCTGGGATCCGTTTTGCCAGAGGAATTATTGCTTTCTAGCATGTCTGAGGACTGATTAGCCAAATCAGGATTCTCCAGCTTTTTGGGAGGTGTTTTTAAAAGCAAAGTTCAATTTTTTGAAATAAAACGCCATGCCAAATTTTGCTTTTCGAGAGTAGGAGAGTGTTTATCGAGAGCTCTTCATAACGATTCAAAATATGCTCACAATGATGAATACTTAATAAATGTTCCATATGGACTGAAAAAATTACCAAAATCTGTTCGAAATCTGTATTCAAAAATAACAATCTCGAAACGAAAGCTTTTAAACACGAAAGTCAGAATATCGAGAAGCGTGTTTCTTCATCCTGGAAACTATTTTATAAATATTTGAAATTTTCATTTCTCTTAGGTGAATTTATAATAGTTTTTAATTCTCATGCTCGATTGAATTTTCCAAAAAACGTGTGACTAAACAAACAGCATTGTCTGGATTTTGAGATTTGGACGGGAATTTGAAAATAATTAAGAATGCCGGCATATTCGATTGAATCTTTATTCATTAGAATCCTTGAGTGTTTTTGCAGATTAACAAAATATGAAAACAAGATGCAAAAAATTTTTATCCACAAAATTGAATTATAGTAATGACTCGAATCTTTCAGATACGTTTTGCTAGTTTCTGAAAAAGAAAAGTGTCTTTGTTCATACACGTGCTAAGCTTTTTTAACAAATGTTCCAACTTTTTAAAATGGTCGTTAAAAGAAACAATGCACACTACTCAAAACTCGCAAAAACAATGATTGACATGCACTCCGTCGATGAACGGGATGACATACAGAGCAACAAGCATTATGAGTGACGGATATCTGCGGATGAGGAAAGTTGAAAAAGTAAAAAGGTCATTTTTGGCATTTTGGTAAAAGTTATGAATAACGGAAGTCTACGGATGAGGATTGGCTCAAAAAGTTTTTTAAAAAGTTGACCTTTCTGCAGTTCTGGTAAACATTACGAATGACGGGAATCTGTGGATGAGAATTGGGTTTAAAAAAGTAAAAAGGAGTTGTCTTTTCTGGCATTTTAGTAAACGACTATTTTTCCTTCACAAATTGGCCTTGACGTTCGATTTTGTCCCAAAATGGATTTATTTCAACGGACTCGAATACTCTCAGATCGCGTTACAAATATTTTTAAAAACGATAACAACAGAGGAGAAAATGTTTTAAATATAGTAATCATATTTTTGGAAAACTGAAACCACGCAAACAATCTGAATGAGTTTCACTGGGCTTATTTTAGCAGAACGGACATCGTTGGAATTTAAGAGCCACTAGCTTTATTCAACTCCATGAATATAAGATAAAGAATTAAGAGCTTGATGACGACCAAGCTGGCTCTGAAGGACTCTCAGAGAGTCCCCGTTTCAAGACTTCGGGAAATCTCTGAGGTTTTTGGTCCCATTTAGGGCAATCAACTTTTACATTTCAGGAAATTTTTTAAGAGTAATTGATGTGGAAAATGAAAAATTTCGGATTCCTAAATGGGCGTTTTCTTAGACGCAAAGTTTCCTAATTTGGATACTCCTGAGGAAAATAACATTTTATGACGTTTTTGGATGTAAGAACAATAATTCGAGAATTCAATAATGTCACTCTTCCTTGGTCTCGGTAGAAGGATCGTCTTCGATGTTCATCAGACTACAATAGCTGTGGAGACCGTTCTGTTTGTCGAATGGAGGAGCGGAAAGCTTCCGACGGAAAGTATTATGATTGGGACTGTTGCATATCGTAGGGGCTGTATAGTAATAGGGGCTGTCCATCTGATCGAATTCCATACTCAAGTCGATCAATGGAGGGTCCTTTTCTACAAAGTCCGCAAAGTGCCAGGGGAAAATTGGAACTAATGGAGGTTGTTCCCCATTTAGAGCTTGGTCGATGGTTTTGTCCCAGTTAATTTGACCTAAATAGAATTTTTCGGCTTTTTAAAAGGACAAAAAATTACTTATGATGTTGTCAGACATCCCGACTCTTCTGCAGACAGTCTGGATGAGGGAACCCATCGATAGTCTCCGGCCACCGAGCCAGACCGTAATCTGAATGAGTTGATTAGCCGCATTATTCATCTAAATTACTTACTCCCTTGACGTTGCTGACGTGTCTTCCAGCGTAGTGAACTAATCTGAAGACGTCCGCGAGTTGTTCAACGAGGGCGGTAGTTAGCCAAAGTCCAATAGTAATGTAAATTAGCGTAGGGAGCAAAAAGTCCATTCTTCTCGGAACAATATCGCCTAATCCGATAGTCGTTAAGGACATGTAGGAAAAATAGAGACTGTCGAAATAAGTCAACTGGTACTCCCACAAAGGTAGTACTGCGGACCCTGCAGCGATGAATCCGAGAAACAACATCGCCACCAAGACCACCTCTCCGATTTCCCTCAATAATTTCCTTTCTCCGGGTTTTTTCAGTTCTTTTTTGTAGATTGCTTGGATAATGTACATGATTCCGGTTTTGAAAAATCTCCCGACATCGGCGATGGTGATAAGGAAAAGAGGAATCCCGAAAGCTCCGTAGATCATGGTGAAGATCTGACAGACATGGGTCGTGGGAGCGACGTTGCCGTAGCCGATGGTTGTCAAAATAGTAAACGCGAACAAAACACTCGAAGGATATGTCCATCTTTTTGGGACGTTGTTGTTGTTATCGAACATCAGGTAGTTTTCGACGGAAATATGAAGTTGCGAAATATTTTCCATAAAACTCCGAAGGCACTCGTGGATATGGGATTCCTGGAAAAATCAATCATGTTAGAGTTGAAAAACTACTTACATTTGAGGATTTTGAAATTTTCTCGAAAAGCTCGGACTTGAGGACACGGATGGCTCTTCTATGTTCGACGTGTCGCTTGTTCTCGTACTCGCCCTCGAGGTAGTGGAATATATAAGCTCCGATCAAAATGTAAAGTATAACAAAACAATACAAAGCCAGATGCCAACCCGCGATTCTAAGGACGTGTCGTAGCCGCATTTTCTGAAAGTAAACATAAAAAATAAAACAACAAAATAAAAAATTTCTAATTTTTTTCTGCAAAATCATTAAGGGCGCGTTTACATAATAAATAAATCGAATTATGGCACAGGAATATAAATTCGCTTCGAAAAATGGTCTTTTAGACCACCTTTGGTAAGGACGGTATGCATGAGTGAATCAGCGCTGCCAAAAATTATATTTTGTAGAAACTCATTTTTTATCCGGAAACATAAATCTACTGATATCCAGATTCTATATAAATTCAAAACTTTCAGATTAATCCGAGGATAGTAGAATTTAAATGAAAAATCAAGTTGACTGCTTGAGGGGAAGTGCCTGGATCTTGTTTAATCATGCATAAGTACTTTCTCAACGTGTCCTGGTACTTGCTCCAAAATGTTTTTCGAAATGATCTTTTCCGTCAAAATTCCACTTGAACGCTCCAAGCCCCGACAATGGCGGATAAGGTTGTTTAATTAGGCTTGCCGAAGCCAATCGTCCATTCCTCGAAGCTCGGAAAACACCGGAATTTGCAGGATTTAGATTTCGCATGGATGGACACGAAAATAATAACTTTTCAAAGACAAAGGAGATCACGTACCTGAGGCGGTGGGATCTGGATGGGGGGATCGTCTTCGTCTTCATAATTCGTCTCAGGAGCATTTTGTCTGATTGGTCGATATCCAGTTGGGAATTTACCCATTTTCCTATTTTAGGAAATAAAATGCCGTTCTGCTCCACAACTCGGATTCTGGCCTTTTCCAGTTTTCTTTTAGTAATGCTTTTAATCTGATTTATTTCTTCCAGGAACAAACAATGGGAAAGTTTCAGCCAAATGGGCTTTATCCGTCGTGTCATTGTCTGAGGGAAAGGGCATTTATCTTTTTTTTTCAATTTTGTGAGAAAGATATACAAAGCACGACAATATTTTTATCAATATTCATCGATGAATAACTATAATTAAAAATTGGACACTGGATTCCTGTTTACGGATTGGGAGAAAGAAAATGGCAATTACAGTACTGCGTGGGATATACAATTTGGATTTCGAAAGTAATATCAGGTATTTGTAATAAATGTTTGAATTAATAACATTGGTAAATTATTCCAACTTATAACATAAATTTTTCCCATAATTAAAAATCAATAGTTGTTGGGAATTGAATGCAGAATTATTATATTAAATTTAAAGCGAATTGGGCAATTTTGTAGTGAAAAAATAAAGTTTGGTGTTTTATGACGAATGCTGTTTTGAAAACAAGTTATTAATATTTAATGTTGTGAAATTCACATTTATGGATTTCATATATTTGTTCCTGGTCTATCACTGTTTTGAATCAACTTAAGATAGCCAAAAAGAATTTTATAACAAGTATTGAAGAAATGAGATTAACTTCGGTATTTATTCCATGAATATTCCATGAATTCAGATAATCTGCACTTCTTTCCTGAAAACAAAGTCCGTTTAAATTCAAATGACTTTATTTTGCTTGATTATTGTAATTTGATTTATCAATACTGGATTGTACAGATTTAGTTGGTGAAGAAGTCCCAATATTACTTCAATCTTTTCTAGCATAGAAAACAAGAAAAGCAGAGGAAACTATGTATGAAAAAATTACATTAAAATATATTTCTTTTTACCACATCTACAAGAATTCAATATTTTGATATTTAGAAAGATGTGGATATATAAAATATAAAGACAGCGTACGTTAAAATCGAGTAACGTGGATTTATTATAGGGAATATTTTAAAATGTAAAACAGTCGCGGACAAAGTGCCCGCAACATGTGTCGTTTATTTCGGACATCCCTGTTTACTTCAATCATCGAAAAATATTTTTTATATATTTCTGATTAATTTTATTTCCTAACATGGGTAATTCCATCGGTTCTAAGGTGAACAACGAGCAGATTCAAAAAGAAATAGATGATTATCCCGTTGTCATGTACACGAAACCTCACTGTGGATACTGCAAGATGGCTAAGAACTTGCTTAATGAAGAAAAGATTTTATTCAAGGAACGAGACTTGGATTTAGCTGAAGCGACGAATCCAGAAGGTTATCAGGTAAATTTACTATTTTCGAGAGAAATCTATATATGAAAACTTCCAGGCCTACGTCAACGGACTTGTCTACACTACTCGGCAGACGACAGTGCCCCAGATTTTCATTTGCGGTCGGTTTATCGGAGGGTACACGGAGCTATATAATCTCAGGGAGGCTCAGGAACTCTTCAAATCTCTAGATGAATGTTCCTACAAATATGATCCCGTCGTATGAAACTGCAACTTGTACTTCGAAATTAGTTAATTGTGCCAACTAGGAGCTGTTTGTATCAAGCAGTGTTAATAAAACAGATTCTCATTGTTATGTTTTCATAAACCATAGGTTGAGTCCACGTGTTCGTACCTGATTTTCGCAACGGATGTTTGTTGACCGAGTCCGCGTCAGCTTGGTCCCGTTTTTCATATTTGTTAAAATCAAAAACTGATTACATGGATGTTTTATTAATGATAGTCTTCGCAACTGACGACATTTCCCCAGAATAACTATTAGGATTAAGATTATCCGATTCGTGCTTGATAGACTTGACGTTTCCCGATCCGAGCGAGGTAAAGTCGTTTCCCTATGTCTGATTTCTCATCTTCGTTTCTTTTCTGGATCATTGAAGGTCTGAAAAGTTTTGTTATGATAGTTATCCAAAAATGATTGTCCTTACATCTGATATTCATCGACAGAGTCGGTCGCTTCGAGTTTCATTGCCCCTGGGGTCTCAGGATTTTCGTAGATGACTCGTTGGGGAAACAACAGGAATAACGACTTGGACTTCATTGGATGGAAGTTCTGGAGAAGTCGGATGACATCCTTTGGGTGATAGGTATCACTGGACTTTTGACCGAAAAGAATGGGTATTCCTTCTCCTGAGATAACCAGGGAAAATAATAATAATAGTTCGGTTGTCAGAATCCGCATATTTGTCTAAGTTAGCAGAAATGAATGAATTAAACTTTATTTTATAGTCAGTATCCTTAGACCTGGAAAGAGACACACCTAGATGGAGTGTTTTCTTTCAATTTTTCCACGTTGAATTCAGGGTTGTTGACTATGAAAGATTCTAGCTTCTTACCCGCCCTTTAAACTGCCTACTCAAGTCCCAGATTTAATTGAACGTTTTCTTTCCTGCAGCTCTTTTTTACCTTCCATTCTTCAAACATGCTGTTTTAAATTTCCTTTAGTAGAGAATTCTGAAAACAATAGCATTCAGACAGTTAATTTGAAAATGTCGTGCCCAAGTTGAAGCATTTAATTCAGAAAAAAGGAAACTACAATATTATTTTTCAGAATAGTCACGTACAACTCCGGAATGACATATACTGTATGCTCGTGTTTTTTCGTCCTGATTTCTGTATCTATTGTTTTGGTGGATTCAGATAATGGTGGCTGGTGAGTTTCTGTAAATTATGGTAATTCACTTTTGGTCGATAGGAAAACAGTGGGAACCTACTTTCTAGTCTTCTTATATATCATCATGGGAAAATTATGCTCAACTGTAACCACTCATTCTCCTAAGGGAAGAATGAGGTAAGCTCCTCGAACCTAGTACTTACTTTGGAGAGAAAATACGTCAATTAAAAACAATTTTAAAAATTTTCATTTCTAGTGTTAGGGAAAATGATCAAAGAATTTGAAAGTTTTACCACACTAGGACAAATTTACTTTACAGTTGGACAAAGATCAGAATAAATGAATTTCCAATTTAAAAAAATCTGAACAGATTTATTCCCGGATTCAGGAAAAAGATTAAAGAAGTTTATATCGAGATCGATTTTGACGAAATATTCAGAAAACCATACATTCTTTGTCCTCAATACGAGCCATTTATTCTTTTTTCTTTTATTCACGGATTTGAAAGTTGGATCTGAATGAGGAATTTTTTTGAGGTTTTATAGAATATCAATTTAAATTTTTACGAATTCAAATAGATTTTTATTTCGAAGTAAAAAAGACAATGATATTCCACATGAATATATTTTGAGAAAATTTGTAACCAAATGGATTTGGCCAGATTGGTATTTATTGCAAATGTAAAAAATTGGGGAAATTAACAACTAGATAGATTTGAATTAATATTTGATAAAAATAAAAATGAAAAGGATTTTAGGAAAATCCCAGGAGAAAAGCCGGTGGGTATCGAAGGGCCTTGTACAGTTGACCGGGTAGACGGAAAGACATTCTCTCAAGACCGTTTTTTGGATGAGTTCGCCTACAGTAAACCTGTAATTATCTACAATGTGGATAACTCTCGATTTCAAGAACTTTGTGAGAGAGAATCGATGCTGGCCGAATGGGCTCATACGGATATAGTTCTGAATTCAGCGAACACATACTCCTACACACGGGTGAAATCTACCTTCGGGGAATACGTGAACGAAATTCTGAAGCCCCAAGATGTGGATACTTTAGGAAATGGTTTGAATATTATCCATATTTTTACTTATTTTTACATTTAGAAACGTTATATCTCTTTGGAGATATTGACCAGACGATTTGGCAACCACTATTAGCTGAATACAAACTTCCTTCTTGGACTCTTCCGAATTTCGAACCCGCCCTCAGTTTTGGGATCGCAGGAGCCGGGACCGGGGTTCCTTTCCATTTCCACGGACCGGGATTTGCGGAAATCATTCATGGGAGCAAGAGGTGGTTTCTGAAACCTTTTGAAGAACAACCTTCTTTCAATCCAGACAAAACTACTTTGAGTTGGTACTTGAATGAGTACCCAAAACTTTCGGATTCTGAACGACCTCTGGAGTGCTTGATGAAACCGGGAGAAGTCATTTATTTTCCGGACAAATGGTGGCATGCAACTTTGAATTCAGAGACTTCTGTTTTCATCAGCACTTTTCTAAGTCCAATTGTAGGTAGAAAGACGGAATTATAAACTTTAGTTTTTGTTGTTTTTTTGAGAAATTTGTTTCAATAAATCGGGTGATCTTCGAATTTCGAAATTATAGAAAAACATTAGTTTGTTTATTTTCGGAGCTTAAGGAACATTGATTCAAGATTTTGTTCTTAATCCATCGATTCGCCGAGGTCACCAGGAGTCCGGGATGGCTTATGAAAACTCGAAACTTGTCAATGTTCATTATATCCGGTTAACCTTGACAGTTCAAGAGGGACAAATCACCACGAGTGCCATTGAATCCAGAATAATTCAAAATAATGCTCTTCGAGGATAATTGTCACTTTTCGATTGCGGGAGCTCCTCAAATATTACTACTGTAGTCAATAGCAACAAAATCAAAATGCGATTATATTTTTCTATTCAAAACTTGGAATCTAAATCCGTTTAAACTGTGCGCGAAAAAGTGACACACGACAGAGTTAAAAAAGAATAAAATTATTAAAAAATAAATTTTTTCGACGGAAACTGGGCGCCGTTTTGTCGCTGCCATGTGTCGTCCTCAGTCCTCTTGCTGCATCATTGCTCCCAAACATCCCCGCTTTACCGTAATCCTAGAAACATACAAGGAAATGTTAGATAGCTAATGGACCATTTTCCTGTGAATTTGACTCCAAAATTGGATATAATTTTTATGAAAACCGGACAGTTTTATCTGGAAAATCAAGAATCCTCGACTTGATGAATTTTCCTGAGATGTTTCTTCAAATCGAAATTCCGACAAAAGCCTTTTTCACAAATCCGACAAGAATACGGTTTCGTTTCGTTGTGAATATGCATATGGAAAGCCAGGTTGTAGGAATGGTGGAAGGCCTTGGAGCAGATAGGGCACTTGTATCGTTTCTCTCCGCTGTGGGTTAGCTTGTGGTTCTTGTAATTACCGTTCTGATGGAAGCCCTTCCCACAATACTCGCAGATATAGGGTTTGAAACCTGCAAACGAAGGGCTAGAGATTAATCCTTGGAGATACTCAGAAAATAGGTTTTCAATCAGTAAATTATTTTTAAAAAGCAGTTTAAAGTGAATCCTTAGAGATGTTTAAAAAGTAAATGCTTTTAACAGTAATTATTTTTCGAAAACCTACCGGAATGTATTCTAACGTGAGTATTCAATGTCGAGGATCTGTTGAAACATTTCCCACAAATTTTACACTAAAAACGAAATCCATAAATTGGAATTAAAGAATACAGTAATCGACAAACCACGTGCGGTTTCTCTTCAGTGTGGATGATCTTGTGTCTACATAGAGTCGATGCTTGACGAAAAGCTTTCCCACAAACCTAAAAAGTTTTTTATTTTTAATTTTTTCGGAAGCATTACAGAAAGAAGTCATTTTCGAAATTGAATTTGCAGATTTGAAAGATTCGAAGATTTGGAAACTTGCCTTACATTGAAACGGCCTGGCCCCAGTGTGGACCGGCATGTGTCTAGTGAGGTTGTAATGGGCGTTGAAGACTTTACCACATTCCAAACAGGTAAATCCCCTGCTATCCTCATTACTCGGATTCAGACTAACTTGTGGACTGGATCTCTGGTTCCCGAAATCTTTGAAGAAGGTTGAAGAAAGAGGTCGTTGGAGAAGATTCTCAATGGAAAAAGGAAGCAGCTTCGCGATATTCTTGTTCGTGGATTCAGCAACCATGATTTCGCAGCGTCGAATACTTTTCTAATCCGAAACTTCCACGAAATGGTAAACAGAGAGAGTGCTCATCTTCTCGCTGAGCCGCCTTTTTGCAGCTCCGGGAATCAACGAGCGTGGCATTGATGCCGATGGGCGGAGTCTTCCTTACTGTAACTTTTCATTTTTTGTCCTTTTTGCTCTCTTCAACTTTCAGCCAAATTTTATTCCTTTAACAAATGGAGAAACCCACAGAAAACCGTTCAATGTATATCAAAGGGACACATGGATTTGACCACATAAAGTAATAACGCGATTCAGAAGGCTGTGTGGTAAGTGAATACAATTTAATTTCAGCAAATATGAGTAAAGGTGACTTGAATAGAGTTAACCTGAACATTGGTGTAAACCGATATCGGAACAAGTAATTCCCAAATAAATTTGCAAACTTCACGAGACAAATGTAACCTCACACGAGATAAATCTTAAAATTTAATTTGAACGTCTTTTGAAAATTTTGGGAGACATCTGAATTATGACTTCACCAATAGAAGAAAGCACAACTACATTGATTAAAATGAGAGCGAATATGGATTTGAAAGACTTTTTGAACCATTTACGGCAAAACATGGCTAGAATCTTCTGAGAAAACTCAGGTTAAGTGTCAACACGCAAAAAATACCACGAATACATTTTCATAGCTCTGAATATAATGTAAATTTTAAAATCTCGGTATGAGTATTACGATCACCATCGAATCTAAAAAACCGCTTTAGAAATGCAACTATTTTGGCTAGCTGGAAAGAGACCTGGATTCTTTGGATCGTTAAAAACATTGCATTTCAGAGACATTGCGATGAGCAAAAAATTGGACACGTTAAGGAAATGGAAATGCGACAATAGGAATGTTAAAATAACTTTCAATAATAGTGATAACTTTGAGATGAGCAAATAAATTCACAACGAGATTGATCATGTCGAGAAGAGAACACAATTCAATACAAGTCTGGCAACAAATAGTTACAAAAATTATGGCAATGTACATGGAATATCAACCGTCTCTTGACCGTGAATAGAGTAGGATAAAAATCCCTGAAAAAATCCTGGAAGAAAACGTGGCGAAAAAGAAAAACTGCAAGCCACGATTGAAATCTGGCAGTTATTAAGGTTTTAGCAACCTGTATGAATCAATGCCATGACAAAAATGAGATACCGATAAGAATTGCATTGGGCAAGGGGATATAAAAAGAATCTCGTTTCTTTCCAGAACACCATAGAGAGTAAGACACGGCATACCCGACCAAACGGAGTCTCACCGCGAACAGGAGAGTATTGCGCAGAGGAGAAACCCTAGAGGATCTAAAGCTTAAGTGAACGATGATGGGGCTCGGGCCAGTGGAAGGCAAAAGGATCAAAGACCCGTTCATTCTCCTCGATCGGAGTTTGACTAGACGGAGTGCGCGAGACTGGACCGCCTGGGGCGGCGGAGAAAGTGCCTTCGGTCCTGATGGGGCGAGGGAAGAACTTGTCCTCGAACCCTGGGGGAGTCAGGTCCCTAGGGGTAGGGGATGTGTTGCCGAACATGGAGAACGAAGATGAGCCGTTGTTCAAGAATGGGATAAACCCATTGGCATCGCGGATATTGTTTCCTCGAGCTCCACAACTACATTTACAGGTGCATCCCAAGTTGACTCCAATTCCGACCTGAAGGAGGAAAATGATTAAAAACAGAGAATAAAATACAAACATCAGTAGAAGCTTGAGTTCCGACATCGATGGTCATCCTCTTGAACTCGTTGATGGGAGGACTGGGGTTCGAGAACGGATCTGGTCGATGACCGAAGTCGTTGGAGTTGGTACCCGAGAGCATATTATGCATCATGGGGGTCTGACGTGCTTGGTTCGGGAGTCCGGCAGAGAGAGGTGGAGCGGGGTTGCCGGAGGAGGCACTGTTTAATGAATTCCCGGTTTCCGAGCTGAGCCAGCTGGAAGCAGTGGGAGTACGATTTCCCGAAGAAATGGATTCATCTAAAAAATAATTGCCATCAATGTCATATATTAACTTTGTATATTACCGAGTATATTAGCATTGGATCCGAATTGATTGTTTCCAAATTGCATGGCCAGTGCTACAGGGGCGGTGTTGGAGTAACTGATCTGCTTCTGGATACTCGGCGAGAGATACAATGGAAAATGCTGAAAATCAAAGAGAAATTAAATAAATTTTCCAATAATTCCTTACTTTCTTGATGAAGACATTGTAGTCAAAGTATGGGATATTTCGACGAACAGAAACGAAGAATTTTGCAGGGAAAGGAGAGAAAACAAATGGATGACGGTTGAGAAAGTCGACGAACTTTCCACGATGATTCGAAATACTGTCCTTCATCAGACGAGAAATAGAAGTAGCGCTGTGAAAGTAGCTGAAGAGAGCATCTGACGACCCAGCTCCTCCACGACGGAGAAGGAATCCAGCCAGCATACAAACTGTGGAATAAATCTCCGGAGGCTGGAGGTAAACAGTGTCTGTGTCGGTGATCCCGAAGATATAGGATCTGCGTTCGATGAATTGTCTTCTTTTGAGACTGCTGGATCCAATGTATCGATAGAGTTCATCGTTCCCAGAATTACTAATACGACTGTGGAGATTCGAAAGCGGAATCACGTTCATACGACACTGAACGAAGAGAGAGAGGAGATATCCGATGGATTGAGCTTCCAAATCCATGGAATAGGGATCTCTAGTATTATTAGCTGCGGTCTGATCTCCTGATTCAAGATCAATTTCTTTATTGTCCTTGCAATCTGCCGAGATATCCTGAAAAAACCATTGATTCTTATTCCGATACAAATCCGTTACCACATCAATGAGAGGGGAAACATAGCTGGCGATCCAATCGTTGGTTTCGCTGGGAAGAGCCTGGAAGGATAGAAGGAACCCAGGACGGAGAACGGTGGTCAAATCAGTCACTCCCTAAATATCTCATATAAAATTTATATATGGTTTCCAAGTACCTGATCGCAGAAATCCTTCAACTGAAAAGATACTGTGCACTGACTGGGACGGGTAGCTGCGATCAGTCCCGCTTTGGAGCTCAACCAAGTTAACTTTCCGCTCCCGCGGATGACGTTGGCAGGTACCGGCACTTTGAAGTTGGAAAACGCGATACCTCCATTGTCCATGGCTGCCGGCTGTAATGAGAACTATTCAAAATGGTTAAAATAAATGTGGGTCTGTCAATCACAACGAGCGGTTCACAAATGGAAACATGGAAGCATCGATAAGATAAAGAAACATGTACTCATCCAGAAAGAGGAATGTTCAGAATCGACATGTTCAACAAAAAGTTTTTGTAAAATAATGATTCACAAACATTTATTAATTTGTATTTTGTTGGGCTTTTTTGAAAATGGACTAAAATGTCAAGGGAAAAAGAACATAAATGTCGAAGTTTTAGAGCTTTTATAACTTTGGTAAACAATATTTATCACGAAAAGAGATAAAACGACAACGATCGATAGAGTAACGACTAGAACGAGAAAAACCAAGAGATGGATTTGGAGAGCTTGGAATTCTCGAATGGGTGTTGCATACCTGTCTATTATGTCGATGAACAGAATTGCAAACCCTATTTAATGAAAAAAATCACGAGCACGCTATGCGCTAGCAAAGTGCACGCACATCAACGGCAATGCTAGTCTACTGTACGTCTGTCAAGGATTCCAACAAAGACACATTGCGCCAACGCGTTTGGCTGTCTCTCCATCGCTGTGTTCTTGGTGTGCATCAGGGTCAACGGCCGTTCGTCTTTGCCCAAAACACTGCAGTAAAGAAAACGAGCTACTGCTATTGCTTTTAGTTTTTCTGCCTGGTGTATCGAACGAATATTTCTTGTTAGTCCTCGTCGTTAAGTGACTGGGTTGTGCGCAAGAGCGACAAACAGAAAGCTGGGGGCATGGCAAGATGTTCCTTCAAAACATTAGAGGTCGTTCATTTGGCCGTGGGTGCAGTTATCCTGATATCTTTCTGTCATGGTTGATTTCGAGAAAAGAATAAACGAAGACGGATAATGATACACTGCAAATTAGAAAGTTTCGCTCTAAATGACCTGATAGGATGAATCGGGCCATTCGAAAATAATGGAATTTTTAAATTTATTTTTAACTAAATTATTCAATAAAAATCAGAAAAGATGAAATGAGTACAATCCAGGAATTTTAAACTCTTGGATTTTGTATAATCTCAAAATTCCGTAGAAGGATAAAAAAATAGTTTTCCAAGATTCTTAACTTGTGGATTTCCAAGGCATACTAAAGGTATTTGTAACTGATGTGGTGGAAATAAGAAATGTGTTCTCAATTCATTTCATCGCGATCACTCTAGATCTCTCCTTTGATCTTTTCCGCCAATAACTAATAATATTTCCTCGGTTTTTTTCACTTGGAGTTTCTTTGGCAAAAGGAATCCAGACATAAAAGTAACCGATGGAGTTTTCGAATAATTTATTTTTTATGGTTATTATCGTTAGGAATTTTGTACCTATGTTGCATCGTCGAATTAAAACTATAAAAGGAATTTTGGATGAGGCTTTTTTGAACATTCCGATTCCAAGTTGGTTTATAGTACTATTGGATATTAGCTCATCTCTATATTTGTCAGAAAGATCAACATATCCTCATTAATAAAAAAACGTACTATCTCTGTCACATGAACTATGATTCATCGAACAAGACAAATTTACCATGCCAAATTCCTAACATTCCTTAAAATAAAAAGCATTCAAATTAATGATATTATACAGAATTTACGAAAGAAATTCAGTAAAGTATATAATACAATTTTCACATAAAAAATCGGCTTTTTAAATTTCTTTTCAAAAAATAATTCATAATAATTGAAAGTCAAAGAAATTAAATTATTCGTCAAGAGATTATAAGACAGGAAATATTGTAAAGAATTTAAAAAAAGAAATTCAAATAACGAGCGGAAGATTCTCTCAGTCATTTCTAATATCCATAAATTTTCTTTTACGAAATTCCGAGTGAAAAATTCAGAAAGTGTTATTAAGGAATCATTGGCGGGAAAAAGTCAATGAAAAGTAAAAGTATATAACCTTAAAAATCATGTAAACGGTCGCCGAATTATACTGTCGAAATATCACCAGACAGACTTATCGAAATCAAATTTGGTGAAATAGAAATAAGAGAGAAATTTATTTCGAAATAATGATCTTGTTTGTACGTAAGTCCTCAATGTTTTTCTTCTATACCATCTATATCATTGTTCAAAAAGGAGTGATTGTCCAGTGGAAAAGCAGAAGAGAATTCAAGAGGGGGGAACAACCAGTTATGTTGTAATTGTAATCTTCTATTTGGAACTAACACTCATAAGAAAATTGTTATAATATACATATCTTGTTTTTGATGAATTTTTTAAATTCACGCCTTTTAAAGATACGATTTCTTTCATTTTTGCCACAACTCCTTATTCCATACTACACCTAGGACATACTGTCGTTTGCTACAAGTATCCGTCTGAAATCAAGAAAATTACAGCCGGATTTTTCATTAATTAAAATCTTTGTTTTAACAGTATATTTGATATTCATAATTGTTCTAACAGCTTTAAGTAAATTCGGTCATATATCAGAAATCAGGGATTAAATGAAATTTCGGACATAATTGATTCGAAACTTTTTATTTCTGTTCATATTAGAGAAATATCTCGCATTAAATTAACACCATTTAAGGTCAAAAACACAATACTGAGCTTATAAGAAGAATTGTACAGTTTGTGGATATTTGCGTTTTTAATAATCATGTAGACTGTGAAATCATGTGCGTTATTGACTAGAACATATCTGGATAAAGCACATGGAACATCATTCAAATATACATCTGGATTATTCCCCATCATGATAAGAGAAATCGTGTGTGACGTACTATTATCATAACACGGGATTCTGATTCGTAATTAATGTTGACAAAAAATTATTGAAATTACACAGATACACTTTGACTCTTTCTGCAACTTCATGAAACGCTATACCTGCCAGTTGTTAGGATGGAAGATACCACTGTATCTCTCACTCACATTCGGATAGCTGACAATCGCTCTCATAAGATGAGCAATGTCTTTCGCGAATTCAGGACCGAGATTCTGCACTTTTTTCTTGCCAAAAAGAACAGCGTCTGATTTTTTTCCTTGTTCCAAGAGGATCAACATGTGTTGTTTGTAGAGTTCGAAGAGGATCGAACTTGATTCGTTTTCGTCTTCGTACTCGGCTTCTTCCAGCATCTCTATGATCGGCAGAAGACTTCTTTGTCGAAACTGCTTCAGCACAAGTTGGATGTCATTTGTGGATTTGTCTTTCGACGATTCAATCAGTAATTCTGCTTCCTGGAAGAGTCCATGTATAGATTTAGAAAAACAAGTTTCATATATGAACTTTGGAAATAAATAAAATACAAACCTTTTTCAACGTAGTCGCAACATCGATCATTCCTTTGTCGAGCAAAAACCCATCAACTTGTTTACTTGCTGTTTGTCAGCAACATTGGTTTCGATATATTTTTCGTTCTTCAACAAACCTGATAAATTAGATTCGAAGTTCTTCTGAAGATCTTTTCCACATCTAGAAACGATCTTGTGATGTTCTCGATGATTCTTAACGAGGTTTTCCATCATTCCTTGGATTTTTGAGACTTCGGATTCCATGAGACATTGAGCCGTCACACTCAGCTCCAAAGCTCCTGGATCCTCGTTTCTGGATCTTTTCTGTTCGGCTTCTTTCATGGGCTCGTCCACCAACTGCGTCACGAGGTTCTGGAGCATCGCTGTCTATTTCTCGAAACTCGATTGGTATTGTTGTCGACATTTTTCGAGTTCGTCCACGACCTTCTGGGCATCTTCGTTCAGGAGTTCTGCTATTTCCAGAATACAAAATTGGAAGTAAACAGCAGAAAAAAGAATCGATTCTGGTCGGAGCTCACTGCCAGCTGACTACTTTTCACTGCGAGAAACAACAACTACTTTTTTTTCTTTCCGAGAAACAAAGATGACTTTTTTTAGAGACAGTAATTACATTTTTATTTATAGAGATCATTATTCCGAGTTTTTGGCGCTTCCATATGACGAATTTGATATCATGCTCAAGGACATTAACGAGTTAAAGTTAGAGAACGTATGTTTTTGGATTTACGGGTATTTCTGAATTTCATGATTTTAGATTGGCGAGGCGTATGAAATTGAGCATTTGAGTGCTGACACATTCACTTCTCCGTCCTTTCCCGTTAACGGCATAATTCACGGCCCAAACTTGCGTTTCATGGTTCCGCTGGTTTGTCAGCGCGCCGGAAAGCCGAATTCGAAGGTGATCAACATCTGGTTCCTCATCGGCACAGGCTCTCCATTCACTTGTCTAACCGTGAAGTCATTGGAATTGTTTTTTGGTGCGGGTAATGTAAAAGAGAGAAACTTCTATTCTTTTGCAATTCAGGTTTGTTTCTCTCTTGTTAAAAATGAATACTTTCAAAATATTTAGGATCAGGACAGTAGCATTGAATGCCAAGTCTCTAAAGTTGGTACCCATTTTGAGCACGTCAACATTCTGGGTGTGGATGCGATGCGAAGTTTGAGATTGTCGGCGATTGGAGACATCAACTGGAACACCGGCTCTTTCTGTCTCTCCAGACAGTAAATATTTTCTTGTATGTATTAAATCTTGATTTAGTTCAGTAAAACTGATATTTTTTAGCTGTTGGATCTCATATGCTCATTGTAGATAATTTATTTGTTATTGTTTAACTGTAATAGTTTCAAATATTAGTGTCCATGAGCTAAAGTATTAAATTTATTGTTACAAATATATCTTTTAAACTCTTCCTTATTGTCCTCATTCAAAGCAATGATTTGTTAATGGAGTTAAGTCTTTTGGGCATTCAGAATTCTATTTAAATGATTTTATATGAAGAAAAAAATAAAAATAAATTTCTATTTTGGTCTTAAATTCAAGTGGGGCAGGTGGACTTGGGAATTGTCCTAGGAGATTTTGCGTGAAATTATTGCTAAATAGAGGCTTTTTTGCAATTGAGAGCCTCAATATTAGTATATGGTCTCGGTGGGTGATGGGTGAAAATTCGGGTGAGCCAGCTACGCCCTTCTTATACTACTTATGATATCTAGTCTTAAACGTTCTAAAGTTGTATATCCAATATGAAGCATGTTGGATAGAAACAAGAGACAATTTCTCCATTTGGTGAAAAAGATAATTTCAATGAAGGAATACATAGCTAATTCTGTGAAATCATAATCTCGCACTTCGAAATAAAGTCTCTTGATCCTTTTTAAATTTGAATTATAATGGTCAATTATTTAAAAAACATATAACATAAATACAGTGTTTTTTCCAGAACAATTCCTCTTGTGATTTCAATGGAATATACTTTCGGATACTTAATTTCTGAATAACAAAGCGTCGTTCAGCGACTTCACAGAAAAACGTTCTTGGCATTTTTAAGGAATTCGTGGTGGGACCCAAGTTATATGATACGACAAACGCCTGATTTCTTTTATCACAGCATGAGTTTAAAATTGTAGAATTTTGTATTTTATCTGTCTTGTGTTGAATTACGTGTTTTTGCAGATAATCCTTTATTGCACTTGCTGATATTGGATTTCATTAGGAGATATGCCAAATATCGGCAGAGTTCGTAACGTAAGTTGAAAGCAGGCTGTTTTTATATAAAGTTTTGCGATTTTAGCTGGAAGAAGGCGAGATTGTTGATGAAGAAGGTGGATCCAAGAAAGATGTCTGTCAATCGGTTAGCAAGGACTTGAAGACGACTCAGAAGAAAGAAGCTGCTTCTGTTTTGACTTCCAGGATCCAGAAGAAGGATATCAAGACCCCAAAGAAAGGTAGTCCCTCCAATTCTGCTCCAGTGACGAATAGTCGTATCTTATCCACTACCAAGCACAAGCCCGTGAATTCCATTACAGCTCCACATAAGATCGACATGTTAGCTGGTCTGTTGGACGACAAGCCGCCCACGAGAATTGAGATACCAAATATCACTCGAAAACGTGTTCTGATAAAGCCGGAGAAAAAAGTGGTGAGCTTTTTTGTTTCAAATATTATTGATTTGGCATTTTAGAAATCTAATTCCCACCCCCTGGATGATATCGGCTACCAACTTGACCTTCTGGCCAATTATGTAGATAATTGGTAGAATGGGATTCTTTTTAACGACTAATTATAAGTTTAAATAGTTTCCTGATAAAGTTCCGAGATATTCATCTATTTGTTGGCCAACTCCGAACGACCAAAGATAACAGAACGTTACTCTCTTTCGAGAACATCAAGCTAGAGCCATGACTTTTGGTCGATTATTTTCTCACTCTAGGCCCTTTGAATGTTTAAGATCGATCAGGGGGTCATCAGACAAATTAATCGTGCAGTTGTTCGTCTATTGCTTGGTTTGCGTTTTCTTTCCCCGCCTTTGTCCTAGGAGAGCAGTTCCGGCCTTAGTCTTGTTTTCCTCTGCACGTTTTCCGATTTAGTTTCTCCAGCCGTAAACACTCGTTTCAAAGCGCTGATAGTGAAAGTTTTCTCTATATTGACCGAAAATGGCAAGGAAAGAGATGTTATTGTTTTTGTCGTGTTTCCTTAATTTTTCAAGGTTGTTTTTTAAACTGGGTTTTTGTAGAAGCTATGCAACGTTCAATCAACTTGCCGACTGGTTTGCTTGCGAGATCCACTGTCCAGGGCATCAGATGTCTCAGTGGAATTGCCACAACCGAACCTTCCAAGCCTTCTTTGAAGACCAGTATCCCCGGACCCAGATCTGAGAAACTGAAACAGGAAATGGGAAAAGTTCATGTAATTCGCTTTTTTGAAATGTGTTTTCATGGTGACCTTTAGCAAAATCCGTCTGTCAAATTCTTTGTTGACTACGAAAAGTCATTCGGCAACTACTTGGTCGATGCCGACGGCAATGAAATCTTGGACACTTTTATGCAAATCTCCTCAATCCCCTTGGGTTACAATCACCCTGACTTGGTTCAAACCTGTAAAGAACCTAAATTTGTGGTAAGTTTTTATTAGTTAATTAATTAAATTAATTACTGTAATTACTTTCTAGACTGCAGCAATCTCTCGTCCTGCTCTCGGGTCATTTCCAAGAACCGACTTCGCTGACCTTGTCTCGAATGCCCTGATTTCCGTGGCTCCTAAGGGCTTGCACCATGTCCAGACCATGATGGACGGAACTCTGTCCAACGAAAATGCCATCAAAACTGCCTTTATTATCTACCAAACTAAGAAGAGAGGAGGAAAACCCCCGACTTCGGCTGATCTTTCCTCCTGTATGAACCAACAGCTTCCGGGAACTCCTCATCTCTCAGTTCTCGGATTCCAAGGTGCTTTCCATGGTCGATCCCTCGCCATGTTGAGTGTCACGAGATCAAAGGCAGTCCACAAAGTCGATATCCCTGCTTTTGATTGGCCGATCGCTAACTTCCCTCGTTACAAATATCCACTTGAGAAACACGAGGATTACAATAGAAAGCAGGACGAATCTTGTCTTCAAAACGTTAGAGAATTGATTGCCGGTAGAAAGAAGGAAAACCGAGATGTTGCTGCTATCCTTGTTGAGCCGATCCAAAGCGAAGGAGGTGATTTCCATGCTTCGCCAAAATTCTTCGCTGAACTTCAGAAAATTGCGAAGGAAAATGGAATCGCGTTCATCGTTGACGAGGTCCAAACCGGAGGTGGAGCTAGTGGAACTTTCTGGGCCCATGAGCAATGGAACCTCCCGAACCCACCAGATATCGTCACTTTCTCCAAGAAGGCTCTCACTGGTGGATATTACTACACTCCTGAATTCATCATTAAGGAGGTAAGAAAAAGCTGTTTTCCGATAATAATTTTTTTAGCCTTATCGTATCTACAACACCTGGATGGGAGAACCAACCAAGCTGGTACTCCTCGAGAAAGCCGTCCAAGTCATCAAGAGAGACGGGCTCGTTGAGAAGACCAGGAAAGTTGGAGAAGAACTCAGGAAGGGACTAAGTCGTCTTGAATCTAACTATCCCAACAAGGTCTTCAATATCAGAGGCATGGGTACCTTGACCGCTTTCGACACCAGCAACTCTCAAGTCAGAGACAAACTCGTTGAAGTCGCTCTTCAGAAAGGACTTCACATCGGAGGATGTGGAGATACCACGGTCAGATTCAGACCTGCTCTTATCTTTGGAGAGAAACACCTGAAGGTCGCTTTGGATCTACTCGAACAATCCGTGAAAACTCTGTAACTCTGAGTATAAATCACGGACATTTTTTATCCTTCAAATAGTATTACCCAGTTTAATAAAAATGAGCATGTTTAATAAGATTCGGAACTAAATTCTATCCGTACGGTTTCCTTATTATTTGTCATATTTATGGATGTAGGAAAGAATTTCCTCGACGTCTTCCTTGGATCCTAGGAATACAGGACATCGTTGATGAATTGAGGTTGGTTGGATGTCGAGGATTTGACCGGTTCCAGTAGATGCGAGTCCTCCGGCTTGCTCCATGATGAAGGCCATGGGGTTGCATTCGTAGAGGAGTCGGAGTTTCCCATTTGGAGCATCGGAAGTTCCGGGGTACATGAATATTCCTCCGTTCAACAAGGTACGATGGACGTCAGCAACCATGGATCCGACATAACGTTGACCCATGGCTGATTTCCCGCTTTCAGGGAACTTCCGAGTTCTGACGTATTCGGTTATTCCTTCGGACCACTTTTTCGCGTATCCTTCGTTAACACTGTAGATTTTCCCTTTCTTGGGACATTCCATGTTTCTGTTGGTGAGGATGAATTCTCCGATGCTCTGAAAATACAGATTGATATATGAAAAAAGTGTGGGAAACTCACTGGATCGAGTTGGAAACCGTTTACACCGTGACCCGTGGAGAGAACGACCATACAAGCAGATCCGTAAAGACAATATCCAGCACCAACCATCTTCCTTCCGGGTTGGAGAATATCTTTCTCATTGACAATGTTGTCTGGATTTACTTTCTTATATATTCCGAAGATGGTTCCGATGGAGACGAGACAGTCGATGTTGGAAGATCCATCGAGAGGATCGAAAGTGACGATGTATTTCCCTTTGCGAGAATCCTCTACTTCGATGACGGTGTCGTTTTCCTCGGAAACGAGAGCACAGGTGTTGTATGAGGACCTGAGCATATTGATCATGAGCTCGTTGCTGAGGACATCTAGTTTTTTGACTTCTTCTCCTTGGACATTCGTTTGACCGGCGATTCCATAGAGTTGAGCTAATCCGGCTTTACGGACAGCGGAAGAGATTGCCTTGAAAGCCGTACATAGGGAAACAAGCAAATTAGTCAAATCGCCAGTGGCATCGGGGAATTTACGTTGCTCAGCAAGAACAAAACGCTGAAGAGTAATAGTGTCGGTCTCGATCCCGTAACTTTGTGACATTATTTATTGGAACTGAAAATGATGATTTCAATATACAAAAGTGATAATTTTGATATATAGAAACACATCACGCCACAAGATCAGGGAAACAATTCGAATCGATCTTGAAAGAAAAACCCGATGTTTTTGGGGAAATGAGAGAATTGTTTTTGGACAAGACATGAATCGAACGAGAGAGCACGTAAACAGGGAAAATAAAAACAGACATAAGAGCAAAGAACGGCCAAGAATCAAAAAAGATCGAGGTCCTTTTCAAAGGATAAATCGCTGATGAAGAAAATCACGATTTCCGGCTGATATCAATCGATTTCCATTTAAAAAGACAAAATAATAAAATTCAATTATGTCAAAATATATATATAATTTATAAACTATAAAAATAAACAAAAACTAGTGCTAGCCAATTTCAAAATGTTTTGAATTTATTATGATTAATATATTTGTAATGAGTAGTTTTCAGATGAGTAGGAACAGGTGATTTTATTACGGTCGTCAGGGTTTCGTGGTGGGGGTTAACTTTATTTGCTTCCATAATTAGGTTTAAAGATTAGTTATAGTTGAATTTCATGGAGAAACATTTGCTTTTCCGTGTTAATTTCGACATTTTTATTTTGTATTATCTCCAAGAAATCTTTAAATAAAAAATGTGTCTGTATTAAAGAATTTCTTGTTGTTCCCGATTTCAAAAATCCTTTCGTCTGCTTGAACTTTAGATTTCACAAATTCTTCATTAAATTTCCTTAATCCACCACGTTTTTCCTTTTTAATTAATTTTTCCTGTTGTTTATGGAATGACAACCTGGACCATGTAGATTAATGTCATCTCGAAAAAGAGTGATTTAATCTTTTCGTGATATTTGTTGTGGGAAATAAATGATACTTCAGCAAATATTAATGAGAAAGTAAAATTAATGAGATTTGAACACAAAGTTTCTCGTTCCTTTAGATTTCACTTTATTATAATTGACTTTCGATTTTCCTCTGGAAATTTCGAAATTTCGAGAATTGTTGATTATCGAACTAATTGTATGTTCTATTAATTGATCTCTATTTATATTACTTTATATCCCTTTGTTAATTTATATCAATGTATGTCACCTTACATCAAATTGTATCAATTTATTTATATACAAATGACGCATTTGGACAGAAATCCACCAACTCAATCCCAAAAAGGTCCTTTTAATCCATTTATTTTATTACGTAAAGATTATAATTAATTTTAATACTTTTTTACGTATCGCTTAAATGCCGACTGATAATTAACTCGAAACATTTTTAGTTGAATTTAATTTTTGATATGAATTCATTTTTCTCCTCGATTAACATTTTTTTCAGAGAGCAATTAGTCCGAGATCTAATAGGACTCGGGGGCAGTTGAATTCTCTCCAACTTTTTCCATATCTATTTAAATTCGATTTTAGTTGATATCCATGTTTTGCGTAATTTCGGTCTTGTCGTGATTGAAGAAATGCCTAAGGGCAATGAGAAAATGAAACGGAATTTCATTGTTTGTTTTTTCTCATCATGCCGTAATTTTAAATGCACTATTAAAAGAAGTCTTCGGAACTAGATTCCGTATCATATTCGGTAATATATTTCCTTCAAAAACGAACTGTCTGAATTAAACTTTTAAAATATTTTATTGATCATTTTAAACTAGAAAAAATACCTCTCATTCTTATTTAAGCTTTGTCGATTTTTTCTTAAGCGAGGAAATGAAATATATTTGTCTTTTAGGATTTAATATATCAAATGTATATTTATTTTTTAAAGACTCCAGATATTAAACTTGGAAAATGAAGGGAATTCGTTTTTTCTCGATTAAAGTTTAGATTCTGATTCCTAATTTTTATTTGTTTTTCTTAAGTGGGAAAATTTAATATATATAGATATATATATTTAAGATACCATATATCAAATTTGAAGAAATGAGAAAATTCCGTCTTTTCTCGATCAAAGTCTAAGTTCCTATTTTGAAAATTTCTTCTACTTTAAATTAACTAATTCGAACAAATTTTTTATAAATAGATGCATTTTGTGCTGATTAAAATTGTCTAATTACTTTTTTAACAGTAATAAAAGAACGAAAAAAGAAACTTGATGTTTAGATTTTCCAATTTTATTCGCTTCAAATTAATTTTCAAAAAACCTTTAAATTATTTAAAAACACAAATTAGAGATATTCATTTGATGAATTTTAATTTATTATGCAAATGATTAAGAAATGTCATATTAATTTCTGAGGTTTCTCTCTAAGATGCGTTAAAATCAATCTGCTACGTTCGGAGAATATAATTTCTGGAATTTCTTGGGAAAAATGAATATTTTCTAAAGAAAAAACATTATCTCACTAGAAAAAAGAGTATTGCCTCATGAAAAAAATTAGTATTTACTGTTGTCGATTTTGTGGTTATGGTTCTCCCCATGGTGTTTCGGCAAAAAAACAACCAATTGTTGTTTTCGTTTTTTAAATTACTTTCTATAGTAATTCAAGCTCATTTTCGAAGTAAAATGAATATTTCTAATTCCAAATGATATCTTTCTTAGATAATTCTAATTATTCATCCCAGCAGACTTGGGCTATTTTCGAAAGCCCCTTGTTTGTGGAGATTTCGGGCATCTGTAAAGGAACCAAATATGAAAGAAAGGTTCACTTCTTTTTCAAGCCTGACTTTTAGTACGCAAACAATAGAAAGCTCCAGTTCTGACAAACATCATTCTTTAATGAATCTTCTTCTGCGTAGAATTGTTTGGAGCCAATGAGCTTTCAATTTCGTTTTAGAACAAGATTGAGGTCACTATAGGAATCGACGTCAAACAGATGGTTTATGTTTTCGGTAATTATTTCTCAATCCATTAACGTTTCAATGATTATTCTCCAAAGGAATTAATATCTAAGTGATTACTAGAAACATTCATTTTTTAAGTAATTTCCTTTGAAAAATCAATATTTCTGTAATTCCTTTAAAATCAATGTTTCTGTAATTTCCAAGGAAATCTTTTTTCGTAGAAAAACCTTTAAAGACTTATTTTTGTAGAAGAACTATTTTCTGCAATTGTTTTTTAAGAATCAACATTTTGGCAAGTTTTCTGCAACTTTGAGCATTTTGTTTCATGGACTGAATACATTTACTTCGAACTAAATTCATATTTTTATGAATGCCGCCTTTAGAGGACCAAAATTAGTTTTAAAATGTGCCTACACTCAAGTTTAACTTCAGAGACAGCTTGTAGGAAAATGATACTCGTCAATTTTCGGTCTTCCAGAAAGTTTGAAGTTGAGTCATTTCAAAGAATTGAATAATATAGAATGTATCCAACTCAAAGACATGGCTTACTGTAACCAAACCACAACTTCACCTAAGCTAATCTAGAATTTGGATGTATATTGATAATCTGATTTCCGTCGACGAGAAATATATGGGAAATTATATTTACCTTTTTTGTCCAAACTACGTACCACATCATTTTGCGTGTTGTACACAGAGAATTAAGTTTGGGTTTTGTAAACTAATCCAGTTTTGCTGGATTTTTATGATAAAGAGTAGTTTATATTCCGGATTTCCGGAGAAACAAGATTGTCTTTGAATTCGGTCCTCGTTCGTCGACTTCCTTGACTTCGTTTTTCTCCGACTGTTTTATTTATGGCGACATCTTCAGGAATTACTCCAGTTTCTGATGATTACGCCTCTCCTCAATCCACGTGACATTTCGGAAAAATGGAGTTCGGAATTTTCCAGAAGTCTGTTTTGCTCGGAATCTGTGTCAATTTATTTCTATTCATTTCAGTAATCTTAGTAGGTTCAAATTTTTGCCAAGATTACTGTAATCAAAAAATAATTGTCAGCTGCTTAATTTGCACATCTGAGCAACTTTGAGAAATTGAAGTCTTCATGTCTTCTAGAACTCTTGAAACTCGGAATTTGAATTCTTTTCAGAGACATTCTTCTTTGTTTTTGTGTCCTGAAACACGTGCCGAAATGAATCCGCAACGGCACAAAACACTTGAATTGAAACAGGTCATTGTCTCTCGCTTCAGACAAGTGGTTTCTGCGAAGAAAGTCCACGTCAATTCCAAAGTTCCTTTGCTTCCTGCTGCAAACCGAAGTCAATGTAATTTGAATAAAAAATACCATGCTATCTTGGAACAATTCTCACTACTTAAAGACCGTCATTTCTGGTGTTGCATCATTTCGTTATTTCGTCAAAGTTGAATTTGCGAAAATATATTGCTTGGTTTAATTTACACCTGGAACTTTTCGACCAATACAACCTAGATTTATGAGCTTTTTCAGTTGGTCTCTTAGTTCTTTGAGATATTAGAGAAATGGATTTCATAATTGAATTCTAGCTGAATAGTGAAATTCACCACCTTCTTTTCAAACGTCATCCATTGTCGAAAATTCCGAAAAATGTCTAGAAATTTTACTACTAAGTCTCCAATTAGTCCCTTTGTTCGATCGAGATTGAAACAATCTTTTCCCCTGAGGACTTGACTAAAAGAAATGAGAAATTTCTCATTTGATTCCACGTTGATTTCTCTTCCGAGTTTTAATTCCCAGATGAGAGTCTGGATGTCCTAATTATGCATGCTCATGGCCTCCCTCCGACTTCTGGGCCTTTTTGAGATGGTCATTTTTAACATCGACCTTTGGATTCCGGTGTAGTTTTAATTTTTGTCCTTTTTGTAACTTCTGTTAATTGCTGTGTGAAAAAGCAAAAATCTGCAAAGCTCCCGCCTTCGGTGGAAATTTCTTTGATGAAACCGAAGTCCGTTCCATTCATGTTTTCAATAGGGAGTAATATATGCAAACCTAAAACTCAGCTAGGAGAGGTTTATAATTACTTTTCTAGTCTTTTTTGAATGTCTATTTTGTTCTTCATCTTTGAGTCGTGGTCCGTATTTTAATAACTCTGCTTCCTCTTCCGGAAAGTGGTCCGTATTTTTTGGAAATGTGAAACTGCAATAATTCGGAGTTTAGGGTCGAATCATATCGCCGAGAAATGGCTTCCAACAACGAAAACGAGAGCTACGAACGAACCACGGCAAAAATCACGGAGATTTGTGTTCAGAAATTCGGATATGAAATGTCCTGGGAAGTTTGTTCGGACCTTTTGAAAACCATTTTGACCCTTCACCACGAAAATATCACGACCTGTTTTCCGGACAACCGTAAGTTTTTAATATGAATTTCATTAAAATTACTTTTATGAGAAATTCTAATTCGCTTTCTCATGAAAGATAATGGAGCTGACTTTTACTCTTTCTGTTTTCAGCTACCATGATCGAACATAATCCGGAATTCAGCACTACTTGTAGTAGTGTGGAAAGAACTATTGCTCAATATGCTTTGCCGATTTTACAGTTGCTTTGCTTGTTCGGTAACGTCCTCAATTTGCTCATCTACCGATTGCCTTACTTCGATGGAAGCAGTTCTGTCCACTTCCTGAGGGCGAAAGCCTTGGCAAATCTCATATTCGTCCAATGTAGGATTTTCGAGGTTATCCATGCTTGGAGTTCCAAGGCAGTTCCCGACTTCGAAGGTGTCTACTGGAACACTCGACCTTTTATGATTACTGTAGCCAATATATCCGGGACAATTTCCACGTGGTTCGTTTCTATTTTTAGAGTAAGATAATTTTATGAAATTCTCCAGGATGACGTTACTCGTTACAATTGAGACAGTTCTCTGCGTTTTGCTGCCATTCTCATTTCGTCAATATTGCACTAGAAAGATGACATTTATGATGCTGATTGGCTCGGTCATAATAAGTACTGCTATCCATATGACCTTTCTATTAACCCACACTGTGACAATCGAGATTGTCATTAGAAGCCAGCAACTTGAGGGGAATCATTGCTGGTATGTAGGTAGTTATTACGCGATGCAGAGAAACAGACTCCCTATGCACGATATCTACGAGAAAGTTTACTACTGGATTCAGATAACGGTCTCGATAGTGTTACCAACTCTGGCGATGCTAATTTGTTCCATATTAATCGTAACCCAATTTACTTTCAAAGTAATATTATTTAGAAGTAGCAAGCAATTTAATTAATCTTTTGCAGGAACTTGGAGAAGCATTTTCTCAGAGAAGGAAATGTGTCATCAGAATGACAGTGGCTACGACGTTATCCTACTTGCTTCTGGAAGGGCCGGCTTTATTGACTTTCGGAGCCGCGGCCATAAAAGGTGCCGGAAGTGAGAAACACAACACGACCATGTGTATTCTGAATCACGCTAATAACCTTCTCTCTATAGTGAACGCGACGATTCCCTTCTTCGTCTTTTTAGCTTGTAACCAGCAATTTAGGCATATGACTTTCGTCTATCTTCGAGCTCAGACTGAGTGTCACAAGGAGAAGAAACAAGCTCTCCTCGCTCAAGCCGCCAACAGAATCAGAAGCACCAGGGATACCGAGAGGTCCTTTGTCGATCAGACTCTGATTGCCAAAGTCTCCAATATCTAAAAGTATCAGGGATATCGAAAGCCCTTCATCAATGAACTTCCTGTTGCAAATATTGCCAAAATTCAGAAGTACCAGGGACACCGGGAATTCTTTCGTCGATCAGACTCGTTGCTACAGTTCCCAAAATTAAACTGACCTTCGTTCCTATCAATGCGTGTATTTGTCTGTTATGCACTTTATATCAGGAAATGGAAATCTCAAACCATTAATATTTTAATCGATAAATTTGCTCTAAAATGCAACGAAAAATTTTTTCACTTATATTTGGGATGATTATGCAGAGATTATTAATAATACATACAATTTTTAAATAGCAATTCCAAAGAGTCCAAATGTGATTTGAAATTATTTTGAGCGATTCTTAATCACCGTTGAGGTCAAGGAAGATATTAATCTGGATCAAGGAAGATATTGGTCTGGATCTTGGTTGTTGGCGATCTCCAGGAGTTTTTTTTCTGCTTCTAACCTGTCATTCCTTTTCTGTCTGGTGTTTCTGCTTGTTTTCGCCCTTTCGGAACATATCACGAAACATCCGAAGCAAACTGCCACGAGGACTCCAACGAGAAGAATTAATACAAGGACGAGGATGATTTTGCTTTTCTTGATCTGATCCCATATGGCTTTGTAGTAAACAGGATCTGGTTGTTTCTTTTCACTCGACTCAGAATTCTTTTTTTCTGTAGTGCTTATGTTCCTGAAACTGGGGAATGGGTTTGCAATTGTGTAGGATTTTTGGAGGCCTCGAGAATTCTCTCTCAGACAGATTCCTCGGGGATAGTCGTTCTGTTCATGGCAAACACACGTGGTGTTAAAATCTCTCTCGAAATTCGGTCCCATGTCTTTGCACTCCATCTGATCGCAGTGGTCATCTGGTTGATTGAAGCAACATTTACAACTGGAAAATCACGAATATTAATTTACTTTGTTAAATACTCGTATTTTTTACCCTGTTTTTTTTCGTTGAAAACATCTTACCATAAATTGATCACAATTTTTGTCTTTTTGAGTTTTCCTGAAAAAATCAATTTTAATTTCCAGAAAATTACTTAATTATAGACTGGGACTGGTAATTTTGAAAACTGATAATTCTAGGGGAAAATTAAGTTTTTCCCACCTGCAAATACAGACTCGGGGAGCTTGGGAAGCTTTCATTTTCGAGTATTTTTCGACACTGTCGCAAAAGGTATCTTTCCATCCTTCTTTACAACCACATATATTTCCAAAAACCTGTGTGTTTTTCTGCAGGAAATCTGTTGGTCTGTCAGCTATCGAATAATCTGCAATTCCCGAGATTAAGAGAGTAACATACTTTTAAATACCTTCGTAACAAAGAAAATCCCCCAACTGATCTCCTAGTACAAAATGAAAGAGTATAATAAAAATACCCATGAACAACATCTTGAATTTTTGAAATGTCCATTTCATTATAATTTCAATGTCATTTGTCCGTGGAAATCTCGAAGAGTCAAGTAAAATCTGAAATTCTCACATTAACTGAAATCCAGCAACTGCGGATATGCCCTCCGGGAACGACGTTCCCTTCTCAGCTTTCTTAGGAAAAGAAATGCCAGACAGAGACAGATAGATGTTTTTGCACGAATAATGACCACCCGAGGTGGAGCCGACAGAGAAGCCGTGCTTCATGTTCTTCCCGAATGTCGGCATTGAATGGATCGGGACACTTCCACAACAACGCTAATACATTTAACTCCCAAGGGTGGCAGACACGGAATATCAGAGTTGAAGGACAATGCTGAGCTTAACCGACATGGAACAGCATGAGTACTTCAACTCCTCTGACAAATTGACTACCCATCAAAATCCAAGAATTTGGGAACTTAGGAAAATACTGGACAAGAGTCAAAAAACATTGTTTCCCAGTCCACAATTTCACACACGGTCCGACGACTCCCGTAAGTGGTGGTTTCGAAGGCTAAGCTACAGCAATTCAGGTGTATATCTATGTGGGGAGATATACAGAGGAAATAGCTGCTTTGCAGCATGGATTATAGCCGGCAGCCTTTGGTTGAAGCTTAGCTTCGTGATCCCTGAGCATTTCGACGAAAACATCCTTATTAGAAAGAAATAAAAGTGAATTTTCTGAACTCTCGGAGACTATTTACAGGCATGAGTAAGCAGAGGATCGTGTTGGAGTCAATCGCTCGAGTCGGTCCTCCATCGATACGGGGGGCTGTCATGATGCTGGTCTGATAAGAGTATGTGATTTTTATGCTCAGCTGACTCCAGTCTGGCCCAACGAGAGAGAAAAGGGAGTAACTTTGATTTCCCAGAATGGTCCAAGCCTTCAATTAGTCCGACACACCAATTCCGTGATAATCCATAAATTTATTTATCTTCTGTAATCCGAATCCTCACTTTATTAAAACCAGGCATTTTTGAAAACTTTTATTTAAAAAACTTGATGGAGTGTTTAAGGAAGATCAATTTCTACCCCATCCACATCAACGGAGTTAAATTGGTAAATTTTTGGTTTCTGTCTGTGCTTGATGCAAATCTCCTTTAATCTTCTGCCAATCTGAAAGAACAAATTTATTAATGTAATTTTTGAAATAGTCTCACTTCATCTGCTTTGTCACTCACAAAACCGACGTGCATCGAGTTTGTTCCATCTCCTACGACGATGTCTAGTACGTTGAGCGAATATGTTTTGCCATTCTGAAACACCCATCGTTTCCGGTCATTACCGTCGAATTAAACACAACTGTCCATAATCCCCGAGAAAATTTAAATTAAAATTGTTTAAGTTTCCCAACAAAAATAAATAGTTTTGTTTAGTTTCTCGCAGGGATTATAATTCCGAGTCTAGTCTGAACTTACATTGTTAGAAGTGAATTTGTTGTAGCTATTTACATGTTGGATATCGCAAATCTCGAATTGGAGCTCCTTCACGTTGCCGTTGGCACAAGTACAGTGCCTCTTGCGATAGACCAGCCGTCCGTTGTACACGTATAAAACACCCGCTGGCCTCTTCTGGACCCGACCCGTGGCATTACCGGTATCTGTCTGGGTCGTCGTGGGATCAACAATAACTCCCTTGATGTGCCAGAAATCCCTGATGCTAGAATCTGGAGGATTGGGATCGAATATTTTGACGACAATGCAACCCATCTCCGCCAAATATCACTTTTGGTCAATAATATGTTTCGACCAAACTTTCACTAGTCTATTCCGTCAACGAAGCACACGCATGGCTCGTCTTTGTAAAACTTAACTCGGAATCTCCGACGATCCTCTCAAATTTAATCGTCGACAAATAAATCTGCAAAGAAAACAATAGGTTAAGTTCGTCAATAACACGCACGTGGTCGGAAAAGCGAAATAAAATTAACAAACGAGTTAAACTATTGAAAGATTACAGGAGTAAGTAATTTTAATTTTCTGAAAAGCCAGAAAACTCGATTCACTAATTAACGAATCTGTGGGAACTTTCTTGAATGATTCTGGCTTTCTCAGGAAGAAGGAAAAATCATAGTAAACAGAAATATTGAGTGAGTTATGACATTCCAAGACATGGAGAATAAATCATGATGACAGGTCAAAGATTGATTTCCACAAAGTCAATAATGCCGGAAAAGCACATCACAGCGGTGCACAACAAAGTAGGGTGTCGGAGGAAATACGGAGAATAAAGACAAATCTAGGAGGGACAACTGATAAGCATCCTAAAAATCCTCTTGCCATCGTCTTAATGGTCTGGATTTGACACTTTATGGGGTTCTGTACCCTTTAGAGGACAACCTCCATCTGCTTCTACTGTATAATAAAAATGGAAAACAAAATAAGGGATTCAAACGTGTTTAACGTTGCTTTGGAATTAAAAACGCAGAGCTGCAACCGGTCACCTGGTCCACATCCAGAGTTTGGCACCGTTGTCAATGCCAGAGGAAAAGTGCCATCGTAAAGCCAGCTCTGTCCGGTTATGTCTCTTTCAGCCGCTTTATTCGGGACGAACTCCTCTGTCATTCTTCTTCCTTCCTCCACATTGGGTTGCTAAACAACGAAGACCAGAAGACCTCTGAGGCACAGATATCTCCTGGAGTTCGACAGAGGAACTTGGCATTTTGGAATTAGAGCTAATTAAGTTGAGGACTCCTTGACGACCGTAAAGGCCATACGAAGGTCGATCTCGAGAGACCGAACTTGGAATTATTCAAGTCTCTGTTGTTTTTATCCAGAAAGAAGTGATTACGCAATCAAGTGGAAACAGGAGCCAAATTTCGGGAAAAAAGAATTTCTCTTTCTGGACAACTGCCAGAGGAGCGGAAAATTGGGCTGTATGAATAACTTTGGTATTAGCGAAAGACCTGAAAGTCTGGGAAACAGAGCTCATAAATTTTCCGGTTTACAAAAAGAAAATAATAAACATGCATAAAATTAAAATTCAGACCAACGACTAATGAGGATGCATGGACATATTTTTCGGAAAACAACTGCTGCGGATCTTTGAAATCGCAACTAATCTAAGGTCTGCTAAAAGTGGGTTGGAATAAATTGTTTTCTTGTCGGAAGAGAAATGGAAACTTGGAGATTGCTTTCGGAAACAGCCTATTCTTCGAAATCAAAACAAAGGTACGATCCCAGGACTCGGAAATGCATGGATCCGGATTGCTTTCATCCACATGCATTTTAAAGTGGAATAGCCTATGTATTGTCAAAAAGTTGCAATAAAACAAAACTGCCAACGTTCATTAAAATGAAATTTCTGACATAGAACTTTGAAAGACCTCTGTCAAGGACATTTTTAGATGAAAAAAAAGATAAAAAAACCGGAGTTGTTCATGTAACAGGTAAATGGATTAACTTCCGACCGCCCGAGGTGTAATCTGATCCTCTCAAAAACTGACTAATCGATGTGGCTATTATCTTGTTTTCTTCGATCGCCACGTCATTGGAAAGTCTTGAGTCCATCTTCTAGGTGAAGAACAGCTGCAGAAAAGACTCTCGGACGTGTCCGCGTCGAGAGCTAATGAAATATCAATACAACAACGGAAAGGGACCTCTTTTTGATGTGTTGGCTTCCTGTGTCCTATTTTTAGGAAAAGATAAATCTAGATGTATCTAGGAACCAGGAAGCCTCTTGTTACTCCACGGAAATAAATCAAAATTGGTCTTCAATTGCAGAACTTGAACAATTCCTGAATTATCTGAAATAGTTGACAGCTGGAGGCAATTAAAAAAGCAGTAAAGAAAACCTCTTTTAGACATAAGCTAGAAATAAAATTGAAATTTCTCCATCAAAAAAAGAATTTGAAAAATTGAAGCAGACCGAAAGTTTCGGGAACCATTTCGGGTTTGCAAACTCGCCAAAAGCCGAGGAGATGAGCCACTCGGGAATACTCACCCTTAGTTGAGGAAACCATCTTCATCTCATTCACGACAACCATCAATAACGAGGCCTTACTGATTTATCTGATAAACAACAATTCATTTCGGAATCTGAGTGAAAACGACAGCTCTATGGATGATAGGACAGACAATTGTTGAAAATAAAAAACACGAATTTTCCAAGCTTTTGCGCATAACAAAAATAACTGCTTTTGACCAGACGGGTGTGTACGACAGCAAGCTTTATCATCCGCGGCTTATCCCCATCACAAGCTGTCAACATCATAGGAACGAAAATATGCAAGTAACTAAAATGAGGCTTTTTGAAAATTTAAAAGTCAAGAAAATTGATACTTGTCTCGGCAAAAGGAGAAGATAAGTACTGCCCGATTTAAACTGTGGTTCTTTTCCAGAGAATAGATGCTTTGGGAAACAAAGAGACGTGACACCCGATTCTGACTATCCCAGAAAATAATATTCCAAGTCAAACTTCAAAAGTGTTGAGAAATGAAATGGAAACCGAGATGAGAAAATCCAACAGCCACTATGAGAACAGAGAATTGGATCATAAATAAAACTGGACAAGTGGGACTATTCTGGAAGTAGTTGTTCGCACATTCTGGGCGAATTCGGCGATAGAATTATCTATGCCGATTCCATCTGCCCATTTTAACGCAATTAAAGCAACAATGACTTCCGCGAAACCGTTCCTCGAAGAGCTTTAGATTCTTTGTGTTTTTAAAGTTTCTAAAAATAGATACCTTCGGACTTTCTTCATTAAAAATGCAAAAGATTAAATAACGTTGTTACTGATATTAGGGGAATACCGTGTGAGTTGTTGGACTTTGCAGGTCCCGAAGGACTTGAAGATAGGACTGATGTTCTTCGAGAATCTCATCTTGGTCTCACAACGGTATTTCAAAAACGAACAAAGACTTGAGTGCGTTCGATTCTCGGAATCACACACGGGCACGGTCATACTGTAGTTGCTGGTACAGAGATTCTTGCAACAAGGCCCCATGTAGTCAATCTGAAGATCCTGGGTATGGCTGGAAATTTACGAGATTCTCAACTCAATTAAACTACGGGTCACACTTACAGCAATTTGGAGATGCATTTTGCATTCATAAAGCTGCACAAATTAGTATGTGTGAATCCTTCAGAGTCACAGACTGGCTCTTTCTTGGCGTTTTGGCACTGCTGGACACAACGACAATTCGGACTGTTCATGTCTAATTTCAGATGGAGCTTCTTTTGTCGAAGATAGACACATTGGGCTTGGTCGAAAAGACACTGGTTTTCGTACACCTGGAAGAGGTCGGGGTTGAGAGATCTTGAGGGGATATTACCTTTCCGAATTCGTCACAAACAGGGGACTCGAAAGCTCCACAGTTAGGAGAAAGTCGACAACAAACGCCATCGTAGAGGTAGTGAACATCTAAAGAAGTTTTATAATTTAATTATTCTGAAAGATCTGTGCTCCATTTTATGAGTTCTCAACTATTCATTCGAAAACCGTCATCTGTGTTTACTAACTGCTCTTCTAGAACGAAGGAAATTGGATAAAAGTGTGAAATTTCATATATTCCCCGTCAAAGAAATATTAAAATAATCTTTTATCTGTTTGTTGAGCTTTAGATTTCCATTTTTAAAGAAGCTCGTTTTCCACGTCCACGTCATCGTTTTTACACTATTTTAATAATTCTATCTCATAATTAAATGCATTTAAAAGCTAATTATAACTTTTCACTAGATTCTTTGAGTCTTTAAAAATAAAAAACGCCAAAATTAATAACTTTTCTGAGTTATTTTCCCAGAAAAGCTTTGGAAAAAAGTAAAACAAAAAACTTGGGCGAATTTTTCCTGGAATTTCGAAAACTCAAACAATCATTTCGACATAACCTTCTAAGTTCCTTAAATTGACAATGCAGAACTTACCTGGTTTGCTGTTTTTCGTACAGTTGAGGACACATTCATTCATAAAAGTGTACTGTACATCCTCTACGGATCCACAGACGGGTTCTATCTTCATTGGACAAGAACATTTCCCTGCGAGAGTGAAATTCAACCCGTAAGAATTTCTGGAAAATATTGTCAAACAAAACATAGTTAAGAAAACTCACAAAATGAAGCTGAAAAAAACAATTATCCCAAGACTCAAACTCGGCCCTGACATGTTACGTAATATTTGATATTTGCAGTCCGAAATCAGGTCGAAATTCAATAATAAATAAGCTTTTCTTCCCTTACTTGTTCGTTCCGCTCCTCTGGTCAAGATCAGTCTAGAACATTGAATGACCGGAGTAGAACCTCTTCAAGTCCGAGTTTTGCGTGATGTTTGCATTACATTTATTTATCTGGCTTTGAATCGAGAAATGTGCAAAGCGCGACAGATTTTTCATTAATACCAACAACGATCTTGTAGCGAGTATTTCCTTTTATTCGGAACTTTATATGTTTTCGATTTTCAAAAATTAATATTACGGAGTTAAAAGTTAGAAACAACACTCAAGTGGGTCCTTAGCGGAGTTGGCGCTAATTCCTTCCTCATTCTTGTCGGCAAATAGCGTAAAAGTTTAGTTTATTTAAATTCATCGGGAAAAGGCAACGAAGACTTGTTCCAAGCTAGACTCAATGAGAGAGAAATCGATAATTGCCGGATCACCATTTGGAGTTCTCCATCGATCCACAAAGGATACCAGATGATGATATAGAGCAGACCATTGGATTCCTGAAGTTTTCGGAACTGTCCACGACAGAGTTGTTCCGTGGAATACGGAGTTCATAGGTATTCCATGGAATTCCTGTCTTACAGCTGCATCAAGCAAATTCACAAGGTTCTCATCCACAGCATTTATCATCAGATTCAACATATAATTATTTCCGAATCTGCTCTTCAGATGCTGAGTAGTTCCTATTCCCAAGAGCTCCCCTTTGTTCAGAAATCCGATTCTTGTACACAAAGCTTCACATTCTTCCATGGAATGAGAAGAAAGAATCTCTGACGTTCCCACATGTCTCATTGCAATTAAAATATCCCAAACATGTCTCCTAGTTCTCGGATCAACCCCAGCAGTTGGTTCATCTAACATGATTACATCACAATTCGTAATCAGAGCAACTCCAATTGATAATCTTCTTTTCTCTCCTCCAGAACATTTCTGAACTAGATTTTTAGATCTCCCAGACATTTGTAGAGCATCGAGAATAAGTTGAACACATCTTTCACTATTTTGAAGTCCATTCAAACGAGCGAATAACATCATGGTCTCCATCACAGTTAAATCCCCCAGTACAGTATCCTGTTGAGGACAGAACCCGAATTTAGCTTGTCCATCAATCCTCACTTTCCCAACATACCCGATTCCAGACGAAGGTTTCAATACTCCAGTGAGCATGTTGAAAGTAGTAGATTTTCCTGCTCCGTTAACTCCAAGTAATCCAAAACATTCTCCCTTTGGAATCCCTAGTGTCAGATCTTTTACAGCAATAACTCCATTACTGTAAGCTTTTCTCAAATGACGTGTACTGATAGCGAAGGAATCAGAGATTGATTTTTCTACTTTGTTTCTTTCAGCAACAACATCTGGATCTTCAGTGGGGTTGCTGTACGTCACTGGGTTTGCACTCAACTTCATCATCATACCTCGGAACAAAGTCATAAAGATTATAAGTCCTACATAAATACATCCAAAGATCACAGAAGAATAAATTGCCCATCCAGAACAGAACTCATCTTCATTTGTACAAGTATCAAATATTTTTTCTGGCTTGACTGTGTAATCGCTGTCAGATTCTAATTGACTCTTTGAGAGACACGAAGTAATCATTGTCAATATCACTTGAATCAGAGATTTCATAGGGAATAAAGCATCTGTAATTGCAGTATATGTTCCCTGAAGCTTCGTTGGTAGCATGAATGTTATTCCATATAGAACAAAACCAACAACGATGTTATAGATTGTAATAACAGCGAGGGCTGTATTTGGATTCGCGAAAAGGAAGGTGACGAAATAGGCTTGGGATAGTAGAGCAAATGAAACTGCAGCAACAGCAATCAGATATCCGGGAAGACAAGAAGTGGAGAATATCTGGAATCCGAATAACATCGCTACTATGAAAATGATCCAGAAGGCACTGATGATGAAATCAGTTACATAAGCAACGAGCCAATAGGTGAATTGCGACATCTGAGTCAGTTTGTACAGATGCAAACTTCCCTTGTGTCGTTCTTCTATATAGAGAAATATGACTGGGGAAAATATCACTGGGAAAGCTACAGAAGATAATAGAGCCATGATGATGTAGAGAATAGTACTGGTAAAGTCATCATTATCGTCACCATCAGTAATATAATTTTCTTTCTCTATTCCTATTGTAGTCTTGATTATTCCCGGAGTAGTTGAAATGGCATCAGTGGCTGCTTGAACTGCTAGTGATGTACTTGACGCCAGAACATCTCTGTAGTAAAATATAAGTTTTTCTGTAGTAGCTAGAATAGAGAATCCTATTGGCGGCAAATCCAAGTTTCTGTCTAATAATTTCTGATAGTAGTTCATTCCATTCGTCGACCAATGTTCGACAACGATTTTATCCCCCCAAGCATTTAGGGCGATATCCAAGTTAGTGCTCATGTTATTCGAATCATCATAAATAATAGGAACAACCATTTTTGAGTAACTGTCAATATTTAAATCAAGATATCGAGATTCCGAGCTGCCATCACTATTTTTGTGGCCTTTACTCACAGCAGCATCTATACAGAGAGCGAGGAGAGGCAAGATAATCAACAGTGGAAGTAGGGATTTGATGTAGTGACGTCTTGTGTAGTGGATCTTCCTCATCACAAGAGCTCCCACTTGCTGTCTGAACAGTTCGAATCCAGATGCACCTGCAATTTACATTCACTAAATAAATTGGTCGAATAGATCGGTTGACTTCCAATTTAATACAGTTGTAAATTGTTTTTTTATAATGAGACAGTATTTAAGTAGCTTAGAAAGCGCCCTGTTTTGAATCAGACTACATAAAATTGCAATAAGGTCCTTGATTTTTTTAATATATGTAAATGTTTTATGATAATTACTTTATTGCAGTGCAATAATTTTCAAATCGTTGACTGTGCATGAATTCAAAACTAGCAACATATTCGAAATTAATTATGAAGTATTTTTCTGATATCTATTCTCGTTTCTATAACAGTAAAATATAATATGACTTTGATTGTTCACAGAAATTGAAGTCAAATACATATGCTAACAATTATAACTACTATTATGACTAGTTTCGATCATGTAAAACTCCGATTAAATATAAGTTATTACAGATATTCTAACGTCAAATGAATTCTCTTTCTATTTAACCTCGGCTATGTGATTGTATTGTTTTTATATCATTATTACCTATTGTACTTATAAAGAATTGACTTACGAGCAGTTCTGATTTCTAATAGTTCATTGACCTTCTCGGTCGTATGAGTATTAGCTTCTGGATCAGCAAAATCAGTCACTTTGATGAACACTTGTTCCAAATTGTTAACTCCTATTCCAAATGCATTTATTCTCAACTCGGCTTTTCTACTCTCAAGCTCCTCGAATAACCCAGCAAACCTCCTTTGCATTCCATTTGGAAGAATAATCTTGAATTGGATAGCTATCACTCCTTCTATTTTCGCTCCAGGACAATGTCTCTCAGCAATATCAGTTATTTTAATTGCTAGCTTCTCCAGATCCGTAGCTTCTGTCATTTCGGAATCAAATGCAATACTAAGAACGAATCCTACTCCGAATTTGGATTTCAGGAAATTACTAGAACCATTGCAGATGAGTTCTCCTTTTGCCATGATGATGATTCTATCAGAAAGAAGATCGGCTTCATCCATATAATGAGTTGTTAGAATAACTGTTCTCTGTGCTTTAACTTTTTCCACAATATCAAGGACCCCTTTTCTGGCCATGGGATCCATTCCGGCAGTAGGTTCATCAAGAAGAAGAACACGACTTTGACCGATCATAGCCATTCCAACACAAAGTTTCCTCTTCATCCCTCCAGACAACGCCATTCCTCTGTAGTTCCTAGCATAAGACAAATCAACCTCTCTCAATACCTCATCTATCTCAGTCTCTGCTATGGCCTGTCCAGTTTTCAAGGTTCCGTAGAATCTGAGATGCTCCTCGACTGTTAGTAGAGGGAATAATGGATCCCATTGAGGACAATATCCAATCTTCTCTTCTCCGCTTCCTACTTTGATATCTCCAGAAGTAGGTGAGAGGAATCCAGTCAGACATCCGAATATTGTACTCTTTCCTGCTCCGTTGTGACCCAATAGAGCTGTCACTTGACCTCTATAGGCTTTGAAAGAAACATCTTTGACTGCGATCTCCCCATTGGGCCATTTCTTGATTAGATGTCTGATCTCCACATCAGCAATCCCAGGAGATTCGTTCTCGAAGAATTTCGCAAATCTTCCCTCTTGTTGTTTAATTCCTTCAATGTCGTCATCGAACAAAGTCTCTACTTCTTTTCCAACACCCTAAGAAAGGAATTAGTGATAAAAACTGATTAATACTTACAAAGATAAAGAGTGGATGCTTTTTTGGTGAGCTGTCAATGGGTAGTACGTAATCGAGATAAAATGCGAGGAGTGTGTAGAATACTGCGTGGACAATGAGACAAATTAGGGGTACAATGCAGGGGAGATAATAGGGCCAGCTGTCGAAGAAGTGGAGAGATACACCTAAAATTCGTTACAATGACTCAATGACTGATAACTCACCATAGTGCATTGGTATCTCTAGTTGTTTCAACGTATAATAATAGGCAGAATAAGGATTGAAAATTGTAGCTATCAAGGAACCCGTAGGAACATTAATGGGGGCATTGGAATCGATTGCAGCGAAATGGATAATCATGAAGAGAGCAAGGATTCCCAGAGTACAGATCATAGCATAGGTTCCGCTGATGAAGATTGTACTGGCTACCATAGCCCAAGCGATACATATATGTCCGAAGATGATCATATTCAAATATTCCCACCAGCCAGACTTAATTTCTACTTATTTCAAATATTAAAATAATGAAAACTCACTGGAATATAGACAGCCACAGCTAATCCAGCGGGAATAATGAAAATCCACATTTTTAGAGTAGCGAAGATAAAATGAGTTAAGTAATACATGTACCTGTTCATTCCCATCACGATCATGTAAGTGTGAACTCCATTTTCCTTTTCTCTGGAGACTTCCTTGACAGAGAAAATAGCCGGAATCAGAACAATCAAGGGCATTATCACTGTCCAAGCATTGAGATTGTCCCCAAGAGTGTCATATTTATAATCAGCTGAAGAAATTTTTACAAACTGAGTATTTTTTAAGTTGATTGGATCAAATTTGGTTTTTTTAGTCAGCACCAAGAAAGCCATGTTAATGCAGTACTGTTCCGGGTTTTCTCGAACATATGGGAGGGTACTAAAAGGGCCGTAGCCGTAAGGATTTGGATCAAATCTCTTCGTAAAACGTATGTCGTTAAATTCATCCTGAAAACTGGAAATCTTTAAAGATGACCAAAACAGAATTCAAACCGTAAGTTGAATGAGTCTGTATTCAAAAGAAGGTTCCTCGAAAGAAAACTTCTCGACTCGGATGTAAGTGTTAATGTCATATTTATAGTCATCCAAGTCATTTTTGTTGATTACTGTCAGGCTGGCTCCACATACACCACGAACAGTATTAGCGAGACCAGTAAAGTCCATATCGACATCTCCCATTATATAGATAGATTGATAATTATAACCTCCAGAATTATATGGATTTCCGCCATATGGATTTTCGTCATATGGTTGGGTATCATCTGTGTCTCTGGGTGCTGATGCCATACTATACCAAATCACAGGAATAAATATTAGAGTCAGTACAATTTCTATCAGAATAATGTACCACCTAGATCGAATCATCGTCTTGAAGTCCTTCAGAAGCATCAATCTCAAAACCGCTTTCATCTTGAAGTTTTGAGATCACGTCAGCAACAAATAACGAGGAAAACGAAGATTGCAAATAAAAACGACTGATTGTTGCTGCTCAAAAAAGGCAATCCTGTCGATAAATGTTTCTCGGAGAGTCGTCCTTATGACGTGAGTAGTAGCATATGAAATTATCTACTCACAAGAAAACTCCATTAATCATCTATGTGACGGGAAAAATCAAGCCTTATCAGTGAAGGAAATCAGGATTTCTCTTATCCAAAAGTGGAATTACCTCAATGTGAAAATAGGGGATAGGCTGATTCGATCGATGGACCTGCATATCATCACACACACTCCTCAATGTTCGGTGTCTTTGAATATCCAAGCAATAAACCCGAGCTTCGATTTTTCTTGCATCTCAACCTCTAACGTACTGAATAAAGAGTAGCAGGCTAATCCCAATACAGTAAGAACTTATAATTTTCAGATTGCAGTATTGAAGCCCTCAACAACATTCAATACTTCTATCCCTAAGTCCAATAAATAACAAAGCTGAAATGAAGAATCGAATGACTTAATTAGTAGATTATCTGAGGTTTTGATGAATAGTTCTCAATTTATTCGATTTTCTGACAAAAATTAATTTTGAACATTTGCAAGTTTCCATCATCTATGTATTTTACGTTAGGGTCACACAAACTATTACTATACTATTAAATTACCATATCAATTATCGACAATCATTATCCTGATGGGTAGTAATTATAATCAGTTCCATTCAGAAAATCATTTATTGAAGAATCCTGGCAGTTGATTTCCCCATGAGATGTCGCTGACGGGCTGTACCAAATGGCGGGAATAAATAGTAGGGTTAGTACAACTTCTATCACAAAGATGTACCACCTCGATTGGATCAATGTCTTCAAGTTTTTCAGAACCATCAATCCCAAAACCGCCTTCATCTTCGAGTTGAATTTTGAAAGAGATTCTGGAAAATATGACAATTACTAGCAATAACAACTGATAATTGTTGTCCACACAAAGCAATTCGTTGATAAAGGTTTCTAATGTTGTCATCAATGACATAAGGAATTATCAGCTCTCAAAATACCCGGTAGTCATCATAAGGGAAAAAAAAGTCGGGCTCAGCCGGTGATCGAAACCGGGGCCTCTCGCACCCAAAGCGAGAATCATACCACTAGACCACTAAGCCGAAGGCCACAGGCGAATCAGAAGGTTAGTACAGCTCCTGTCAGCTGTTCGATATATAACATCCGAATTGACGAAATTAATTTCGAACTAGATTGGAAGATGATTTCACTTAATCTCGATTCCCGTAAAGTACTAGCTAGAACAACTTTTCGTGTTGACGTAAAGCAAACCCTGATCTTTCAATTGCAGATTTTATAAAAGTTGACCGTGTCGTTTTCTCTGTCAAAAATAAGTGCTGGGTTTGTTAGTACTTTTAGCTTTTTACAGGTGCTAAATGTACATATAAATTATGTACGAATTCATATACTGACCTTCCTGTTGAATACCTTAATTCTTTGATTTTCTGTTTCTAATGCTTATTCAGCTGCAACTGTACTGATCGAGTGTACAAAAACTCGAAATATCGATACTCAAGAAAATAAATATCGAAAGATGGCCTGATTCCAGCTGTGAAAATAAACGAACAAATAATATTCGTTATAACCTTGTTATAGAATGATAACTGATTGCTGAGACAATACCTTCTAAACTCTGATCTCAGTCAGAGAACCTTCACCCAACTATTTAGTGTTATCCAATAAAAGTAGATCTTTTATTCAGAAGAACTAAACGTTTAATCTCTCTAGTACATCAAAATAAAATTCAATTCTATAAGTGACTTGAATATGATTGTTCTTCAAAATTCTCATTTACGATCTCCACCTCCTGACTGGATCAAGAATATTCAGCTTTCTTTCTAGGAAAATACAACAACCGGAATAGGAACTCCATTTACTGAAGAAGTCATAGCCATGCTTAGATTTTGTTGTTGAATATCCTTTTTAGACTATGTCACGTACTTGATTTTCTCTTTAGAAGAGATCTCGGAATGCTAGGTTGTTAAAGAAGAAAAACTTCTGTCATTTATCAGAAGAGGAGGAAATAG
>VOSG01000038.1:0-147641 GCA_009761265.1 Halicephalobus sp. NKZ332 | reverse complement strand
AAGTTCCTTGGTTGGTTGTTGGGTATAGATCTTAATTGATTCCAAGACACGGGCCACGTTTTTCTTCTCTTCTTCGTTGAAGTTATTGAGTGGATACTTAATTAACTTATTTACTATACCATTAATTAAATGAAGCGGGGGTGGAACTAACGAATCTGCATGGAAACATTCATGTGTTGGTGGGTTTTTTGCACTGAAACAAATTCTTTCGAAATTTTCCTTCCTCGTTCCTGTTGATTTCATAATTGTCAACTTTCGAAAATTCTCTTCCAAAACTTCCTTCGTCCTACGTTTTACGGAAGAATCTACTTGACCACTGTGAATCATGGATTTATTGATAGTACAGAAGGGACAGGGATGTGAAGATGCGGCACACTGAAGACCCATTGATCCCAATAAAAATTTGATGTCTCCCACAAGACGTCTGAAGCACACATTAATAAAAGATATTATGAATTTGACTTACAAAGTAATTTTTATGTGGTGTTCTCCCACTCGAATTCCATTATTAACAATGTCCGTCATTGAGTTCCCAAATGTATCAACCGCTATTTTTACGAATTCATCTTTGTCTCTTTCTCGGAAATATGCTAGTAGGCAAAGCCTAGATGGTTTTTGAGGAAATTTTAGATCATTAATGAAGAACGAAATCTTCGTCGAATCCCCTCCAAAATCTCCAGTTATTGTTACATTTAGAGTGTCTGGAAGTTCTGTTTCTGATTGCATCCAGCTCATACAAGCGAACAATGAGTCCTTGAAATCGAAGGTAAAACATGGAACTTCTTTTCCTTTGCTTTTGAGATACATTTTCTTTGCTACAGGGTATTGTTGTAGAATGTCTAGTTCATATTTTCTTAGAGTTCGGAGAGTTACGAAATTAGCTCTTGCAGCTAGTCCTTCATATTGGCTATCTCGAAGTTCTAATTTATGCCTGTACTTTAGACTATAAAGTAATTTGTTTTCTTTTACGGAAAACTGATTTTTTTTCTGTTTCTTTGGCGAACAAACATCGTCATCATTGAAATGCACATTGTCTGTCATTCCAAGGTTTGATGCATAAGTTTCTAACAATCTTCTTCTTTTCCTTCTTATGGTCTTGGAAACTGCATTGTATGGCATGACAATTTTCTTCCAGATTCTTCGTTTATCTGTTTGAATCCCGATATTTGCATAATCATACAGATCATGAGAATCTGTATACTGATTAACTTTCTCAGTGAATGCAGAAAGGTCTTCTTTCAGCTTAATTTTGTATTCATCAACATCATAAAGATGGAATGTGATCGAATGCAAAAATTTAAATTCCTCTCGAAAAACGCCATAAACGAGTCTGAAATGTTTATGGATATAATTTTGTAATGATTAATCAATTAGATTTAAAACTTTATTTATCCCATCTCAAATTTTAACAATACAATTAGGTAATAATCGTAGGATAAATTTTACGAAATCTGCGAACCCTGCTTACCTTTGACGGCAAAGACCGTTAATGCCTTCAAAAGTATTAGAAACAATAACAATGTCATAACTAGGACATAATTGCACAGCACGATCACAACAACCAGATGCAATCCTAATGGAAACAATATTAGCATTTAGATTTCTTCTTAATTTCTTCTCCATCATTTCAGTATGATAAAAGAACGGCATCTTAAACGGGATAAATGTTTCCATCTCAATTCTGATCTCAGCCTCTGGGTCTCGAATACTAACATCTAGCTATAAATATTATAATTATTTATCACTAAGGAATTAAAAACTTACTTGATTAGGTAAATCGAATTCTGTATCAAATTCATCCGATAACTCAGCTCTTACTTTCCTTGACCGAATATCTCTTGCAATTTTCGTCCTGTCCACCTTGAGTTGTTTCTTCCTTCTTTTTGCTTCAGTTAACAGTGTTCCAGTAGATTCATGAGGAACAGTAGGAAGCATCATGAATGAATTCAAATCTAAAAAACAAACTATATAAAAATGTCGAGAGCTAGTATACAAAAGAGCATATTTCGCAACAATGACACGATGAAATTTGAAAATTTGTTTTCTATTAGAACAACCATGAGTCTCTTATACTCTGACAGAAAAATAATCAAGATCTGACAGAAATTACATAAGTAATAATTGTTAAAATTATATAAAATAAAACTCAATACTATATTTGGAAAAAAAACGAAAAAGTTGTGGAAAATTAGATAAAATTTAAAAAATGGCATGGTTGTATACAAAAAATATAAAATTATAGAAATTCCTCTATTTAATACGTGAAAAAAAACGAATTAAAAAACAGCTTTTTATAACAAAATTTGAAAAATTCGTGTCGCGTACTCCCGACACGAAATAGATCTTGTTGTGCATTTTCTAATTTTAACCGTGCAGTGCAAGTGTTCTGAGTCAAGTGATCCTGTAACGAAAAATGACTGCAAGTTCGGATTGTTTGAAATTTATGAATCAGCTGAAGGGTTTGTTTGTCTTTGTTTTTTCTATCGATCGAGAATTTATGCCAGTACATTTGTTTATTAATAGATTCGTCACATGCTGTTAAGTATTTTTCCCCTGCTAACAAACTGGCAAGCGTCTGGATGACTTATCAGTTTGTTTGCACGTGATTTTAGTTCTCCAGTTTTTTATTTTATATCGATTGCATCTAAATGATATATGAATTCGATTTTTGTTCGTTTAGTAAGTCCAATCATGTTAATTCATGTTTTAGAATCAACTTGGGGGTCTGTAATTCCGATTTTATATGGAAACCCAAACTCAATTACCCCCGAGTTCATTACAAGTTCATCGAAGAAGGAAATCGTTTTCGCAATTCAGTTTGGAGAGCCCGTTTAAAGTAATTTTGCAATAGAAACTAGAACTCTGTTAAAGTCGCTTTTACAGGAATGTCCGGAGCAATCAGGACCGGAGGACGATTGGTGCCAAGTTGCTCAGATAAAAACCAACGACAAGTTGGCTATCTGGGAAAATGAGCGAGGATTCCAAGGAGTAAGTTCAAAAACAAACTGACCAAAGAATTACTGATTGTCTTCTTTAGGAAGTCATCTATCTACAATTGACGGAGATGCTCATCAGCAGGACAGAGAAGCTTCATTGGGAATCTCTGACGAAGGAATTGGATTTTTCTGAAGACCCTGGACCTATTCTTTGGCCTATGGCTAAGTTAGACATTGCTCAACCAGCCGAAGAAGGGAACTTGGCGGAGATGGAAGAGGAACATCCCCAAGAAACTACTCTATCGTCGATCGACAGTTTCCCCTGTTCCGACGAACCTTGTTCTTCCAGGAGTCTCGTTAGACGAGAAGAAATCCCGGACATTGATGATTCCGAAGGAGAAGCAATGAAAACCGATTACGAAGATACAGATTTCGAAGTGGATAATTCTACAGAGAAGGTGGTAGAAGAGCTGTTAAATAATTTCAAACAGAGAACTGGGACCGCGGCCAAGCCAGAAGAACTTATTTCGATGGTTTCCATATCTGATAGTTCGCAAAGTGTGAGTTAGTTCTTGAATTTTAGTAAAATAATCTCTCGAATTCAGCAATTACCGATCCCCATGGATATCCCAGTTCCTGTCGACGAGATTTACACCGTAGATGGAAAAAGAATACGGTTACGAGGATCAGCAATATGGGCTCCTCCAAAAAGAAAGTTCATATTCGATCTGCCAGAAGTTCGAGAGTGAGTGTACTTCAATTTATCAAAATAATAATCGTTCTCCATTTCAGTCCTCAAGCACAGTTGACTCTCCAACATTACCGTTGCGCCGGCTGTGGAATGAAGCTGACCAGATTGTATGCAAGAAGAGCAAAGCTGTGCAGTTACTACAATAAACTCTTTTGTCAGTGCTGTTTTGTCGGAGAGAAATCCAAGATTCCAGCAAGGATTTTACATCAATGGAATTTCAAGTGAGAGATTAAGGTTGATTTAATGTGTGATTTTCTATTTTAGAGAATATCCTGTGTCCGACTTGGCCTTCAGATTTCTTTCCGAACATGAGGATCATCCGGTCTACAACGTCAGTGCAGTCAACCCAGATCTCTTCAAAAAAGTCAAGAATATGAAGAGAGTCCGAACTTTGAGGGTGAAAGCGAGTCACATGTGGCAATACATCCGACTTTGCAGAGATTCTGAGAACACTGTGACAAAGTTTGGAAAGTAAGCGAATATGTGTTTGGATATTTTTTAGTTGGTCTATTTACAGCTTAAGGACGATCTTCACCTCTATTCCAAGAAGATTCACCTGCCTAGAAGAAGTAGATACATATTCCGTCTTGGACTTTGTCAATGTTGAATCCGGGAACTTGATCGAGATGCTGGAACCTATAGTTGCGTGCGGGAAACTCCATATCGAAGGATGTCTCCAATGCCAACAAAGGGCTTTCCTTTGTCAGATCTGCATCAATCCCCAGGAGTTCTTGTTCTCCTTCCAGTTAGACAAGGTCTATCAGTGTGATGGATGCGGAGCTCTGTCCCATCTGAAGTGCCACAACAAGAAAAGAAGACAGAAAGACTTCCAGTGTCCCAGATGTGAACGGATAAGGAGGAAAAGGTAAAGGAGAATTTGATTATGGAGAATATAAATTGATTTCAGAGTATATCAATCAAGGCAGTCGGTATCAACAGAGTGTCAATCTGACTGAAAATGAATTTTACGTCGTAGATATATAGACGAGCATAATTTAGAAATGCGAGGCCTTAAAAATTACCCGAACGAGTGCTTTCCTGATTGGGAAAGGAGCTTCACTTTGCCTTATTTCTCATATCCGGTACGATAATGATGTAAATATTGAATAATGTTAAAGTTAGAAAAAACGGTTGAATTCCGTCGAATACTTGTGATATTGTTTTTTACAGGATTGTTGGCATCCCTGATCCTTCGAAAGTTTCTATTGAGTTTATTTTTGACTTGAGGTTAAGTTCGGCCTTTTATTGATTTTTCTTCCTTATCAATCAACTTCGGAACAATATCACCAGGTATCATCCATACTTCTCGGTGTGTTGATTGAGACCAATTATCTCACATTAATAGGACTTTGGTTTATCAAATTTTCAACTGATCAGGCTATGTCAGAATTAGTGAATTATGTTTTTTGTTCCAAAGAACACTGCAAACATAAACCGCCAGTTCGCTGATCTGAAGCAGGATGCACGAGGGAGGAACGTGGCTTCAACGCGCTCATTGATTTGTTGATGATCACCGCTACTTTTTTTGCCAGTAGAGCTACGCAACTAGTGTGTCTTTAGGAAGAACAGAAAGTCACATGTACTTTCTGTTAACGGATGGACAAGTTGGTCTTTCTTTGTGCATTTGATGTCAAGAGGAACTTGATCAGTGTTTATTACACTGTTTTTTATGGAGATTGAACCGAATGAAATCGAACTTGTTTGGAAGTCGTGCTTTTATATATAAAATGTATTGAACTTTAAGGGCGTAGACAGTACGGAATCATGTGTTTAATTTAACCGTAACTCTAATAATACCTATTTATAGTCACTAAATTTTATTTTTTCTCTCTTACTATTCTTCATAAAACCCCCAATCTTATCCAGAATTGCTCTCATTTCAATAAGACGTCATTTCTTTTGAGAGCTATTTCCTTTTCAGTCTTACTTTTTGTTAATTTTATTGAATTCTGAAATTACGTGTTCTTTCAATTCAGAAGAACTAAAATAAGCCGAGGATTAAATGCGGAAAAATACGAGTTTTGTAATTTTATGTTTTTGATTTTCGGACAGCTGTCTTTTCTGAAGGAAATATCTTTGGAGTGTTGTCGAGTACAAGGTTTGTATTAGTCACATGCTTAATAAGGAATCTGAGGTCGCAGGAGCTTTGTAGATTGGTAGCTGTTTAGACTAGTCGTTAAACATGGAGTTAACAATAGATGAAACCTGTTAATGGAATAGAGTAGGAATATTTGTTTCTTAAATCCATATAAGTAAATGAAATAACTTCAAAAACATTAACTCTGTCTTATTTTATATATGAATTTTTATATCAAAATTAACTTGAAATCATCTAACGTCATCCTCACATGGACTACATGCCACTGTCTATATTTTATTGCAACAAAAGCCCATTGAGGATTCTCACAAGGTCTCCAAGGAAGTCATATTTTATTTTCGTTGAGCAGAACAGAATGTGCTAGTGGTGGCAGTAGGGTACTTCGTTTTTGAACGCAAGACTACACCATAAATGGTCTACCAATCCTCTAGTTAATTATCGTGTTTGCTAATGTTTTTCTAGTGCAAGGAAAAGGAAATTCCATAATTGCATCTTCGTGTTTATCACTTTTGTAATTTGTTATTGAATTAATCTTTTTAGAAGAAAGTGTGCCCATATGGAAGCAGGTATTTGAGTATTGCTTGTCCGCTGGTTAAAAGAGACTGCAAATGTCAGAACGCAGACAAATAGATGACGATGACCTCGGGAGACTTGGTCAACAAAGTAAGTTGCTAGATCGGAAACTTACTTTTGGAAATTAAAATTGGTTCTCTAACTCTTTATCTAATCTCCAAGGGAAGTAACTTTAGTTGAAGTAATTTCTTGGAAGAAATTGGGTCATTTTACAGGTTATTATATTTATATTTAAAATCCCATTTTTATTAGATACTTTCTGAAAAGAGAAAGCCAGCTAATTGCGTGGAACTTTGTATGTTGCGTGTTGGAAGAGAGACAGGAAACACCTCATTTGTTTCTTAGTATTTGAAATTTCATGCTAGAGATACTTGGTTTCATGCCAGTTTTACAGATTCTAATAACTTTCGCAATTATGTATTTCTTCCATTCACCACAGCTGTTTTATTGTTTTTTGGCAAAGTAACCGAAAGCAAAAAATAGAGTGCTAATTTCTTGGATTATCTCGTTTTAGAAAAGTGTTCGGAAAAGTTGAAATGCAGATTATGAGTATACTTTTTAAAAACTTTAAATGTTATATGACTGATCACGAAAGATCAATTAAGAGTACTTTTCCAATCTGACAATTACCAAACTTTCTTAGATATTCACACAATTAGTCTCTTCGGAGGCTTCACTTTAATAACCATTACTCTTATTGTGCTTTTAGCAGTTGAGTACTGTGCAATATGTAATGATGTGGCGGATGGCTACCACTACGGAACTCTCTCGTGTAGAGGTTGTAATGCGTTCTTCAGACGAGCAGTAACTTTCAACCTCCAGTTTGTCTGTAGACGGGGCGGAAATTGCGTCATTGATAAAAGTTTGTTTATTGATCGGATTTGTTTCTGATTCCGCAAGTTTCAGATGCTAGATGTGCTTGCCGTGCATGTAGGTTGAAAAAGTGTAAGGCTGTGGGAATGGATAGGGCAGGCGAGTGTTTCTTTAATCGGAATTTTATCGAATGATAATTTTTTCAGCAGTTCAACCGAAAAAAGTTCCTCCTAAAGAAAATCAACGTCGATATTTATCTGAATCATCGTATAATAGTGATTTAAATAAGTCTCCTACAATAGCGGAACCAGCTTCAAACGGAGGAGTCATTAGTTCTCCAGAATCCGCTTTTACGCCAGTTTCATTACTATTAGTTAATAATCCTCCTGGGAACAGTGAACATTTTGTAAGTTGGTTTTCGATATATGGAAGTAATCCAATTATTGTTTTAGATAATGCCATCGTCGAGCACATCGACGACAATAGCTCCTTGCTTTCTCGCTCAACAAGTTGAGCTTTACCACGAGCAGAGGAAAAGAAGGAGATTGCTACTTTGTCAGAACTTGGAGGAGATGTTGACTCCGACAATGGAATCGACTCTAAAGGGATTAGCAACGATAAACGATCTCATCAATGTCTATAATGTCCAGATGGGGTTAATGTTCGAGTGGGCGGAGAAACTGGAAGAGTTCCGAGAGATCCAGAACGCTCAAGACAAAGTCAAACTCCTGAAAACCTTCAGTATGAAATATTACTTGCTAGACAACATTTGTCACACTGTAGAGCTCAACTACGGAGACAGGATAATCCTGGGAAATAACACGTTTATTCAGCCGAACAGTTATGTCCCGTTTATTGGAACAGAACCTTCTGAATGTCAGAATGCGATGAACTTGTAAGTTCACTACATAAAGCAGAGGAATGATTGTTTTTTTAGACTTTATGGGGAACATTGTATCCGTATGATAGACGATCTAGTTCGCCCGATGCTCGAGATGAACATCACTTACGGGGAGATCCTGGCTCTTCGTCTGATTGTTTTTTGGAATCCCGGTTCCATTGGTCTTTCTCCGGAAACGTCTCAAATTGTCCACAGAGCTTCCGAGAAGGCAATTAAAGAGCTCCACAACTGGTTCGATGCGGCTAAAATAGAAAAAGTCCAGACAAGACTGGGAAGTGTTCTGCTTCTGCTGTCTCCCTTGTCGAATTACACTCAGTTTCTGATGGAACTCGTCAACGCGATTCCTGAATTCGGGAAGATGCCGGAATGGGACATTTTCTTGTCGGACTTACTGAGATAGGAAAATATTTAGTTACTCAGGTTATTCGTTGTTGCCTCAAAGTTATTGCTCACGATTAAACATTCCGGGTTTTGATTTCATGAAAGATGTCTATTTTGGATTTTATGATAAAGGTATTTGAAACTCAACAAAAATCAACAATCACCATTTTTGGGAGAAAAAATGCTTCAATTCGTCTGGAAAACCGGGTATTGCGTTGAAGACTCGATTGCAGGATCCGCAAAAATCTTTTTGATCAGTAACTTCGAAACAGAGATAACAGGACACAGTGGCTTCTGGATCAATAGTAGACTTCACTTTCCCCGCTGTTTGAATCACATTAGTAAATGTTGACGGAAATCCATGTGTTTGGAGTCGAGTCAGTTCCTGAAGGTTGTAATCTTGGACAGAGGATTTGGATTTGATCTGAACTTGGTTCACGGATAGATCTCCTAAGCCTTGTTCTACAGATCTTCTCAGCTTCATAATCAACTTGATGTCAGAAAGGAAGATTTCACGAAGGGGTCGGATGACAGACAATTCAGGGAACCGTGTATCCACCACAGAAGACAAATGAGATATCAACGCTCCTCTTCCGAAACAAATTGCATTGAAAATGTTCTGAGAAGTAGTATCAGCAGTATCAGATATCATCACCTTGTCTATTTGAAGTTTCTTAGCTACTCTGTAAACTAGTAGTTCCAATAGTAGTCGCTTTAACTCCATTCGATCAGATTTCACAGTCGATTTCTGGAACAAGTGCTTCAGTAACTTGCTCTGAAATACAAAATAAGGAATCATAAAAGTACTGACTATTAAAAACCCACATATCTCTCTTCTATCCTGTAGTCGTCGTTTACGAATTCAATATCTTGCTTAAAAACTTCAGTAAAGTGAATAGATCTCACCGGCCAAGAAATTTCGAGATCTTTTAACTTCTTATCAAGGACAGCCAACAATGATCTCAATTCCTCATCGTTAATGGTCTCCAGAACAATTAAAACCTGAAAATTGATACAGAAATGATTTTTTGATATATAAAACTCACTTCTGGCTCCGCAGGTAACCGATTGTGTTGTCCAACTCGTTCGGTTTCGTCTCTGATGACATGAACCAAGTAATCATCAGCATCGCTTCCAGATTTATATAGAAGAAGAACTTTCTTGCTTGTATTACCTTTGAAGATCTTGTTACTCCCTAAAGAAAACTTGAACTTGTGAAGGACCATCGACAGGAAGCAATCCTTGCAGTAGACGGCTTGCTTCGGATTTACAGAATAATACAGAGCAGGAAGATCACATTTCAGGCATTTTCGACCAGCAACAATATTGGGATCATCACCCATAGCGAATCTGATGAAAAACAGGGGATTGTAGAGAGATAAGGGACGGGAAGAGGAGAGTTGAGGAAATCAGAGGTGATCTTTGGGAACAAATGTGAACCATCACTTGCTCGAGACAACTGGCCAAGGACTGACAGCAAAGAACATTCTTGTACATTTCATTTAAAACTTTCATTTTCTGACAAACGGTTTTTTTTCGCTTTTGATTTTACGGTTTGTTCTTCTGAAATTGATTAGTTGTTTACATCATTTGTTTCATCTTTCCATCTGCACTCTTAACTTGGTTATCAGTCGGTTGCGCGATCTACGTGGTTTTTGATATATGAATACCTATTTTAGGCATGCGGCTCTGTAATTCACTTCTCTTTTCTTCGGCTGTCAAACGACAGACATCCTTGATCCTCCCCATTAGAGAGTTTAGTTTCTCGAAGCTGTGAGTTTTAAATCAAGTGTAGTCCGAAATTATTACAAAGAACGTAAATTTCAGTTTCTCCAGTGCAACGGCAACCCAAGGAGCTTATGACAAGGAACTTTACACTTTGGATCCAATCAATCCAGATGAACCCAAGTTCGAAAAGATCCTCATTGCGAACAGAGGCGAGATTGCTTGCCGAGTGATTAAGACGGCCAGGGCCATGGGAATCAAGACAGTCGCAGTCCATTCCGACGTCGATTCCAATGCCCTTCATGTCAAGCTTGCCGACGAAGCGGTCTGTGTTGGACCTGCCCCTACGAGTGAAAGTTATTTGAGAGCTGACAAGATTCTGGAAGCTGTCAAGCAAACTGGAGCTCAAGCTGTAGGTTGAACCTATTTCATTTGCGATTTATACCTTATTCTAGGTCCACCCTGGTTACGGATTCTTGTCCGAGAACACCCATTTCGCGGCTCAATTAGAGCAAGCAGGTGCCATTTTCGTTGGACCAAACTCCAAGGCAATCTTGGATATGGGAGATAAGATCCATTCGAAGAAGGTTGCTGCAGCGGCGAAAGTGAACATGATTCCTGGCTATGATGGAGAGATTAAGGCATGTGTACAATAAATTCGATCCACTCTGTAATGCTTCTTTTAGGATGAAGACGAATGTGTCAAGGTCGCGAATGACATTGGATATCCCGTCATGATCAAGGCTTCAGCTGGTGGCGGAGGAAAGGGTATGAGAATCGCCTGGAACGACAAGGAATGCAGAGAAGGCTTCAGGTACGTGTCAAATCAAGGCCGTGATTAAGTGGATTTCGTTTTTAGACTTTCTAAACAAGAAGCCAAGTCCTCCTTTGGTGACGACAGAATGCTGGTCGAGAAGTTCATTGATAATCCAAGACATATTGAGATGCAGGTTCTTGCTGACAAGCATGGTAACGCCATTTGGCTGAATGAACGCGAGTGCTCAATCCAGAGAAGAAACCAAAAGGTCATCGAAGAAGCTCCTTCTCCCTTCGTTGATCCTGATATGCGTCGTAGAATGGGCGAACAGGCGGTCCAATTAGCTCTTGCGGTTGGTTATGATTCTGCAGGAACTGTTGAGTTTCTAGTCGACTCGAAGAAGAACTTTTATTTCCTCGAAATGAACACTCGTCTGCAAGTGGAACATCCAATCACCGAGGAGATCACTCGAATAGATATTGTTCAACAAATGCTTCGTGTTGCCTACGGTCACAAGCTGAATATTCAGCAGAAAGATGTTGGAATTGATGGATGGAGCTTCGAATGTCGTGTTTACGCTGAGGTTGGAGTGAATTTATCCGAACACGTTAAAACGATTATTTTCAGGATCCCTATAAGGGCTTCGGTCTTCCTTCCGTCGGACGTTTGACCAAGTACGAGGAACCACTGCATATTCCTGCAATTCGTTGTGATTCTGGTATTCGTGAGGGATCCGAAATTTCGATTTACTATGATCCTCTCATCTGTAAGCTCGTTTCTCATGGACGTACTCGAGACGAAGCTCTTAATAGAATCTCCAATGCTCTTGACCACTATGTCATCCGTGGAGTCACTCACAACATTCCCCTTCTCCGTGACATCGTTGATGAGAAGAGGTTCCGTTCTGGTAACATCACTACTAAGTACTTGCCTGAGACGTATCCAGAAGGCTTCCTTGGAGCTACTTTGGTTGCCGATGAGGAACGTTCGTTGGTTGCTGTTGCTGCTGCCTTGAACACGAGAAAGATTGCTAGAGCAAGAACATTTATTAATCAATCTCGTCAAAAGAACACATTCGTTAATCCGTATTCTAATACCTATTCCTTCGTAGTCAAGATTGCCGAAAAAGCTCAGCATGCGAACAAGCAGTTCAATGTTGAAGTCAGTTTCGAGAATTCGGACCCAGAAAAGGCTCGAGTTCTTATTGACGGCAAGGAAATCTCTGTCAATGGCAACATGAACTTGGCACAATCCGTTACTCAATTGGATGTTGATGGAAAGCATCTAAATACGCAAATCTCAAACAAGAAGGCTGGGGAAATCACTCTTATCTACAAGGGTTCTCCTTTCAAGATGAACGTTTATCCGTTGGCGGCTGCCGAGTACTTAAAGTACATGAAAGAGAAACCTAAACTCGACCTGAGCACTGTCATTCTCTCTCCTATGCCTGGAGCCATCAAGAAGGTCAACGTCCAAGTTGGTCAGATGGTGAGCGAAGGACAGGAACTCGTTGTTATTGAAGCCATGAAGATGCAAAACAGTCTCCACGCTGGCAAAACCGGCAAAGTCAAGGCTGTCAACTGCAAGGAAGGCTCAACTGTCGACGAGGGAGAAGTCTTGGTCGAATTAGAATAATAGGCAAATCATATTTTATCGAATTAATAATTGGAAAATGACGGTTATTATAGTTTTTGTTTTCCTATTCTAGGAGTAATTGCTATGGTAAGCTATAGGATGAAAAAATATAATTTATGTCAAAAGGCATAAAATATTGAGAGAACAAAGCAACATTAGGCAAGACAACTTTTTCGTTGCAAAAATACAAGATACCGGACATGGATAACTTTTGATATTGGGTCTAGGGGCCGTCCTACTGTAGCGACCAAAGGAAAATAACAATAAATAGAAATAAAATTATTGGGGATATCCGCCTCCTACACTCATTGGCTGCATGCCCATGTTGTGATGCATACTGGGATTGGGACTCATATGTCCGAGATGAGGATGATGAACGGGGAATCCCCCCATTGGAACAGGGGAATGAGCTAAGTGTTGAGGTTGGGGTTGTTGTAGACTGTGGGGGTTCTGATAGTGCATAGGAGGCATCATGGGGGGCATGTTGACGTTCACATTCATGGGCATCATCGACTGCGATCCCGAGGGCGTGAGGGGACCGGGGCCACAAAGATCGTAAGGGTTGGGTTCTGAGTAAGGTCCTGAGGGCATCTGGTGCATAGAAAGGAGATGGTTCTGATGCTGCTGTTCGGGGGCCATATAGGGATTAGAATAAGCTGCTAGTTCCGGATGCATATCTAGTTCCGAGGGGGTGTCGGCGAAAGGCTGGCCAGAGTAGAGGGGGCTTCTTCCGGTCAAACTCTCATCGTTGGATCCGGAATCTGAGTCGAAGGTCTTGTTGAAGCTTCCAGAATTCATCGTATCTGTGGTCCATCGACGACCAGCGTCCTTTTTCAGACGTTTTTCCTTGGCCCGTCGATTCTGGAACCAGACCTGGAAGATTCGCATTTAATTAACAAATTGGTTGACGAAGATCACAAACCTGAACAACTCTCATGTCCAACCCAGTTTCAGCAGCGAGCTGTTCCCTGACGTGTCTAGCTGGCTTAGAAGATGTCTGGTAGGCCTGCTTCAAGGTCTCCAAGCTCTTGGCCGAGATTGTCGTTCTCGGGCGTTTGTTGCCACAATCCATTTCACTTTCTGAAAAAGTAATGAATAAGAAGGAAAGCAATATTGTGGTTTTTTATAAAGCTAATTACATGGAAACTGTAAACGTGAAAACGACTTTTCAAGGAAATATAAAGCAGCAGGAAAGGGCAGGGAGTTCAAAAAATAATCCCAATACAATTCAGTAGCAAGTTGCAACGCTGGATTACTAAACGGGAAACTTGGCAAATTCAACATCAACAGTAATTGTGGAAATAAATTTTAAAAATAATGGATGCAAAGCCTTTCACAGATATATAGAGGAAGTTCTTTAAAATAAGGTCATTTTTAAGGAAATAAAGCGAGGAATATTACTGAAGAGGAAATAACTATTTTGAGGACTTTTAAAGAATTAAGATTTGCTAAACAAAAATCAAGACATGTTTTGGATAAAAATTAATGTGTTTTTCAGAAATTAGAAAAATGAAGCGAATTTTGTTTCTCGATTCATTTAATATTGTTGGAGGATGCCTTTGTGGAATATTACTGATAAAAACTCGTTTCTGTATCGAATGAAACAAGAAGTCAAAATTATTTTTGATTAGCATTATCATTTTAAAGAAGGTAGGTAAAATAACAGCTTTCTTTCTCGAAATTTTTTGTTCAATGTTTTATAAAAAAGAAAATCAACAATAGAATGGAATACTGTAACGATGAAAGCTTAGAAGTGTTTATGGAAATCAGTTATGACATGGAATTCCTGAAGTCTCCCTTTGTCCCCACCAGCCAGAGCGAGCGAACCATCTACTGACTGATGACCAGGAACCTCTCAGGCAGCTTTTATATCAATGGCAGCTCTGGCTTCAAAGCCAGCCCGCGCAGCACACGCATGTAAATCCATTCTAAGCCTCTGACAATCCTGCAAGGTAGTTCGAGAGTAGAGAGAATGGATAATCCAGGAGCTTGGAAAATTCAACGCCCTCGGGCAAGGGAAGCCGGAAAACTCAAGCCGATCCAGGGATTAGCGAACTGAGTAAAGACCCCAGGGATACAAATTTTTCGAGGTGACGGCGGGAAGCCGCTTATCATCGGGAACCACAAGGCCAGCTGTAGGCGTTAACTATTCAATGGAAAAAGCAAGTCCTAAGTGGATTTAGAAGGTTTGGATAAACAATGTTCGGCGGTAACACCCTCGAAAAGATTCCCCGAAAGGGCAAATCCAGAGATTTCAAATTTTTGAAAATGCTAAGCAATCCTTTTCGAATTAGACAACTTGAATGATATTTGGAAAACACCGTCCTGTCACTCACTCGGAGTGCTGCCAAGGTTTGGAGTAATATGCGAAAGTTGAATGTTTCTAGGGAAAATATAAATTACTCATTTGGCACGCACCAGTTGTGTTCTCGAAGACAGCAAGTCGGAACTCGGTACAGAAGTCCAACCGCTGGGAGAAGCATGCTACAAAATTAGGGAACCTTAAAGTTCAGCGGATTAGGAAGAATAATGATATCGGAGCAATGTAGGAGAAGAAACCATTAGTGGTGTACTACAGTAGGATTTGAAGTGCCTGGGAGCAGGTACGTCCGAGGAGGGATTCTGGGTTTGACTTTCTGTTTTTTGTTTTTCGAAAATCGGACAAATAACACCCGGGAATCCTTGTGCCACCCAGTCTCCTGAAGACTTTTCTGAATGTGTTCAGTCTAGAGGGCACAGGGGAAAGACAGGAAGGAGGAGGACAATGAGTAAATTCCTTCGGAAACTAAAGTTAAAAATAAAACAAGCTTCTCAGATTCTGTCTAAATGTCTCAGGTACAGTAGAAGACTATAAGACACGAAGACACTGGCAACTTTACTGGGTCTCTGCAAATCTTCCTAACACCCACTACAACCTTGAACTAAATTCTGCAAGATTCAATTTTCATTTTCTCACATAGCTCTCGATTCATCGTTCTTTGAAACAGCGCTAATGATGAGTCTTTTGGTCATTCATCTCCAAGCCACAGCTCCATCTCCCTCATTTTGGCCAACTTCGCAGACTCTAGGAACCTGGTTTTCAGATGAAGTGAGCGTGGGAGACTACAAAAATTTGAATCAGACAATACTCGAATAAAAAGTTCTTGCAACAAACTTCATTTCTTCCGCTTGGATAGGGATTCTAGCGGAAGAGATGTTAATTCAATCACTTTTCTTACTCACGCTTCGAGTTACCGAGCTCAGTGAGAAAAGGGTTAACCGGTATGGAAAAACTTCAAGCTTGACAAACCTCGGTTCTACAGTAATTGCACTCACAAAAAGCGGAAATAAGTATTGCTGCGAAACTAGAACTGAACTTCTAGCATCTCTTGGTTAAGACTAAAATATGAGGATTTACAGTTGTGTGACTAAGTATGAACTGGATTCCATCAACTATAGTTAAGAAAGCTGTTTTTCCGAGGTCAAGATCCAAAACTAGGTTTGCTTCCTCAGCAAAAGACACTCTTGAAATCTCAGAATTACCCTTGTGGGCGAAAGAAATTCCTATTCACCACAATTACGAAATTATCTTTTATTGAATAGTAAGTTTTAAATGCGAGGGAGTCCGGCATCATTTTTAACTTCAATGTAGTTTTGATTTATCTTATAGATTCTCTCGAGAAGAATAAGTTGAAAATTAATATTGTATGAAGTTAAAGTGAAAAATGATGAATGCGTTTCTCGGACAAGGATAAGTTCTAGTCTGCGATGTTAATTTAGTGCAAGAAATACGGTAGCTATTTTTGATGGAAAACTAAAGCTTGGAGATTAGGTGTTGGGCGAACTTTGATGTTACTTCTAGAGCAAAAAGTAAAGTTGGGGAATTCGGAGCAGAAAGGGGAACCTCGAATTTCACCCAGACGAGTCGGTCGGAAAATGAATGATCATCTTCGAAAATGTGTCTTGTCGTTCAGCAACTACAAATTCAATGTTCACTTTTTCTAATAAAAAATCTAAAATGTTTCTGGGACACATGGAAGGAGCATCCGTTTTCCTGTTTTTCCTTTCTAAGAAGGGATTAGAACTCAGGATTTTCAATCTATAGAGAACACATACTACAAAAGAAATCCAAAAACTGACGCTATTTTCTGTAGTCGAGTGTTCCTTTTACTATTTTGAGTCCTAATGATTTTAGAAAAACAACCAGATGATAGAAATTATCTGGATCTTGGTTCGTGCCAAGCTTGAAGCAAATAATGTTCACTTCACATTAAATTTGATCCAAGAGTTATTATTTGCGATCCTATTTTTCATTTAATTATGTGGAGTTCTGGAATCCCTTATAGTTTGACGGTTTTTTTGAGAGGGATTGCAATTTCCAATCATAAGAATGCATTTACTTTTAAACTCAATAATTCTTATTGCAGATTAAAAAGAAATCCGACCAAAATTTAAAATGTTTTTTGCGGAACTGTTGAATTAAGTACAAAGGTTCCAGAGATTCAGATAATTGACTGAAAAGTGAAATCTGGAATAAGTAATTTTAAATTAAAGTTAATGAAAATGATTCTCTGCTTCAGTCTGAACAAGAATCAAGACTTAGATGATGTTTATAATCATAAACATATTCTTTTCCCTCGCCAAATGCCGCTCTCTGACCTTTGCCCCTAGCTCCAAGGAAATAATCCCGCTTAAGATCAGGTAATAATAAAATTCTTCCACCTTCACACGATTTAAATCCCAAATTCATGGATTAGACTCCTAATCCACTGCCCAAAGGCTAGTATCTAGATTTGCAGAGCCATTGTATGCAAGAAATCCAGTGTTGTAAAAGCTAATGCCGAATAAAAAACATAAGAAGATATAAGCCGGCGGAGGCGGCTTGTGCCGGATCAGGAACGGACTTGGGGAGTAGTCTTTCAAGGACGAGGGATTTTGATAAATCGGATAAGCAACACGACCCATCTCGTCAGAATCCCTTTAAGACATATACAGTAGCCCTGATAACACTACATCCAAGACAGAAACATAGCACAGGCTTATAGAAGGAAATAGGTGTGTTAGGTATTGCGTCGAGATTACTTCACTATATATACGAAACATATTTTATCTTAACTCTAAGATGTAGTCTCCCTAAATCCGTAGACAATATACTATCGAAAACATTTTAACAGTGAAATGTGAAACGCTAGAAAATGTAACATCTAGGGCTTATCAAATAAGCTGTGGATGCAGACGAATGGTCTCCGTGCAATATCCAAAAACCGATATAACTTGTGTCATATTTCCTCAAGAAACCAAGCAATTTCCGAATGCTGTAAATAATTCATGACAGGTTCGAGAAATTACATTCAAAAAACGAACAATTGAGATTTCGAAAATATTCCGAGTTTCGACTTCTCATGGAAAGAGATAATTTACAGCAAAAGTTGTGAATAGAAAACATCTATTACATGTGTTGCGGATATGAAGACGAAATCAACAAAGACTACGAATTCACGCAATATAACACAAATTGAATTTTTACCTATTTAGAAGAAATTCGATTAATTGCTAATGCTAGAAAAATATGAGCAACTGTAAAAGCTTATTATCTCACTTATTCGGTTTAAAGGAACATATCAAATTGCTCAACATTGGCTTTGATGCAGTCATTTCTTTAAAAGTTGTTTTCAACAGCTTCTGAATTCATTTCGTTTCTTTTCATCAGATAAAATGAAATGCACGAAATCTACAGGTATAAAAAAGACTGAAGACGTATCCAGAAGTCGTTAAACATAGTATTATAATGGTAAAATTAAGATGAAGTAACTGAGTATGTTTCTTCAAAGAACCCCTAATCAACTTCATAGTGAAAAATGCACCAAACATCACCTATAATGAGAAGAATGTTTTTTCATTTGGACATCCTTCCAATCTTCATTTTCTAACAGTATATTTCAAATAATAGTCTCATCACAGGTGATATTTGATTCACTTTCTAACCATGGATTCAGACAATAACCCTTCAATGAACCTACGGCATCCTAAAACTCCGTTACAGTATTCCCGATGATTAGAAATTATAATTATCAGAACTCTTCTGACTACAAAGAAACCCGTTTCTGGCAGAAAATTTTACGAAAAGATCTGGAGACAAAAATTGTCTTCTTCGTCAGTGGATGAGAAACAAATTAATCGAAATAAGCCCTTTAAATCGGAAAATTGCTTATTAATATTTCCATTTATGGATTTGTAAAAATTACGGAACACGTCTTGATTAAATTTGTTCATTTAGGAATTTGACCTTTTTCGGAATCCCGAAATGAGTATTTCAATCGAGAAATCCCTTGATGGAAGATTAAAATCCAAATTATCTGATCTGAGAGTAAGCAGTAAATATCTTCTCATAAATATGTTTGTTATAGATTATGTTAAGACCTCTGTTATTAATTATTATCCATGTTCATCTAGGTTAAGTAGCCGGATTAGGAGGATTTCGATTCTTATCAAAGGTTTTGATTTGAAAACAAAGGACTAAGCTGGTCTTGAAGATGAATTGAAGACCCAGAAGTCAGATTGTTTCAGGGATAATAAGAAGATTTTGAGAAGGTGGTTGGAGAAAATTAATTCTGGGGGTTAAAATGAAAAAAGAAAGTGAACTTTTAGGGAGCATTAAAAAGAAATTGTCCACAAGTGACTCGAAAAAAACAATCCCTTGAGTTATTTGTGCATTTCTTATTTCCAAAAAAACTGGAGAATGTCAGGAAAACCATTATTTTCAATCACTATCCAGACAATACGCGAGGAGAGCAAAGCCAGTCGAGTTTGAACCAACCTTTGGCAGCGTTCTCGTAATCAGTCCTGCAGACTAATCTTCCGTCCATGGGAATCAAATAAAACTGGTCCCCCGTCTTTAGTTCTTTCTTACAAATAACGCACTGGAAGCAGTTCACATGATACACGTGGCCGTTGGCCTTCCTGACAACACTGGTCTCGTCCAGAGCCTGTTGGCATCGGGAGCACTTCGGTCCGAATCGCCGTCGAAAGTGGTCTCGACAGTAGAGGGAGTTCCCCCTGATGAAGCAAGTGGAGGGCAGGGGACTCTGGCAGTCAGCGCAGTGGAGACAAGTTTCGTGGAAGCAGTGGTCCAGCACCTTGAAGACGAATTTATCCTTTATCAAGGTCTCGCAACGAGAGCAAGTTGAAAGTTCTGTTACTTCTGAAAGCATAATATTCGACTAGTTTTTGTTTGCTTTTATTGTTTTCCTTGATTTCTTTTGCTCTTTGTGAATCTGACCCGGAAAGGTGCCGAAAAGCTGCTAATTGACCGTGTTCGGCCCGCAAGTTACCGCTTTCTGGGACAGCTGGTTGCATCTGCTTTCCGGTAAAGCTCCTGTTGCATTTTCTCCGTTAATGGAAACCTTTCATGGTTCGAAGAGGATCAAAAAAGTGCTCTTCCGGAAGCGTTTGCCCTGGCCAAAAAGCCAAGTACTTGGATTTTGGTCGTTCTGTATGCAGTGTCGGAGTCCGAGGCGATTTCCTCACGCACACTACCTATGCAATTTCCACTATGATCAACGTCCATAGAAAGCAAGGATATGCGAGAGGACCTTTGTATTTTCAGTTTTGCGTGCTAAAGTCAGCCAGTTCGGAGAGATTTCTCACTGACAATACTCTCCTGTTCCTTTCGAAAATTTTCCTAGATCTCGTTAGTAATGTTAAGGAGTTAAAAGAGCTCTCCAGCTGCTGACAGGTACAGACCTCCAACCACTACTTTCGAACTCCCCTATCTCGGATTGGAACACATCGAGTTCGACATTTGTCTCCACGATGTTCTCGAGCTTTCCGGGTATTGTTATTCTATTTCTTTTTCGCCCTCAAAGGAAATGCGCATAACTGAATAAAAAGTCATCGCATGTCCTTTGATTCTGACAAGGACAGGCTGGTAGAAAGCTGATTTCGACATGACAATGGATCAAAGGAGGAAATGCCGCTGTTCATGACTTCGCGATTTCGATTTGTACGATCTCCTTTTGACGAAAAACGGACCCCCGGGATTTCTGGGTGAAGCAATTGGGACTTTAATATGAACGAACCTGTATTTTCCCTGATGGCAGTCGTTTCGGAACTGCTTCCCAGTTGTGTCAGCGATGGATTCTGATTTTCCGCAGAAGACTCGTTCTGCTCCTCGGAAACGGAGGCCGATGACTGCTGGAGCTCCTCATTGTTACTGTTCTTATCATTATTCTGTTCGGAACTAGGTGATTTCGCTGAGGTCATCCTTTCGGAGTAAGTCTGAAAAACGGTTCATTTTCGAGCGAAAAGAGAGCGAGAGCGCCTGAGCAGACGCACCGCGGGCTCGTTTTTCTAGTCCAGCCGGTGGCTCCACGTCAAGCAACGATGGTTCAGTGGTAGAATGGCCGCCTGCCACGCGGTCGGCCCGGGTTCGATTCCCGGTCGTTGCAATTCCTTTTTGCCCTTTCTGGAAAGCAGGTAGGGATTCCAGAACCACCGGAGGCGCGATTACAGAACGGAGACTAATTCCGGGACCTTTTTAACACAACTCAGGGAACTATTTTCTGTCCTTCGAAAAGTACAATTTTGCACAGAATAATATCCGCCGAATGACAGACGACAAGCGAGAACTTGTCCTCTTTTACACCGGCTTACAATACACCCTCAAGACCCACCCAATACCGAGAGGCTCGCCGGAAAACGGGCAAGAATGGATGCCGCGAAATCATTTCCCCGTCCATTCATGAAAGTCATGACGCGACCCCGAAGAAAGAGGACTACGGTAAACTGACCAAAATCTAATTTCCCGATTCTAACGAACCACTATTACAAATCGTGTGAAAGAACATCTCCCCGGAATCCGCAATCGGCAAATGCACTTCTCGACTCTGTAGGTATGGGTGTACTCAGGAGGACACCAGCGCAGTAATTCTTCCTCTGGAAAGTCTCACAGCAAATTGCACTTCTGTTTAGAGTTTTGAGCAATGGAAAAACCAGGCTCCTCGTCCCCATACAGATTTGGCTACACCTGTGCTCGTGGAACAGAACAACTCAGCAATACATACTTGCTGATGGCAAATATAAATTGAGAAAGAGCAACAAAACTGGACAAAAGCGGATTTCAGGAAGAGCTTTTAACGGATTTATACAGATCTCGTAGAAGGCTGCGGACAGTGGTCTTATGGAACTGATACAAAGAAAAATGTACCTTGTGGTCTAATTTGGGAGATACTCTCTGGATTAGATTACGTATTGGTAAGCAGAAAATAAGGGGATACCATAACTATCACGCAATTTACAGGAGAAGGTACAGAACACAGTAGCGGAAATTAACTTGGTAGGAAGTTATCGGGGTAGGAGTGTAAAAAGCAGGGTTTCCGACACTTTCCACAACTATCTGATCAGTTAGATACGACAGAAATCACAGAATAGTGTCTGGAAGAAAACGATTTTTAAGATTTTTTTGATACTGTCCACAACCAAGTACGCAGAAATTGCGGAATGGTGTTAGGTAAAGAATAGTTCCTAAGATTCTCTGGACACTATCCCCAATCAGATGAGCATTTAAAGATAGTATTCAAAAGGTAACGGCTCTGAATCTCGTGAATAGTATTAACGATGCCAAGGACCGTGGAAAACCAGAATAATATTGAGGAAATTAGAGAGTAATTTATCGAAAGCTACCGCTATCCAAACAAATCTCCGGGAGTGGAATCTTCAAATCTGAAAATTCCCTAAGAAACAAATTCTTAACTCGTCTTGATTTTCTAGTAGCTCCAAAAGACAAGTTATAATCTGGAGACTACTGGAGCTTCGCTCAATTCAACCGCGAAACCAATTCCGCTAATGGAAGTCGGATGGATGGGTTGGGCCGCTCGCTAGGTGCACAACTGTCCTCATTGTCCCCAGTCCTATCTATGGCATTATTGGTGTCAACAAGGAAAAGTCAGAAATCTCGTACCCTTTTTCTGGTCCTAATCCGAATAGTTTGCTGTAAAAACCATCAAGTAGAAAACCCAGTCAATACTAGCCATTACAGTATCCATGTGACGGGCAAAAGCTATTTGAGGCATTCCTCTGCCAGATGAGCAATTTTCATTGCGGTCTCTTGGAAATGACCCGGACAATAGAAAAGCCACGTTCAAAATAAAACTTTTCTCCACAATTGCCAGTCTCGAAGATCAATTTAACTTTATTCTTTATAAAATATAAACCTAATGTGACAATAAAGGAACGGATACTCGATCTTCACACGAACGACGATTTCACTTAAATCTAGTAGGATAACTGTTGCGGAGTAATATCTTGGAATCAATTTGTTGAAATGAGTTCACATCTCCCTTTAACTCCAAATATGAGAAGTTCTGAAACCGTTGGAAACCATGCTAGAAGCAGCGAAGCCGTTTCTCGTGTTGAGACCGGGGAACAACAATCACATCCGTCCTTTAAGCAAGAAACAATTACAACAACTAATGAGCCTTCTCATCATTATGTTGGAACTCCGGATGTCTCTTCTTGATAAATGCATCGATACCCTCCTGAGTATCCTTCATCTTCAAATTCTCCACCATCACTGCTTCTCCAAATCTGGAATTAATTCGTTTGTAATATGCTTTTCGAGGGTTTGTATTCCCTTGCAATGACCACGAGACCTCTTCTGTTGTGTTAGATAACTTCTTAGCAATCTAGCAAATCGCCTTTTCTTCCGCATCAAGATACCTCAAGGCTTATCCTTGTTTTTTGCGTCCTCCTCCATAACTCCAGACAACAACCAAAGCAATGACCTCTTAAAAGCTCTTGGGTGACATAAAATTGCGCAAATTCGGGATCATTAATTCTTCCAGCTTCTTCGCCGTCGTAAAAGTATTGTTGCAATCTGTCTCGCGCAAGTCATTTTCGAAGATCTGGTAATTGTCTCACTCCGAACATGTGTTTTTGTCTTAGCATTCACTTCCAAGACAGATGTGCGGGAAATTGGGGCAAGGAAGCGCTCATTACCGTAATCTTCGCATGAATGAAGTGACACCGGACTGGAGAGAGCGGGACTTGTTTTCATGAATTCAAAATAAATAATTCTGACTCGGTAAGAAAGTCGCAAGATGTCGCCTTTAGCTTTGTTCTAATTTCTCAATCCGTCATATTTGCCATATCTTCTGAATAAAGAATCCCGACTAGAGAAGTGCTTTAATCGGAATTGCTTGAATAGTGACCGGTAAGAGACGATTTTTGGGATTTTCGAGACACTATCTGCCCATTTACTATGACGTCAGACTTTGCAGTGTTCATAAAATCTTAAAACTCGTTCGTTTCAGCCACTATTCAAGCAATTGCTACAACAACGGACCGGCAGTAGACAGTGGCCGCAAATTTTGGAAAATTACTATTGTCAGTCACTATCTATACACTTTCAGCTTGCGTGTTTTCCCTCAACTTTACCCATTTGCTTCCATTTCTTCTCCTCAGGTCATCAAGTGCCTACTGGTCCAAGCCAGAAGTCCAACTAAAAGCTTCCTTCTGCTCCAAAACCGTGTTCACGATCCATAAAAATGAAGCTAAAAGCCACCGAAGATCGTCATAAAATTTTTACTAGCGCCCCGCAATGAACCATTTTTGGGTCTCGGGGACATCTTTAGGAATTCGGGAATTTAAAAAACTACCTGTAAGCGTCTCGCTGGGGCAACTCAACTTGGGTGTAGAAGAAAATCTTTCCGAGTCCGGTAACACTTCTGGAAAATTGGCAAATTTGCTCAGCAACTTTAAGGGCTTCGAATCTCGGTTCTTCATCTTCATTCGAAATCCTAGAAACCAGTCCGGCTTGAAGAGCTTCTGGAAGAAATACATGACATTATTTCTCTTCATTTGCATTCACAAAAAACAAACCTTGTGCAGTGATTGCTCTGGCAGTCAACAACATATCCATGGCAACTTTTCTGGAAATATTCCTGACGAGGGGGATCGCGGGAGTCGAGCAAAACAATCCGACACGTTGACTAAAAGAAATATGTAATCGGAAAAAAAATCCCATATATGAAGTCTTACCCGGGAACCATGAAAGTGGACTTCGGAGAAGCTACAACGACATCACAACTAGAAACAAGTTGACAACCCGCGGCCGCAGCCACTCCGTCGACTTCAGCAATGACTGGGAGCTGCATCTGTTGGACGAAAGTCATCAGTTCACTGCACTTGGAGAACAATTTCCTGTGGTAGTCGACCCCTGTTTCTGTTGTCTAGAAGCAAGTGATTAGAAAGTGATATATGAACAAGCAATATCTGCCTAACAAAACCGAAATTTATATATGGAAACTTACCAACTCCTTGAGATCGTGTCCGGCGCTAAAAGCAGGGCCTTTTCCAGCGATAATTACAGCTCTCAACTTCTGAATCTTGTCCATTTCCTTGAGTTCATGGAGCAGAGAATCCATGAGAGTGAAACTCAGAGAATTCCGGATCTTCGGAGCATTCAGAACGAGTCTAACTACCTTGTTCTCCAAGTAGAGCTCTCTCTCGAAAAGTTCTGGCTTCGCTGAGGTTTCCGTTGTCGAAGAAAGGAGTCTAGCATTCACCGAGAAACGGACACCCAGAGTTTTCAATGAATTAACCAACATCTTGCAGTTTCTAAAGACAATGAATAAAACTTGCTCAATCAGGAAATAATCAGCATTGGTGACGACTGGTCAACCTAACAATCCTGTTCTGACTCGAAAATATATCAATTTCAGTTTATTTCAAGTCCACAAGCAATTCAAAGTAAAAATTCGCAAATTGCACGCGTACCCTAAAGAATCTTGTAGTCAAAAAATCTCAAGTGAATGGGTCAGTTCAAAAATTTACAGATACAAACTACTACTACAGATCACAGAAACCGCTGGAGTAGCAGTTTTATGGATAAATGTCATCCTGAGGACGGCAGTGGTGAATAAAGTGAAAACGTTGATTAGGACGGATAAGGTAGGTAAATGATAGGATTAACGATTGATATAGAAGGTTACTGGATTCTGAAGCTCTTTAACTCGTCGGAATCGGTTCAGAAATATTTGACATTCGCTGAAAAAGCATTTCGATAGATAAAAGGAAAATGTGATATATGAAAACTTACGCTCATTTGTCTGATTTGAACGAGAACGTCATCCGCGTCCTTCGAATGGTTGTCGATGCTTCTCAGTCTCTCGCTCCTCCATCTTTTTTGCCGCTCTCTCTCCGTTTCGTCCAGAGCACTCATAGATAACCTCTCAGAAGCAGCGGAATCTGACCTTTGAAGCCCGTTGTTGCTGGAAGAGGAGGTGGAGGGGGAAGGCGACGGGCATGTTCCGTTGGCCTTAGCTAGAGCCGCTTGGGCACGTAATTCCGCCTTTTTCGTCCGAATAACTGCCGGCATTGTTGGAGGAGTGACGATGTTATTCAGCAATTGCTCATATTCTCCAGAAGGTGAAGCGACATATCCAGATTCCTCTTCCGGAGATTCTACTGTCGACTGGTTGGCGAGCCTTCTTGTTTCATCTTCCTTGAGCTTTTGGAGATCATCGGAGCTGATAAGAGGCTTCTTTGGTGGAGGGATGTTAGAATTGAGCTTCAACTCATTCTTCTGAGAGGAGATGCTTTGTTCGAACAGCTGAAGCTTGGACACAAAGTTGAGTTTCTCCGGAGGCTTTGATGGATCCGATTTCGTTATATTCAGCTTGGGCTTGGGAGCCACAGGCGGAGGGATCTTGGTTGGAGGTGGGACCTTCGAAATCGGAGCAGATTCTGAAGTGGAAGGAATCGGCGTCGATGATCCATTCGGTTCTGGAAACGGGATTTCCTTCTTGAAATTGGGAATGATGGAGGGCTGCTTCAATTGACTCGGCTTCTGGACTGGTTTCTCTGGTAGCGGAGAAACTGTTGAGTTATTCTGCGAGGGCACAGATATTTCAGAAGTCGAAGTGTTCTTTTCCTGAAATGCAGTTATAAAACTTTGTACACAAATAAATCTCAGCCTACCTTCTCTGCGTCCAAGACGAGGTTTCCGATGGACCTCGCTCTATTGGGAGCAAATGCAGAAGCCGGTTCTCTAGAAAGCTCCACAAGGAAGGTGGTAGTTCCAGCGCCCTTGGCTCCAGGAGGAAGGACTTTGAATTCCGCTGACGGCTTCCTCTGATGGCCGTAGGTGAAGCTCATTTGGGCGTGACGAGAGAACGGAACAAAAGCGGATTTCTGCTCCTCTTCCTGGAGATCCGGACTGAACAGACTCGGCATAGATCTAGATGGAGTCAACAGAGCCTTGGTCAGATCCGATGTTGATTTGAAGTTCAGTCTTTCCACGACCAGATACAAGTCCAAGTCGTTAGGATTGCCTCTCAGGATCTCTTGGACGTCCTGGAGCTTTGAGAATTGGACGTTCTTCCCATTGACGGAAAGAAGACGGTCTCCTGGCCTCAGCTTCTTTGTCTTGTCTGCGGGACCGTTCGGGATAATGTCCTTAATGCAGATAGGACTCGTAGCAGATCCCCCACAGAGTGTCATTCCCGGGTTTCCGTTGATGTCACATCTGAATGCCACAGAGATAACGTCCGTGGACATGGAGGGTTTGGTCAGGATGGGAGCCATGGAAGTCGGAGTTTCACTTCTGACTGGATTCATCTGGCTTATATTATTTGTCGATTCGGTTTTCTCCACAGGAGGCTCGATTCTCAGCTCGACCAGATCCCCGAACATGAGAGAAGTGCATTGGTCGTGAGTTAATCCCGTCACGGGTTTTCCGTCCACGGCGACAATCTTGTCCCCTACAGTGATGCCTGCTTGTTGGGCAGGACCTCCCGAGGTGACGTTACTGACGAAGAATCCGTGATCTTCCCCGATGAATGGATCAGAGTCTATTCCTCCAAACAACTTAAATCCAAAGCCTTCTTCTCCTTTTCTGAGGATTACTGTTTTGAAATCGTCCTTGAGAGAAGCGGTAGATTGTGGTCTCCTCTTCAGGACGGATCTTAGAGGTCTCATCTGAACAGGCTCGACTTCTTCCGGTTCTGCTGTGGGAGCGAGAATTCCAGTCAGATCTTTGGAGTTCCTCTTGGCTTGGATCATTCTCTGCTGATTCTTGGGGGCAAAGTGCTTGGGATGAGGAGTACCGTAACGCTCAAAGTTTCCTATCGGTGTCTTTTCTTCCTGAGACAGTTCGGCTTCGCTTGGATCAGGAACGTCCCCGGCGAAATTGACTCTGGCTCCACCTACAGTGGACTTGACTTCTGGTTGCATGTTGTTGCAGTCCTGGGATTCCTTCTGGGGCAGAGCATAGCAAGTGAGTGTCTTGACATTGAATTTATCCTTGGGACCTTCCTTGAGATTGAAGACCTTCATAGGTCGATCTGGAACGAGGTAGATTGATTTCAGAGAATCCTTGATGGCGAGCAGAGTGTACGGTAAATAGTTCAATTTATTCTCGGCTACATCGAGAACTCGCAAGCTGTTCAACTTGCCGATCTCATCCGGAAGTTCTTTGAGCTCGTTGTTTCTCAACAACAGAGTCCCCAATGCAGATACCGAGCCAAGAGTGGAAGGAAGAGATTGAAGATGGTTGTCACAAACATCGAGGAATTCCAAGTTCCTCAGATGACCAATATTGACTGGGAGTGCCTTGAGGGCGTTGTGGAAGAGATAGAGTTCTTTCAAAGCAGACAAGCTCCCAATGGACTGAGGGAGCTCCTCAATAGAGTTTTGGTTGAGCTTCAGGGTTTTCAGGGAGGTTAGATGTCCTGGAAAATTGAGTTTTACAAAAATTGAATTAGCATTGAAATTGCTCGAATGGTGATTCATGGTAGGTAACTATTTTAAGTTCCGAGTAACTAAAACTGTCTGATAGTGTCTAGAAAAAAAGATATTTCGAATTTTCTAGACAGTTTCTGGGATTCTCTTACAAATATTAACTGACTCCATTCATAAAAGTAAAATTAAAAACATACGTATACTACTGGGCAGACTTGTCAGTTCATTATCATTAACATTCAGTTCAATCAATTTCGTCAATCGCCCGATATCTCTCGGTAACTCTGGCAGACTGTTGTTACACAGGACCAGACTCTCCAGATTCTTGCACTCTAATAAGTCATCAGGAAGTCCAGTCAAGGTGTTTTCCTCGAGATCGAGTTCCCTGAGGTTTTCTAACCCTCCTAATCCCTGAGGCAATTCTGTCAAGGCATTGGCACCTAGATCTAATCTTTGAAGATTCCTTAAATTTACGATGGAGGGGGGCAGGATTCTCAGTTCACATTCCCTGGCATCCAACGACTTTAAATTAATTAATTTGTCGATGTCACTGGGCAGAGCCGTAAGGGAATTGTCAGTGATGCTAAGATGCGTCAATTGAGTCAAGTTGACGATCGTCTTGGGAAGGGATCCTGGCAGGATGTTGTGAGAGACGTCGAGGACTACAAGTTGTTGGCATCTTTCGATTTCCTCAGCAATATCACAAATTTCTGAAAACAGTCTTTGAGCGATGCTAAACACTTTTAAAATAAAATTCCGGTACAAATCCTTCAGTGGCGAATCAAACGTTTTGGACTTCTAACTCACCATTATTACTGATATCCAGCTCTATTAAGTATTTCATCTCTCCGATCTGACTCGGAATCCCTCCAATCCTGTTATTGGACAAGACTAGTCTCTGCAGTTTATGCATTTTGAACAGTGCCAGGGGCAATTCTATGATGTTGTTCATGCTCAAGTTCAAGTCCTCTAGGTGTTTTCCATTTTTGAAAACAACATCAGGAATAGCCTCGAGCTTCTGGCAACTGTAATCTAGAGAATCCACTTTGCCTTTGCAGGTGAATATCGGGAAACAGAAAAACTTCATTTCGAAAATCAGCTAGCTTCTGACTATTTGCTGTATCAAATTTTGGTCATTCCCCTGAAAAGATTGGATGTAAAGTTTAAATTTCAGATAACACTATTTTTATTTTCCACGGATACACGAAATCAAAAACAACTTGTGACTGGGATTGCGCGCAGTTGGAGCTCTTGCCAAGTTCCCTTCTCACGTTTGGTTTGTCGAATGAAAATAAAAAAACAAAGAAATTCTTTTCGTGAATGTAATTTAAAATCAAAACTTGCAACAAATATTTGGATAGGAGTCGGAGGGAAACGATTATTGAGGTTCTATGGACACCATCCGAGGATACATTAAAATAACAGAAACTGGGAATGGTTTTCAAAGAGACAGTTTTTAGAAATCCCCAGATACTATCCATGAATGCATCAAAAAAGAAATCACGCACAGTGCTCAATAAAACAGTTCTTCAAATTTTCAGGAAACAATCTAATTTTAACTTCTTGAACAAATGTCAAATAGTGTCTGAGGAATCCCAGAAATCGTCATTTTCCCATCATTATCTCATCACTATTCAAACACTTCCCTCAACTTGATTTAAAAAAACAAGTCAAAGGTCAAGAGAATCAGGTCTACAAAAGCAAATTCACATTCTCACGATCTTGAACAGGGGATAATCCTCAAAATCGTTGTCTAGTCATTAAGTGAAAAATCATTTTACTGAAAATTGTCTGTCCCGTTACTTTGCAGGGATAATAAAAACTAATTTATTCCTAACTTCATCCGGGATTCAAATCTTAGGGATAAAAAATCTGTTCGCGAATAAACAGCATTCCAAAACAAATTTTCCGAGTCTGATAGGCATTAGGTTACAGACAAGGTCAAGTAAGAGGAAAGTTTCTTGCATGAACTCGTAAGTGGATCTCGTTAAAAGCACAACTCTATTTTGAAGAGTTTAGGGTAAAAATAGCGCTGTTGTTCATAGGCCAAAATTTGAATTCCCCAGATCCACAAAGCGAGTTTTATTTGACTTGACTTTTGACTAATTTACTTGACAGGGCAGAATCTAAATAATCTGGGTCACTTGAAAAGATAAGATTTTTAGCAAAAGACCAAAAAGCTGCTGCAGCAATCGGAAGGGGAAAGAAGCGAATTTGAACCATTTCACTCCAAAAGGTTTTTGAAAATAAATGAGCAATTGGCAATTAGGAAAACTGGAAAATGGACAATCGAGGTTATTGAAGCAGAAGTGAAACTTCTAAATTTATTTTCAGGAGTAAAAACAACAATTCCTCCATCCTGACAAGGAAGAGGGCCACTCAACTCTCCCCATAAACAAAGCATAATGAATAAATAAAATTTGGAACCAATTCAAATAGCCACGTGAAGACTTTTCTTTTTTGAAAAAGTTTAAATGACGGAAACACTTTTCTCGTTCAATTTCCCAATATCCAGTCTTGGAAAAGAAACATGTAATCTTTTCCTTCCTGTTATCAGAGCAAAGTTTAGTTCGGTCCTTGCGGAAACATTGGAACGGTGTTTTTGTCGAAAAAATCGGAAAAACCATGCTATTGGGTTTGTTGGAAAAAATAATTTTTCGAGATATCACTGCTGAATCCATCTCGCAATGGTTTTAAAGACAGAAGAATCATTAACTCGGAAGGGCTGTAATTAATAGGGAAGGGTTAATGGGGAATTGAAATAACGGATTTGACTGAGATAAAAAACAAATATGAATATTGACGTGGAAGAAAGATTTCCGAAATTTTCTCGAAATCATTAATAATCAATTGAGAACAGTGTATATGTTCCAAGACACTCAAAAAGTGTTCTTTTCAGTTGTCATTCAGACAATTTCAAAAAAGAAAACTTTCAATAAAAAATATCAAAATAGTAAACAATTATCCAAAATCCTTTGCTGTGCTCACCACTCGAGCAATTTTATGAAAAATAGAAGTACAACATAAAAACCCTCGTATTCACCATTTCTCTAAAAAGACTCAGTTCCTATGAAAACTAATGTTCGAGTTCTCCATCAAATTCGAAGCGAGATTTCAATGAATTGTAAATTATCCAAACCCAATAATCCCCTAATCCTAAGAGCAATTCCTTCTGCAGAATCTGCTCTTCAAGTTTCACTGTTCTCTTTCCGAAAAATATCCTTTTAAAGTCATGATCGAAACCAAAAACAATGTGTTTTCCAGCAAAAATAGAATAAACTTTAATGTCTTGTACCTTCGGTGACCCTTTCCAGTCTAAAGGTTCCGTCAAAACAAGCAAAAAAGCATGGCTCTTTCTCTAGACGAAAATAACCAATCTCGAGACGACTTTGAGGATCCACGGAAATTGAATATTGAGTTGCAAGTAACTTAGTACTCAAAAACAAGGGAACAATTCCACGTGCTTGAAAGCTACAGGAATGACGTTCCAGCTTCAAGGAGGATACGAACTGCATAATGCGACATTGCAATTGAGAAGGTTGTTTGGAGACTTGTTGAAGTGTTTATTGCAAAGGAAAGACAGATTGTAAATCAACATTTTGGAATTTGAAATCAAGTAGAATACTTAGGAGCATCGAACTTGTCTGGATGGCTGAGAGCAATGATCTTTAAAATTTTTTAGGAACTATCTGTGTTCCACTCTGGCAAAAAGGATTCGAGCAGTGTTCTTAAAGTCCGAAAACTCGTCATTTCCTAACCACTATCTGGATAATTTTCACACTGAATAACCGTTTGCAGATAGTGTCTAAGATACGAAAATCGCCTACTTCGAATAACTATCTGAGCGATCTCCGCTTTACAAGCAAATCCCAATTGAACGACAAATTAAAATTGATTAAATTCGCTCTTTGAGATCGCAGTAGGCTCCCATACGCAGATGTGCAAACGAAACAATGCTTCGTTTAATTTTGATTGACTGCTGAAAATCCAAAAATTCGATCCAACGCGTGATCAAAAAAGTGACGGATACGTGAATAATCAAAATAAAAACAAAAGTCTGTCATATAAGATTGCAGAAATTTTTCGAAGGACAGAAAAAGCGACAAGATCGCCGTCTCGTTGGAATGGCCTTTCTGGTCAGGGCGATGGTACACACTCTTGGCAGCGATCGGCAAAGCAAAAAAAGCCGGTCAAGCGAAGAAAGACCGGCAGATTGGAAACGGCAGAACGAACCCTCTTCGCGCAAAGACGAAAAGACCTCTCCTACATCGATCATCTGTCGTAAAATGCCTCAAAATCGATTTCACAAAAATCATGGTTAACGCCTCCACGAGACAGAAATAGCAGTGAGTCATCGAGTAGGTTATCGGATCGATTAAAACACACGCAACCTCTCCTTGTAGAGACAACTCGAATCAGTTGGTGGAGAATGACTCGACAGGAAAACGAGAGAAATTGACCACAAAAAACTAGCGAATTCCTCACCGATGACTCGGAAGAAAAAACAATAATTTATTGGGAATTTTTGGAAATGCCAAAGTAATTTCATCATTGAAACCAATGTAACGGTGATTAAGAAGAAATTATTTTAATGATTTTACAGAAAACGTTCAGAGATAATTTAAAAAGTGAAAATTGTGTGGATAGTGACCGGGAAAGAACGATTTTTAAGATTTCTTGATCACTACCCACGACTGGTCAAGGAACATGCACCTCAGGACAGTGCCAAAAAAGAAGTTATTTGTAAGATTTGACAAACACTATTTACATTATTTGTTCCAAAAATTAAAGATAGCGTCTAGAGAATATTGCAAATCATCATTCTCTAATCATCACTGACAATTCCTTCCACCCCCAGAAATAGATAATTCCTCTAGCTCGATTTCAACGGACCTTATCTAATGTAAATCCTAGTCAAACGTATTTCGCAATATCCTGGCACCTTGAAAGACGTGCTCCAGTGAATAATTTTGACTACAAAAAGACCAAACTCGGTCAAGGGTCCATTGAACCGGAACCAATGGTGCTCCTCGGTCAACAACTGGAATCTTCGCGAAATTGGCCAATGGCCAATTCTATTAAAAAATCTCGTGTAGCGAAAGCGAAACATTCTAAAAGAGAACGCGCAAGCGAGTGGTCTTCCGGGAAATAACCAGAGCTGCTCTCGAAAGGGGAAGAGATGATGGACAAGAGAAAGGAATGAACGAAAGCACTGGTCACTCTGACACAAGGTCAACGAGGCTCTTGTTTGTCCTTCCGCTCTACTGCTGAAAACTAAGCCTTCCCCAATCGCTAGCCAAAATGAAAGGACCAGCAATTGTGGAGATTAGTCAGAGAACCTTTCCGTGAAAAATTATTATTTATTTCAAATTAAAGCCTAATTTTACCATTAATTATTGATCGCAAGATTAAATCGATTTTCCAAAAAAGGTCAAGGGCCGAATGACCGTTCCTTGGCAACAATCCAGCCGACTGGACGAAATTTGTTTTCTCCAACACAGACCATTGTTTTCTTCCAGTGTTATTTATAGGTGCACAATAGTCTCGACCTTGCCTTGTTCACAAGTGACACATACGGCAATTTAAAAGGTACTGAAAACAAGCACTATTCTGGTGCATTTGCCCTTACATCGAGTTCAGAAATAAATCCCAAGTTTAATCGAGGAAAACAACGTTTAAATAAATATCTAGTCCTTTCATCAACAAATAGACTTCGATTTCAACAACAAAATCCTATCTGCACATATATCGTCTGCAGCCTGGTTGATATAATAACGTGGAACTGCTTCTTCGACGGTTTTCAGAGCCGTTACAAGCTGTTCTTGTGTGAAACGCTCTCGCTCAATGAACTCCTAAATAAAATATTTCATTCATGATGTAAGTCATATCCTTACCAAAAGAACCTCTATAGGTTTCACGATGAATCCATTCTTTCGATACACAGCAAGAACATTGTCGACTTCGTCTTCCGAAAAAAGAATCAACCCAATGAGCTTCAAAAACCTGTTCAAATTAGAATTTTCCAGGATAAATTGGACTCCTTTTTGTCGTTTTTTGATTGAATTTGATTTAGCTGTCGAGATGATATATCGCAATTGACCTACTACACTGTTCGCCCCATCAACACCACCGTCATCTTTGATATCTCCTTCTATCCTCGATTCAATCATGTTAATCAAACTATTCGCTCTCAGTCTTCTGGAAAACAATTCAAGCTTGACCAATGGCTTCACTTGAGATTCTTCCAGTCTTTCATCCATAACAGTAAATTGACTCAGACACTGAAGAACTGCATAACGTAGATGGCTGTTCGGATTAGTTACCATAATTCTCATACTCCGAACGAGACTCTCCAGTTGAAGTCTCAATTTCTGTCCATAACAAATTTTTCTAACAACAATCAACTTCTGTAAAAATCCAACAATTTGTAGACATCCTCTATGACTAGGATTCGTCGTAAATAACTCCACAACAGTATCAAATAATTCCGGGTATTTTTTTGAAAACCATGAAACAGGAGTAAGAGTAGGATCTTGTGGGAATATCCTGACAGCAATCGTCGCTGTAATCAAAATTTAATGAAACTATTTGAATTTCTATTGCAAAATAAAGTGTTCGCTCGAATAATTTCAAAACTAATTTTACGGTAAAGCCCGTATTGATTAAAATATTTTTGAGGAATTTTCTAATCAAAATCCCTATCTTGGAACATTTGTTACTAACCTTTAAGACTTATATCAAACTAATTTACATCCACAAACTAAATTTCCGAGATCTCATAGCTCCTAGCGCTGAACAAGCACTCATTTACTAGTTTAGAAGTGTACACATCTACAGATAAAGCCAATTTAATATATATAATTAACTCACCTGTTATTTGGCCCATATTAGAGGCCACAGAAAAGATCCCTTCAGCTTTACCAAAACAATTCCTCAAAATCTCGGAGTAATATTTTGTTGTATCCAAGAACGACGTCGAAATCAGTGCCTTGATAGCTTTCCCCGCTCTGATAACTAGGGTTTGACATTCCGAGTTCCTCCATGCTTCCAACAATACTCTCATAACTTCATTTAATTTCATTGGAACAGCTTCTAATAAGACTAACAGAATTCTCCAAGCGGCCAGACTACGACAATCTAGATCTTCATCGATATAGAAGAGTTTTACTATGGAATACAGTTCTTCCCAGAGCTCCGAAAACTTTCTTTCATCTAAGTTCTCCTTCAATTTCACCATGAAGCTTGAGAAGTAGCCAGATACGTGATCGATAATCTTTTTGTGCTTCACCCTTAGAATCACTTCAGCTATGCTTCTTGCAGCCGCCTTGACGTCTACAAAATCACAACATGGAGTCAAGGATAACTTCCTGCAGTTCAGAATCAACGGATTGACGAATTCCGATTTCTCCTTGGCGACTGCGTATGCATTTAGTTTTACAGAGTTTTCATCAACTTTCTCATTAGTAAATCTACTGACTACAGCAGTCACCGGAATAGATTCTCCAAGTCTATGACTTCCGAATGTTTCCAAGATTGTTTCATTCGAAACATCTGAGGTTCTACAAACACCATCAAGATTTAAGTCGTAAACTTTAGAGTATTCCAGGAAAAGTTCAAGGTTTTCAAGTTCGCTTTTTCTTGAATTTACAGTTTTCTCCTTCCAGAAATTCTGCAGCTCATTTCCATAGATCTTAACCAGTCCTCTATGCATTACCACAATCTCCTTGTTTCCGTACTTTGCTGACTTACAAGCAGTCTCCAGGAAATCAAAGATCTTTCTTTTGTCCTCGAAGAATGTCTTCGGGAAATGTTCGAAAGCAGAAACCAAAAAAGATTTCCGTAGGTAGAATAAATTCTGATCTGGGTGCATCCAACGGAATAGAGTATCGTAGAACATCTCTGGAAATTCAGTAAGTTTGAAAATAGCCAAGAGATGAAAAACCAAGTCAGGGTCTCCAGAGTCAAAGTTGATTAAAACTGTCTTGGCGATTGCTGGAATATCAAATTCCTTCAAATGACTCTTCATGAAGTCTACTGCGAGTTTACAGATCTCTTGATTCCGAGCGTATAGAGCCCAGTCCAGACAAAGTTTCTTCAACCCTTCGTCAAATCCCGAATTCAGTAACTTGTTTGTCAACAATAACCCATATGCACTTTGCTCCTGCACCGACCACGCAGGTTCTGGTTCCATCTTGATTGGAACTAGGAGATTAACCGCCCCCGATTGACAGTCTTCTTTCAGTTTCAAAAAGAACCCTTTTAATTCACAGCAAGCAAGGAATCTCGGAATCCACAAAGCTCTCGTTCTAGATCTAGTGATACTGAAATAGTTTGTGAATAAAAAAACAGCCGCTTTAACTTACAAATTTGAATTAAAAATCATCGTCACTAAAAATCGGTATATCTCGTGGAACTCGTGGTTAGGATACCAGAATCCCTCAAATCTCAGACAATAAGCCAAGATTAAATCGGACGTGACAGAGGATATTTCTTGAAGATTGAGTGCAGATTTTAGTTGGAGAGAAATGTCAGAGAACGAATCGACGAGGAATTCGGTAGGGAGTTGAGTAACGAGAACGGCCAAGGCTTGGTACTTGATCTTCAACATCCAAGTCAGTCCGGGGTGAACTGCATCGAATATCTGAAAACCTGATTGGTTAAGACAAAGAGGAATACATATTCACCTGAGACAGGAAGTCTTCTGGAAAAGAGTCCGGGCTTCTTCGTAGGCTCAGCAAAAGAGTGAAAACCTTCCTCCAATTCTTCCAAGTATCGACTTCAACAGAAAACAGACAACTCCAAAAGCTATTTAGTACTTTAGGTGATAGACAAAAAGTGGAATCCTTCAAAAATACCTTCCTCAATCGACTCAGAACGAGGTCCAATTCGTTGATATTAAATTGAACCAACAGATCATGGTCTTTTTTCTCAAGAAAGTCTAATGTCTTTCTAGGTTCCTCGATTTGTAAAAAGGCTAACAACAAATTCTTCTTTGACAGCTGGTCTTCACTGAATTGGAACTCATGCAAACTGAGAATCTGTGTAGCTACGAGTCTCACGCTCGGCTGAAGAGAGAGACTTCAACTTACTTGATTACTGCTGTAAGAGAAAACTCACAATAGATTCTTTTTCTAAGGCTTCGACTGCTATCCCACAACAATTTCGAGGACAATCATTTTTCTTCTTGCAGGAAAGAAGCAGTTTCAAACGAGAGAGATCAGTGTTCATAGCTGAAAAGATAAAGAAACGGAAATAAATCGAGTCGGAGATCAGTTCGATATATCAAATATGAATCTACCTGCGATATTTTTGTGTGAAGATGCCTTAGGATCATCAAATGAGCAAAAATAAGGTCGAGAGAAAAAGCTAAATAGAAAAATCAAAAAATTAAAGGAATTGGTTTGTCGAAAAATGAAGAGGAAGCCTTATTCCGCACGTTGCCAGTTAGATAGACGCGAAATCAGCAATCTACACGAGGAGAAATTTCTAAATTGCCGTAATTCTGTTCCACACATATGTCTTCTCACGATTTTTATTGGCAGACCTACCCCTTTATTAGTCAAACCTCGAGATTAATAAGGAATCAGAGTCTATGCAATTTACTTATACTTCATTCCTCCATAGAAATAAATACATGATGTCTGGACGTTCAGATTCTATTATTCCTTCAGAATTCTTGTCGCTTGAAGACTATATTATTTCATTAAACCTTTAAGTGAAATGTTCTGTCGGCGATTTATCAGCGGTTCTGCAAAAAAGTGCTTTTATTTTCAAAAGGGCCCTCCTAAATTATAAATGTCCCGTCGTCCCTGGATGTTATGCTAAGCAGAATGATCTATTGTTCTTGTGGACCAGGAAAAAGGTGTGAAGATTATGAATTCCATATGGGCTTCGAAATTCACTATATTGGTTTGTATACTTTATATTTGTTAACACATTAACGATAGTACACGTTTTTCATTTCCTATCCATTCAGACCGGGTAGTTTTTCTCTTTCTTTTGAATGACACATGTTCTGTGACACACGATTCAGAATAACAGTTTCTTTTTTCTTTTGGAGTTCCAATTTCTCTTGAATTATGGTAGAGGCAAAGGAAAAATAGAGATCTCGGAACTATTTTGCCTAATTTTGTTGGTCGACGCAGTAAGTATAGAGGCAGTAAAACTCAGACTTCGAAAAATATTGTTCTACATTGATTGTTTATATCTATTGTATGATTGAAGTATTTTCCTTATTATTCACGGTAATTTCATGTGTGATATGGATAGTGACGATTTCGAAGATCTAGAAACTAGCTTTGATTCAATGTTTCTAGAAAGTGATGTTGATGGAGGGAATATTGAAGAAGGAGTGGAATTGAAGGAGAACCTACTGGATTTTCTCAGTGATGATAATGATCGTAGCGAAGAAAATGATGATGACTATGTTTCTGAAGAGGAAGATAACTGGATAGAAAATATCATTAGAAAGAATTGTTTTCCTTTTGTTAATGGATCGGGATTGAATATTGAGAAAATTGAAGGACACAAAGATCCCATTGATTTCTGCAAATTATTCATAGATGATGATAATATGAACTTGATTGTACTGGAAACGAAAAGATATGTCAAAATTAAAGTCAAGCAACGAATGAACATGAAATGAAGGGATTTATTGCGTGAAGAACAGTGCATGTCGACAACTGGTATAGCAGTGTCAGCTTGGTTGGGAGATTGATTAATAGAAGAACAAGCTTGGTTGGAACGGCGAGAATAAATAGAAAACGGATTCCAAAAGAAGTTGCTCGTACAATGTTGAAACGTGGCCAATATATTTTCAGAAAGAATAACCGGGAAGTGATGGTTTTGAAGTGGAGAGATAAACGAGAAATTCGAATGCTATCCACTAAATATGACGATGGATTTAATGAATTTGGAAAATCTCTTGTTGTCATGGATTATAATAGTGGGGAGTTGTTCATTGATTTATCTGATCAAATATCGTCGTACTCCTCATTCATTAGGAAATCAAGGAAATAGCACTTAAAAATCTCTCATATCCTCTGTCAAATAAATATCGTAAATGCCTGGATTGTTTACAAGGCCTATAGTAATCAGAATATAAATATAACCAACTTCAAAGAATCAATTGTATGCACTTGGATGAATGCCTATCGCTCAGAGTCCTGTACAACAAAGCACACGTTAGAACGATTATCAGAACCAAAGTGAAAAACAAGAAGATGTGTTGGATTTTATGCGGAAATGGTAGAACATTTCGAATTTCCGATACAAACATTTCAACGCTCAATGTATTGTAGAAAATTCTATTGTCTAATTTGTTTTCAACAAAAAGAAAAAGTCCCGAAGATAATGTTTTTATTACATTATACTTCGCACACAGTACTCAGTCTGCCCAAGCCGATTATAGAATGCTTAGGGTCTTTACAACAGATTCAAAAAATAACACTTTAATATCTCAATTTTTGACGAGGATATAGCCATATCAAATCTGTGGTATGGGGTTTGTGACACACAGTCCACAGTGGAAGTTAACTAATGACAGCGTACGTGTCGCTTTATCGTCAACGTGTTAATCCACGAAACGTGCATAAATTCGGAATTTTGTGTCTTCAACTACACTAAATCAACTGAAATAGTTTTAAATGACCGTAAAATATGCGGACTATTCAAATGCCATAACTGTCCCAAAAGGATTCGCTCAACCTTTGTGATTCATGTGTGCTTTCACCTTCCAAGTACTACAGAAAAGGAATTGTTTGAATAGTGATGAGAAACAACGATTTTCCGGACACTATCTCAAGCCTTTCGTACAAAAATGAATACATAGTATTTGGAAATTCCTGAAAATCGTTGTTTCTAGAACATTATCCATGTAATTTTTACTATTGTTCGATACTGTATAATTTCAAAAGTTGGTTTTCAATTACATTACTCCTGATTTCTCCAACGCCATTCAATTAAATTTTCCTTGGAAACGTCAGTTCTCGATTTTTTATCAGTGGGTGTAGTCATTCCGAGGTTGTTCAGAATATTCGTTCTCGGTGCTCGCATTTATTTGCACACGTTTTTAGATTTTTCATCTGCTTGGCGATAAAAAGACCGAATTTTTCCTGGTTGGCCTAGTTGATAATGATTTTTATAAGATCACTGAGGAAATAGTCTGTTTTTGTGCATCGTTATATTGAGTTCCGTATATATGTATACCATAATTACTTCAACAAATAATAGTTTTGAGATCACTCAAAAAGTTATTTATATGTTTTAGGTGAACTCTCTGATGAAGACGGCTCCTCTTTCTTAATCTGAACCAGTGTTTTGGGAATTCAGTAAAATCATGGCATTTGTCAGAACGTGAGTGAATTTTCAATAAATTCAGTTCGTGTATATTTTATTTGTCAACCTAGTTTTTGTCCAGAATATTAATCCTAATTTTTTCAAATATATACAAATAGCCAACATGGGATTCAATGAGACCGTCAATCAATTTAAAATGAAAAAGATACTGAAAAAACAAGGATAAAATTTTCCCAATAGTTAAAAGATTTGATAGTGTTATTCTTTCAGTTACCGATCAAATCGGCCGTTTACAAATCATTTAATATTGATAGGTGCTGGGCTATGCTTGCTAGTTCTATTCGTCCTCTACGGTCCTGGAAGTGACAGAAGTCAAGACGATAAACTTGTTCAGGTCAAATTTGAAAGGATATCTGGAAATGTCAGTTTTTATCTCCAAATCTTCTGTGTTTCTTAATTTTTTTCACTCTTCATATATTAATTTCTGTTGAAAATAATTCTTCAGAGCCTCAACAATGCTGAAATCAGCAAGCTCAAAAACCAAATATATAATCTCAATAATGAACTTTCTAACGAAAAGCACGTAGTCGAAACTCTCGAAGAACAGATTGATGAGATGCAGAAATTCCTTCAGGAAATACCGGACATTTCTGTGACTGGTACCAGTAATAACAAAGCGGCCATTGTCCACAAAACACTGTCTAAATCCAATCAGGAAGGGAAAAATGATATTTGTCCGGCCAAAAAATTCTATTCGAGCAAAGAGGACATACAGGTTTGTTTGTTCACCTTTATTCAAACTATTTGGGTCCTTTAGATGCTTCAAGCGTACGAAATAATTCCGTTCGACAATGTTAACGGGGGAGCCTGGGAGCAAGGATTCGAGATAACATACAACAATGAGCATATCCTGAAGGAGGACAAGCTCCAAGTCTTTGTCGTTCCTCACAGTCACAATGATCCAGGATGGTGGTATACGTTTGAAAACTATTTCTCTATTTACACCGATAATATCCTCACCTTTGCTAACAAGTACCTCCATGAATTCGACGATATGAGGTTCATCTACGCAGAAATGTCTTTTTTGGAGCTCTGGTGGTCGAGGCATAGCGAAGAGGACAGGGTCAAAATGAAGGAGTTGATCCAGAACGGACACTTGGAAGTGACGACAGGGGCCTGGGTGATGACCGATGAGGCCAATTCTCATCTATTCTCTATTATGACAGAAATGATAGAAGGTCATGAATTTGTAAATAACGTTGTCGGTAAGTGCAATGCATATATATAACCTGCATAAGAACTGATTTCTATGTGTGGCATCTCTAAATTCCGTCGACCTTCATATGTGAATTACAATTAATTTTTCGGTTTTCAGGTTACAAACCTTCTACCCATTGGTCGATTGATCCTTTTGGCCTTTCTCCCACACTAGCGTACATTCTGAAGCAAGCCAACATCACTAATCTCGTGATCCACAGAGTCCACTATTCGGTCAAGAAGTTCCTCGCTCAAACGAGGGACTTGGAGTTTAAGTGGAGGCAGTTGTGGGCTGGAGATGATCCCAAGACAGACGTCTTCACCCACATGTTCCCTTTCAATTCTTATGACGTTCCCAAGACCTGCGGTCCTGACCCTGGAGTCTGTTGTCAGTTTGACTTCCGGAGACTGGGTACTGATGGATGTAGAGAATACAACAGCGTAATTTCGCCAATTACCGATCAGAATCTGGAGCACAAAGCGACCATCTTGGCGGATCAATACAGAAAGAAAGCTCAACTTTACAAAACGAATGTTCTGCTTATTCCTGTGGGAGATGACTTCCGATATCCTCTAGAATCTGAATGGAGAGATGTCAGAAACAACTTTGCAAAGCTGTTTCCATATATCAACAGCCGTCCAGAATTCAATATGGAAGTCAAGTTCGGAACTTTGAAGGACTACTTCGAAGCTAGCAAGCTGCGACAGAAAGACGACATCAAAGTCGTGAGTGGAGACTTCTTCACCTATGCAGACAGAGATGACCACTATTGGAGTGGCTACTATACCTCCAGACCATTTTATAAGCACATGGACAGAACGGTACAACACTACGTGAGAACTGCAGACATTCTGTTCTCTTCTTGGTTGTGGAAGCACAACTCAGAAGGAAAGAGCATTGAGGAATTTAAAGGAAATGAGTTTTATGATATGCTGATTGCAGCCAGAAGACATTTATCGGTGTTCCAGCACCACGACGGAGTCACTGGAACTGCCAAAAATAGCGTCGTCATGGATTATGCTAAGAAGTAGGCTTTATATTTTTGATATTAGATTTCAAAAAATTTCAGAATGCTAACAGCGATTGTGAATTGTCAGACCATCATTAAAGAAGCCTCTTTTGCTTTGAACGAACTATCCCCAACGATTGCGGAGGTTGACGGAAAATTCACAGAAAACAATCTTCCGATTAGAGTTGTGGCCGATAACGGCAAGAGTCTGATTCTCTTCAACCCCCTTCCTTACTCCAGAAAAGATATTCACTGTATATTCGTCAAAAATCCTCGAACTGGAGTTTTTACACTGGATGGAAAACTAGTCAATCAAGAAATTCATCCAGTCATTGATATGAGTACTATCCAGGTTACGGTAGTAAAGGGCGAATTCGAACTTTGCTTCGAAGTCGAGATGCTTCCATTCGGATTCCAATCTTTCGAGTTGAAGGAGCAGACTGAAGTGAACAACTTCGTTTCAGTTGCTTCTAATATGAAATTGGATCTTCATGACGGATTTGAATATAAAAGTCTGAACATTGATACTGATATTCAGTTATCTAACGGGAAACTCAGTGCATTGGTGAGCGCGAGAGACGGATTGCTGAAGTCGGTTTCCATGGGAGGAAAAATAGAGACCAAGATTGATTTGGGATTTTTCACCTACAAACCCAGAGATAAATTGCAAAGTAAGTCATGAAAACGAAACCAATAATGAGAAGACGTTTCAGATTGGACATCTCCTCATCCCAATTCCGTTTCTGGAGCTTACCTCTTCTTGCCAGACGGTCCAGCCAAGCCTCTAGAATACAAAGAAGCTCAGGTTGTGCATTTCCGAGGGCAACTCCGTCAGAAAGTCGTCTCCAAGGTCTCCGCATCGATCTACCTGGTTCACTCGATTGCTCTGGATGCTGAGGACTCGTTCCTTCAACTGACAAACAACGTGGACATCCGTTCATCTCATGATTTCGAACTGGCGATGAAAATGAAGACAGACGTTAAAGGAGATGATTTCTTCAGTGACTTGAACTCCTATCAGATGATAAGAAGAAGAAGATTCAAGGACAAACTCCCTGTTCAAGCCCACTTTTTCCCGATGCCGAGTGCAGCATTTATCGAAGATGATGTCAAGAGGATTTCGCTTCTCGGAAGACAAGCTCTCGGAGTGGCCAGTCTGGAGCCTGGATGGCTGGAAGTGATTCTAGACAGAAGGTTGTCCCATGACGATGACAGAGGACTCCAACAAGGAGTGGAGGATAATTTGCAGACAGAAAGCAGATTCAGACTGCTCATTGAGCCATTCGTAAACGGTCAAAAACCAAAGAAGGAAAGCACTGTTGGGTTCCACTCAACAGCCTCTCATCACATTTCCTTAAAGATGCATTCTCCTATCGTTAGTATTTTTTATAATGGTGAGTTCGAACTAATGTCATTCCTCGACAAAACTTCGATTTCAGCTACCCAGAAGTCCAATCCATCCCAGCCTTCCTTGCTCAAATCCTCTTTGCCTTGCGATGTTTATTCTCTAGTCTTCAGAACGATGACGGGTAACTCTAGTTACACGAACAAAAATGAGCCAAATGGAAAAGCGTTGACATCGACGCCCTCCTTCTCAGCAGCTTTGGTTCTTCAGCGGTTTGGAGTGGAATGTGGAATAGAATCGAGTCTTCCAGAAGGAACTCAGTGCCAGCATTTGAAAGACTCCACTTTTAACTTGAACGAGATCTTTTCGATGGAGTCAACCAGATTCAAACAGTCTTCTTTGACTATGCTTTATGTTGGAGAGGAGACAGAATCAGTAGAGTTGGAACCTATGGAGTTGAAGTCAGTGAAAGTGGAATTCTAGTTATTTATTTTTGACGATATCAAATGAGGATTGTTGCTTGAGATAAATATTGAAAACTACTTCTTATTTGAACATGCACAATACTAATCAAAATATAGTTGTACGAAAAAACCACATGTTTCGATTGACATTTTTTCTCATTTTAGAAAAACTGGAGCAGCAGGCTTATCAGTGGCTTCCATAAAACAAGGATGACAACTAGAAATGAAAGTTTTATCAGTCAATAGCTGTAAAGGAAATTGACCGATTTTTGGTCAGGTATAATAACTATAGATCAAAGTAATCTGAAGGGTTGATGCGGTTTTCTACTTGATTGTTGGAGAAATGTCCGAAATCCGGATCGTCAGAGACGTGCTTCCAAAGGTAAGCGTGAAAAAGAAGAAGGTATTGTATGGATATTGACTGAGAAAAGACGATTTGTGGGATTCTTTGCACACTATCATTGCTATTGATGCAGTGGAAGATCTTGAATAATGTTCAGGGAATTCAAAAAATTGTCTTTTTCAGTCACTATCTGAACAACTCTCAACTGAACTATTAAGCTTGAGCATGGTCTATAAATATCGAATATCGTTCTCTTCAAACAATCTACAATCCTTTTCATCTAGCGTACATAGTATGAAAGCTTCTTTTCCAGGATGAATTCGAAAAACGCTTTGTTTATTCACCTGACAACACTACCATCGAAAATAAGATAACCAGGAAAATAAAAAAGAAGTTCCGAACTTGTTCTCTTTGGAACCTTCTAAAGAAGTTCTTCCCTATATTAAGATGGCTGCCAGAATACAAGATTCCTTACTTGTCGACAGATATCATAGCTGGGTCCACTGTGGCCATTTTAAATATTCCACAAGCCATGGCTTATGCTGCTTTGGCTGGGGTTCCTGCAATTATTGGGTTGTACACTTCGTTTTTCCCACCTATCCTCTACATGTTGTTTGGGACCAGCAAACACATATCCCTAGGGATGTTCGCAGTAGTAGCTTTGATGACGGCGAATGTGGAGCAGAGACTCAGATCTGATCACACCTTGAGCAGCAGCGGTTTCACAGGTCCACTGGAGGACATCGAAGCCGTCCAAATAGTTGCGACACTGACCTTTGCTGTGGGATTAGTGCTAGCTGTAATGGCCTTACTTCAGATCCATTACGTGTCAGCTTATATGAGTGACGAATTGATCGGGGGATTCACGACTGGGTCCGCTGTCCATGTTGCGTGGTCCCAAATCCCGAAGATATTTGCCTTGAAGCTGCCGCAAAGAGACGGGTTATTCCTCTTATTCAAGGTGGATTAATTTCGGAAATTTCCGTAAGATTAAAATTACAGATCACAATCGATTTCTTCAAAAACATCAAGCATACAAACTATTGGGCACTAGTGATATCTGTCTGTTGTATGGTGTTCCTTTATCTCGGGAAAACATATGTTAATCCGTTTGTCAAAAAATTCTGTCCTGTTCCAGTTCCCTTGGAACTCATTGTTGTTATCGTCACTACAATTCTCTCGAATACCTTAGATTTCCACAAAAAACATGGAATTGATGTTGTCGGCAAGATCCCCACTGGGTAAACTGCGAATCAAAATATAAGAGAATGGTAATAGCAATCAATTTTAGTCTCCCGATCCCGACTCTCCCGAAAATAAGCAAACTTCCTCATGTGTTTCCAGATGCAATAGTGATTGCAATAGTCATCTATGCAGTATCCTTTAGTATGGCCAAATTGTTTGCGAAGAAGCATAGATACAAGTTGAATCCAGCTCAGGTGAGATCAATCTGTGAAGACATTGCTTGGACAGTCTAAGAGTACTTTCTTTCAATTTTCTGGACATTGTTGTCTAGTTAATTAGGGTAAAATTGCATAGATAGTGTCCAGAAATCAGCGATTTCCAGAATATCTAAATATCATCCAAAGTATTGGATTGCAACAGTAAGGAAGAGAGTACCCCAAAAATTCAAACCGTCTTTTCTCAGTCAATATCTACATAGTTTCTATTTTTCCAAATTTCAGGAAGTTCGAGCGATGTCTGCTTGCCAAATCTTCTCCTCCTTCGTGTTCTGTCACCCAGTTTGTGCCAGTCTCTCCAGGTCAACGATAAACAGTCAGCTTGAGGTCAACTCTCAACTTTCCGGGTTGGTATCCTCCGGCATCATGTTGTTGTTGATTCTATGGATAGGCCCCTTGGTAGAACAACTTCCAATGTGTGTTTTGGCTTCGATTATCCTGGTTGCTCTTCAAACGATGCTACTTCAAATAACTCAGCTTAGACCTCTTTGGAAGGTCTCGAAATACGATTTCGTAAGTTGATTGTTGTGACTATTTTATGGATACTCATGTTCGACATCTGTAGTTAATCTGGCTCGTGAGCTTCTTGGGGACAATACTGTGGGACGTCAGCGAAGGCCTCGTCATCGCCATTTGTTTCACCTTACTGACTATTGTCATCAGGACCCAGGTGCCGAAGGCGGTCACTCTGGGTCAAGTGGATGAAACCGAAATTTTCAGAAATCCACAAAGGTTTTCCCATGCATTCGAAAGTCCCTTCGCTACTGTATTCAGGTAACCAACTTTAAATCGATTTTATTTCATTTTAAAGTCTACCGTTCAAGGTTCGAGGCTCCTCTTCTTTTCGTCAACTGCGATCGCTTCAAAACCCAAGCCATGAAGTCCAGAAACCTCGACCCGAGTAAACTGTATTTCGTCATCGATGCTGGAGCCATTTTTGATTTGGACAAAATGGGATCAAGTACTTTGATGGAGCTTTCCGACGAATTCGCCAGAAGCAATGTGAAAATACTGATTGCCGACTGTAATGAGCAGTTTGTCGAGATCTGCAGCAAGTGCGGTGTTTTCCAAAAAATAGAAAAGAACTACTTTTTCGAATCAGTCCTCGATGCTGTTGTTTATGCTTCCAAATATACAGATAGAGAATCGAGAGTATCTAGTATCATTGAATAATTCGACAGAAAATCTACAATTACAAATAAATTGTGAAGAAATGGACTGTGAAATATCAGCATAAATATGTTTAACCAGATTGTTGGAAATCTGATAACATTAACTGAAAATCATTATAGATCAATACAGAAGACCTTTGTGACTTTACTTTCTATGGAATTGCTGTTATGCATTTTATAACAAGAGGGAACTACATAATACAAATTGGTTTACAAGTGAAAGGAATATCACCCGACTTTAACTTCCAATGCGCACGCAACGTGCGGATCTTCCTTCGATTTCGTTTTTGATGACTTTACTTTCATTCCTTTCCGCGACTACTTTCCCCTTCCCCATATATGATTTCCTTGTTTTGCACCTAATTAAGTCATATTTGTCTCTTCCAGACCCATTACTCAAAGATGAGTGTCATGTTTGCGTCCAATCCGGCGGGAAGTCGTGGAAATAACGGGAACTTGCTTGAATTCCGTGCTGGTCAAGCCCGTTTGGAGCCTGTTGGATCTGATCCTGACAAACGTAAGGTGGTTTCCGACAAGACCAAGGGCCTCGTCTACATCAAGCAGAGTCAGGACCAGTTGATGCATCTCTACTGGAAGAATCGCGAGACGAACGCTGTCGAAGTCGTGAGTTTCCGAAATTTGGTTTTCATATATCGACCTCGTCGTTCAGGATTTAATCATCTTCCCCGGCGACACAGAGTTCATCAAAGTGAAGGAGTGTGCCGATGGAAGAATGTTTATGTTGAAATTCAAAAACACCAGCGATCAACGCAAGCTCTTCTGGCTGCAAGATCCGCCCAAGGACAAAGACGACGAGCTGGTCAAGAAAGTTAATGACTTGCTGAACAATCCTCCGCCACAACGCCACGGTCGTGGAGGAGCTTCCGAACGAAGTGCGAATGCCTTGAACGCTCTTGCTCAACTTGGTAATGGAGAGGACATCGGTGCTCTTGGAAACATGGACCAAAACCAACTCATGCAACTCTTCAGCCTAATGCAAGGTGGTGGTGGAGCCGATCTTATCCCTCAATTGGCTATCAACAATCGCTCAGGAGACAAAGAGTATTTTTCCCGTTCTACTTTTTATATGAAAAGTCGTTTTCAGAACTGTCGCTGACGATCCCAATGGTTCTGGCCCGGTTCCGGTTCAGATTCCCAGCACTACCAAGGGCATCGGAGACCCCGACCGAGGTGCTTCTAGCTCCAAGAAGAACGTTCGTATCAAGCCCGATCAGCTGCGCTCCATCCTCAGTCAAGTTGCTGAAGGCAAGCCTGGATCGAGTTCTGGAAGTTCTCGCCAACCCTCGGTCGAGCTTTCCGATGTCCTTAACAAGAGCACCGTCGGTCCGTCTCTCGAGGCCAATACTGACCGTCTGATTCCTCATCTCCCGAGTCAAGACCCAGTGAAGCAGAACAAGGAGGAACTTCAGGGAACTCTCTCTACACCGCAGTTCCGTCAAGCAGTCAATAGTTTCGGGGTGGCTCTCCAAACTGGCCAAATGGGCCCTGCGTTGAAGCAGTTTAAGCTTAATGACGACACTATCCAGGCTGCGGAACGTGGCAACATCCTGGAATTCGCCAAGAAACTGACCGAAGCCGAATCCCCTCAGAGACGAGGTAAGTTTTTAAAATTTTCTTTCAAAGGAAGCGAACTTGTTGTCCTTCCTTGTTGCTGCCGGTTTTGGCATGAAATGAAGAATTATTCCATCTATTCTTTTTCATAGCCGATACCGGAGTCAAAAAACGTCCTTGCCCAGAAATAGGTGCCCCAATTCCAGAAATCAATGCTCAAATAAATGCTGAAGCCGACGCCGAAGAAACGAATGAATCTGCTATTAAGGAACCTTCGGCCAAGAAGGGCAAGCCTGGTGACGACACAATGGATTTGGATTGATGTGTTTCAATGACAAATGTGTATAAGGTAATTTTTATTTATTGGGTTGTCAATTCTGTGAAATAAGAAAGTCAACGGAATGAATATTTTTCGGAATCATAGTAACGTTGGGACAAACTGAAATCTTCGTCTGTGGGGAGTAGAAATGTGAATAAGTCCACACAGGCATCTACAGCTTCACAAAGACGATCGGAAATCCACATTTTTAGAAACCGATCAGGTTGGAATTTTCGAGAAGATATAAACTAAAAGAACGACCCAGTTTTAAGGGTGACTGGGTCAGGTGGAATTTTTTGGTTTTAAAAGTCGGAATGTTGTCTTTTGCTAATGTGTTGCTTGATCTCGGGGAGATTGTGGATACGATCGATGAGTTCCATGATGTGAGGGTAAGCTTCCAAAGCGTCCTTTTCACCGTACTCGATGAATTTGGAGAAGAATTCGGCAGCTAAGATGTCAACCCAGGTGACCTTGTCGATAGCGAGAGGAGCTCCGCCGTTCTCGACTAGGAACTTTTCGTAGCTAGAGGCAACTTGGGTTAGAGCGGGTCTGATTTTGAGCTTGAAGAACTCGTCTTTGTCAGCTTTGGTGAAGCCGAGACAGATAGGACCGAATTCACGGATTCCTTCTTTGAGTTGGGCATCGATAAGCAGGTCTCCGAGAGAATCGATCTTGGCGTTTTCGAGGTTGTTGGAGCCAGCGAGATTGAACTCCCGTCCTAGATAGCGAAGAATGGCATTAGTGTTGGCGATCTTGACTCCATCGACTTCGAGGACAGGAACTTGGCCGAAAGGGGTTTCTGGAAAGAGATTAATTAGAAGTGATTTCGAAATATGAGCGCACCTTCCTTGAAGCTTCCCCAAGTCTCTAATTCTAATCGGTGGTCATCGAATGGGACCTTGGCCAAGGCAAAGACTTGACGAATAGCCTCTCCACGACCTCTAACATTAAAGTAATATAGTTTGTAATGGACCATATTGGATCTGAAATAAATAAAATTATTTAGAAAGTAAAAGCCACAGGATCGATAATCGAGGTCATTGATTCACACTTATGGCGGTAGAAACAAAGAGGACTTGTCGCGGAAATTGGTTGACGAGAGACCATTATTCGAACTTTGGTTCCGTATACGGAAGAGAAAGTGAGAGGAATATTTGGAAGTTATCAACTCAACCATATTATGGAAATTATACAGTTTGGGGTGATTGATCAAATCGATAGATTTATATATAGAAAAGTAAACTATCTATGAAGAAATAAACTGAAAAACCATTTTAATCAGTATTTACAGAAGAAAAAGGAATAATCCGAATGTTATCAAAGGACGTAACACAACATGTGCAGAGATAACTTCAAATTCATCCTATTAAAACCAGTCTGAGGACAAAAAACTTGGTCGTTCTTCAATCTGCAAGGCCAAAAGTACAAAGTTGATATAAATAAAAAGACTAGAAAAGTAGGTTTCAAACGTGATAAATTCAAAGCAATAAAAATCGAAACACTTTTTGTCAAATAACAGCCACTTTGGCACATATGCGAAAGAACAAGCCAGTCATTGATCAAAAGGAAAACTTCGAAATCAAATAACACTTTTATCTGGAACAATCTGCATATTACTCATTGTTTTTAATCTGCGTCTTATCTTTTTTACATATTATTAGATTCCCCACGTGTTGACCTTGATTTTAATCGCTTTCTGAAATATCAATGTGCAGATACTAGACCAAAAAGTGATCTCCGAGTTTTGTTTTTGTTTTTATCTTTGTGATCGTTAAAAACAATCCATTTCTGGTCGAGTCCAGTTCCTTCTGGTCATTTCTAGGTCCTCGGGTGTGTTAGTATATTAGGCAACCTGTTTTGGCCATTGATTGTTTTCGTGCAAGTGGAGTCAACCTTGTCTAACCTTGATGTATCCTTTTCAGGAAATGCCAGAAAGGAGGAAAATTAACTTGATTGCAGAGAAATTGAAGCCTTTCTCGATCGACAATCCCCCTTCCCCCCATCGGTCCAAATCCCCGGGACACAGAACCCATCGCAGATCTCATCTGTCCATCCCCGGATTGCGGTATCCAGGAAAGTCCCCAGACCTGAGAACACGACATTCTCCCGAACGGAGCTTGCTTACGCCAGAGATTGTTTCCGGTCAATCTAATCTATCTTCCCCATGGAAAGGAATTCCAAGAAGGAAATCGAGAACAAGGAACAGGTCATATGAGAGAGGTCAGACCTCGAAAAAGCCGTCATTCTCGAGGACTGTCTCAATTGCTGACGACTCTTGTTTTCTCTCGACCACGATTTCGAAGCAATTCCAACAACCAGACGAGTCGGTCAACTATTCCAGAAAAAACACCGTCGATGGAATCTGCAAGGATTTCAGTTTCATGAAGATGGATGATGATGCGAACGATAATGGAAATCGGGATGTAAGTCTTTTGTCAAATATAAATAAATCCCTGTATTTCATTGTTTAAAAGTTAATTTTCTCTAAAAATCAATACAAACATCGGACCCTTCTCTTGGTTTCCAGCTGTTTGTACGCACATCCAGTCTGACATTTTTTGTACTTTGTTCGTGCAGCCAATTCTAGTGAATTTCGACTTTATTTCGTTCGTTTATGAACTTCCAGATAGACTACACCCAGCCTCATTCCTCAAGACCACTGGAAATCAGAGTTGACTCGAGGTCGATATTCGTGGATCCGGAGGCAGCCAAAGACGTTTCTCCCTTGTTCACGAACTTCCTGGTCAGGGAGCTAGTTGCAGGTTGGTTCCGCAGAACCCGTCTTAGTCTCACAGATGGAGCTTTAGGAAAGAGAAAATGCGTCGAGATGCAGAGGGACGACATCAGTTTCCCAGAGGTTCTGTCCATGGTTCAAGTAATTTGTCCGACAGAACTCGGGATGTTCTCGAAATCAGTGGATTCTTCTAGTTTCACCTCATTAGCAAAGTTGTCGAAGAAATTTCAAGTGCCAAGGTTGAAAGCTGCCTGTGAGTTGTACGTTGCTAGGATGCCACTGGACGACATGAATTTGTCGAACGCTGATTTGGTTTCATTCTTGGTAGGAAGCTATAAATATTCCTTGAACAAAGCCACCAGAATAAGGCTTCTGGAAGCCGTAGTCGGAAGGGAGATAAAAACTGCAGATGCTCAGGCCATCCAAGTCCCTGGATTGTCGGAGATGATCCACGAGGCAATAAACAGGCAAGTGCAAATATTCTATTTTCGATAATTCCTAATTTAACGTTCCTAATTTCCACTTAAAAATGACATTTGTTTTAAACTTGGAGTTTCCAGGAATTAATGTTTATTTTTTGTTTCAGCTATCGAAGTAATCAATTGAACCATTGTGAGTTGACGAATGAGATCAAACTAAGAATCCCCTGTAGAACTTGCCGGATGGAACAGCCGAATGTCCCGCTGCCTGCAGTCAAAGGAGAACTCTCGACAACAGGAATCCCGGCTTTCGTTGTTTGCTCCAGATGCAAATCCACTATCTGTTGTTCCTGTGTCTTGAAGCCGTGCAAAAAGGCCCTGGAAGATTTCGTAATCAAGTTTTGCGAGACTTTCAACAGCCACTGTTAAATCCGGACTTTCCAAAGATCAATAATCAATTATAATTTTATTTACAATAAAGCAATATTGTCGTTAGTTAAAAGAATCGAAAGTTCGCAACAATCACCGGTCATTTCGGATATTGGCAAGAAGGTTCGGAGTTGACTAGTGAAACTAACCCCAAAAATTCTTCACGTTCAAATGATCAGAACTTGACTCTGTTGATGGATTGATCAAAAGCAGATTGTCTGGCAGGATCAACAAAGTCAGCGGCATCCAGCCCTAAGGGCATATCGCAGTCGTTTTTGTAGCCATTCTTCAGTCCTCGCCCTTCTTCTAGATCATTCAATTCGATGTTGAAGTGGACGGGTTGGATCTTGGGGGTGTCGTGGTGGGAGATCTTGACAAGGGAAGGATTTTTTTCTTTGGGAGTGAAGCCGGAACAACAAGTGACGACGTTGCCGCTCTGGACGGAGATGGCGGATTCTGAAGGAGCTCCATCGCAGTAGTAGGCAACCAGTCTCAGTTTCGGGGCATGGCAATAGGCGTGTCGAAGTTCGATCGCAAAGGAGAGAATGTAGAGTTGGAAACATATCGCTAGAAGCCATTCTGAGCAAGTTCCAACGACGTGCTCAACATAGTTCTGGAAAAACAATTCATTTCTCTTAGGAAATTAATCAAAACTCACATGTTCATGACCAGTCCATTTGTACAGATTGCCACCATCATCAGCAACGAAAGATCCGGGCTGGACCCCGAGGATTGGTCCAAAGATGACCACTGAAAAGAAATAGCTGGTTTAAAAGGAAATAAAGAGTTTGGTCTAAGGATTTTGCCACGATCGTCTTCTCTACGTATTTCTCTTGATTTGGCTCTCATTCCAAATTCGATCTTCCCTATCGCATATTTATTTCCAGAATATGATTTCACGGAAACTTCAAGAATATTCCGAAGTTTTGGAATAAATATATGAAATCAGAATTCCTGGAGGCTTCTAGACACTTCTGGGAATTTGTCTTGAGACAATTCCGCGAAGATAATAGTTTCTGATCTTTATAGTATTCTTAGATAATCTTTAAATCACCTATTTCCCTTTTTGTTAAAGTCTGCACCCCATACTCTTATTTCGCAAAGTTTGTGATATCTCCCGCATTCATCTTTTTTACCTAATTTTTTATATTTATAAAAAATCTCGAAGACTTACTTGATGCGAAGAAGAATGTTGCGATAAGACACAGGAGTAACCTGCAATGAGAAACAATGGGTTTGGCCAGTTTCGGATTCATCATATACGAGAAAATCGTCTGAGCCCAGGCGTAGAGCAGTCCGCATCCGAATGCCAAAAGAGCTCCGAGGTAGTGCACAATGATGACGTTGTTTTCCTAAATCTTCCAGTCAAGTCTTACTCAGTTAAAGCAATACAAACCTGGAAGTTGGCAACCATACTGACTCCAAAAGCGGAGGCATATCCGAGGAAAAGGAGAACACAGCTGATCGTCCTCCACTTGCCTTCCTAAAAATTTACAGTTTATAATTTGTAATTTATAATGTACAATCTATACTCTAAACAATATCAATTCAAAACTCACTTGTTGGTGCTGATGCCAATAGAACTCGACAATCTGCCGATGTCTCAGATAAATACTGCAGGCTACTTTAATTGATTTCACGGTTATCAAGACCTACATTAATGTAAAAACTTACAAAATAAAGCTGACAAATTAAGTAGTTGACCGAATATACATGACTCTGGAGGTATGGTTCCACTGTCACTGAAGCAGATTTAAATTTTTAACAATTTGGCTTTTATCTTAATTTCAACCAACCTAATATAAGGCCACAGAGCAGTGACATGTCCGTTATAAACAGCAATGATGTAGCTGAAAATAATAGCCTTTTTCGATCATTTAAAGAATGAAACTTACGAAACAAAAAAGGCAGCTGTGGACAATACAAAAGTCAAGAAGGGAATCACCCATACTTTGCTGAGACCCATAGCTCTGATTAATGCAGGGAAACGAGGGAATTCGAATGTGGAGGAATCCGAGGCAACCTGTGGCCTAAATAGTAATGTTGTATTGAATGTAGGCAATGAAAGTCGATCGTACTTGTGAGGGGGATTCACGAAATTGAATTTAATTCTCGATGAATTGACTTGAAAGGAAGTGGATCACGAGAGGGGCAAATTGGGGCCAGGCGGTTGGCACAAGTAAGTACAATTAGAAAATGTCTGATTTTCTTCATTTTGTAATGAGATAAGGTTTTTAGAAGATACGGTCGTTTTTGAGATTTTAAATATCCTCTAAACACAATGATAAGAAAATAGAAACAAAGATTTTTGGAGTCAAAAGAAAAAAGAACATTTTTATTTTTGAATAATATCCACAATTGGCTGCGTAATGCTATTGAAAATTTTTTAGAGCTTTTTCGTTTTTATCGCTGTCGTTTTATATCCACGAAAATTCCGAAATCTTTCTCATCAGAAATCGACGTCGCTCGCACAATACGTAGTAATTTTTGGACAAGAAGAAACAAAAAAAATAAAAAAACGCCAAAAAGTGGTCAAAAAACTGGAACCAGTGGAAAATCGGGAAATCAAAAGGAACACTTAAAACAAATTCAATTAAATTCTGAAACATAGGAATCTAATTTTGATTTTAGGGAAGGTCAAAAAGGTGATAGATGAAATTTCTTTAATTTTTGTAAGTTCCAGAAAGTGAGAGTGAAAGTAAAATTGGAAGAGCTATTGAAATCACCTCATTCCTGACTGCTGAAGCGAAGGTAATTCACCTTGTTTCAATTTGGGGTTCTTTGTTGGAGAAACACGTTAATGACACTTTCTCGGAGATCTGGGAATCGACAAGAAGAGGCTTCCAGGGTCTACGTAAAGACAGGGCATCCAGACAATTAGATGCACATACCAATAGGTTTATGCAGTAGTACAAAATAAAAAGTATCCACATATTTCTTAGTAGAAGAATAAAAAATATCTACATCTTAATAAAAGTGTGTGAATTGTTTTTAATAAAAGGAAATAAAATATAATGTATTCAAATGCGAGCTAAGACGACAAAGTTATTCAAAAAAATCAAAATACGGGATGATTCATGTAGTGAATAAACCACCACGAAAGTGGATGAGTAATGACAGAAATTGTCCAGACGGCCCAAGATTTTGATGTAATTTGCGTTGGATGGATAAGGAATTACTCATTTTTGAATTTCAACAAGAAATTTGAGAAGCACAAACAATGCAAAATTTAAAAATTTTTTCATTAGCAACCTCGGTTTTGACAAGAATGATCTTCTTTGGAAATTTTTATTTTTAGACATTCGTGGATTCTAGATACTTTCTAAGAAGACTAAAGATTAACAGTGAATTACAGCTTCAAAATATTTCTGGAATGGACGACAGAGATAAATTTAAAGATTTTGATTTGATCAAGAGTATATTTTGAGTTTGAATTCAGATGGAAGATTTCAAAATTATTAGATCGTAACGAGGTCGGGTGATTCTATTTCCAAGGGTTATTTATTCCAATAATCTCTGGTCCCAAAAAACCTCGAAAGAAACAAGATTTTTCCACCTGCTGTCTCAGATGGGGAATCGTATGTGAAATTTCTTCTCCGATTCATGTTTCCTTTAAAAAGGTTCAAAACAGAAGTACTAGATTGATGAACCAAAACATGGGATCTCCAGAGAGAGTGAAATTATTCTCCGGAAAATTCCTTCACGCAATTCATGTTCAAATTTGAAAATTAAAAGTTTGCAGAAAGAAAATGACGGAACACGAGATGAATAAAATTTTGACAAGAATGAAGAAATCAAAAGTGAAATTGACAGCCTGGGTGGATCCAGTTTCGATCCGAGGATCACGATTATGAGAAATTTTTTGGAGAAGTTTATGAGAAAATGAGACACAAAATTCAAGAAACCCTTCGGATTCCAAAGTCAGACGAAACATGAGTCGGTAAGTTTTAAAAATCATGGAAATATAGGTTCCACTCAGGACCAAGTGGAAATTTTTGAAAATCATTCCTACGTGATCTCGAGTGGGAATGACGTATTAATTCATGTAAACATAGGTTCCACTCAGGACCCCGGAAATGGCCCTCAAAAAAGACAATTCCTGTCGTCTTGAATGAAAATGATATGCAAATCCAAATTCACATAGCTTCCATCTGAGTCCAAACAATCTATACTTATCCACCACTATAGGAAAGTCCTATGTACGTAATTGCTCACCTCGACAAGTTCATTATTTTTTAAAGAACGTAAAGGTACATAAAATTTAGAAATTTATTTTTTGTTTACAGCCTCTTCATCAAACTGTCCAGAATTTCCTCGCGCTCGAGAGCGAACAGGTTTGAAAACCTTTTGAGTTAATTTTGAAATCGAATTTCTAAATTAATTTATACAAAAAAGTTACAGTACTTTTTGCACTTGATTTTGAAATCGAATTTTCGAGTTACCTCATTAAAAAATGAATTTTTTAAGAGAGCTAATTTCCAAATGACTTTGTTTTATATTTAAAAAGTACAATACTTTTACTTGAAGCCGAAAAACAAACTAAAACCTCCGAGTTCAGAACGACTAAGAACATCATGATAAAATTATTTTCGAGCCAGAAAGCGTGAAAAAACAGAACGAATCAGAAACCGGCTTTTTTCTATTTTTTTATTTTTTTTCCAGATACTTTGAAGACAAAAAAATGAAAAAGAAAACGACCTTATTGAACAATTAAGATTATTTAATACTCAATTCCCCAAAAAACGTGTGAGATATGCCCTGAGGGGGTGGTCTCAAGACGACAAAAATTCATGAGAATCCACCCAAAAAGACAAAAAATCAAGAAAACAATTCTGCGATTATCCGCCAGAGCTTTCGAGAAGAGAAGCTTCAGCTGATTTCGATCGCTTAGTTTTTGACCATCTTCGAAATACCCCCTGAGGCGATATGACCGCATTTTGCCCAAGTCAAGAGTTCGAAAAACCTCAACCGAGCTGATCAATCAAACTCGAAAAGTTTGGAATATTTTCAAGGTAAGAGATCTGGCTTGAAACCGTTGGAGAAAAAAGAGAATTTCGGTTTCGAATTTTTCCCGAAAAATAAATTGCTTCACAACGGAAGCGGACAAAGGAAGAAACCAGGCGGTGTCCTGGAGATTCTGGATTTTTGGAATTTTCAATGCGGTCAAATAGCAACAGAAATTACAGTAAATTTGGGAAAAATTCTAGATTCAAAGAGACAAAGATTAAAATAAATAATCACATTATTTCCAAAGAAACTCGCTGTCGTCAGTTTCCAGAGGCAAATTGAGCGAGTCTTTTCTTCGAGAACACTCCGAAAAGAAAGCCGCCGGAAATGCCAGTTTTTTGGGTTTTGCAAGAGCAAGGGGATGAGAGATGTCTTTTGCAGATGTTTAACGAGTTCTCAGCCTTCTAATTTTCAACAAAAGATAAATCTAAACCATTTTATCGATACTTTAATGTGAAGTTCACCAATGTTGAAATGAATAAAGAACAACTGAAATTCGACAAGAAAATGAAAAGTTCGAGTCAAGGAGGTTTGTCAAAATGGAACAGCCGCCGGCAATTCATCAGTCATTCATTTTTGAGCTTTTTTAACAAGCGATCAGGTTGAGGTTAGAGGAAAGGTGATTCGAAATCAGAACAGAAAAAGCGGGTTGTTTTGTGGAAAATAAACTCAAAGGAAGTTAAAATTTGAAAAATTCAAAATAAAAAAGTACGAAGTAGTTCAAGTATTTTTGACAGATTCCGATCTTCTTCAATTTGTATTGAACTGGGTGGAAAACGGTTTTCAAGGGCTGTCCTACAATCTTGCGGAGCTCTTCTGTGGATTCAAAACTCGAAAATTTATCTTTGGTTTTTAATAAAAATAGTTTTGATTTATGAAAATTCATATACCGACCTGAATGAAAATGAATAAGAAATCTGCAGGGAGAACAAGATTAAATTTAAAAAAACACTCTTTTGAATTCCTAATTTGATACATAAAAAACTCGATTCCAAAGCTTTCGACAAAAAATTGTTAATTTAATTTGGCATAAATTAGAAGATATTCCATCTTAATCTATAAAAAGCACTTGAAAAATGTTGCACTTTGAGATATGAAAACCGAGTCTTTGGAGAATTAATGAAATCCGAGGATTATCGTTTCAAGAAAGTCCCAAGCCGACTATTCATCACCTGATTTCTCTAGACGAAAAGCGGGTGACATGTTCCTAGGTTGGTCGTCCTGAAAATTGGCCTTTTCCTCCCCCGATGACTCGTGTCATTTCCTTGTTTTTCGGTCTCTTCCCCGGCACGCGATTTTGGGGACAAAGCGAGTCAGACAAGGCCACGTGGTCCAGATAATCGAAATCTGTCTTGTTCTTTGAAAGTTCATCTCATAAAAGTATACACTTGTCAGAAATTTTTTAAATTATTTCCCGAAAGTGTTTTCGTTATGGGATTTTGTACACTAGTAGTTTTGGTCAGGATTTTGTGTTCTCACCTTGGAGATTTGTAAATAAAGATAAATAAACTCCAGGCACAGCTGACAAGACCAGTGTTAGTCCGATCATTTTTCAATTAGATTAATTGACTTTACTGAAATCTGAGGAAAAAAAGTAAAATAAAATAAAATTGATCAAGACAACAATAAAACCCGTAAATTGAAAAATTCCCCGAAGGACTTTACGCCTATTACATCACGGAAGGTTTCTCCGAGGAAAACTCTTTGAATCTCTCTCTGGGATCGCCCCAGGAATGTAAATCACGAAATTGTTTTCACGAACATTCCCAAGGAAGCATTTGCGGAACTTGCCAGATAAATACAAAAACTATGAGTCAACGATGATCTGGATTCGAATTCGTCAAATATGAATAAATTAGGGATGAATGGGGAGAATCAAAAAAGGAAATCGAAATTAGGATCAAGTTTGTTTAAATAGAAAGGATGATGACTCAGTGGAAATTATTGAAAAGACAAGACGGAAACCAGACTCTGTGACGTCACAAACTTTGAAAGTCGATTCACTTATCTTGATGGGTGAGGTCGAGGAAAACCAGTCAAACCTTCGATAAAAATCGAACAATTACCCGCACTTCCCAATCCGTCTAAATACGACAATTAAAGGAGGTTCATCGACCCCGCATTACTCAATCCTTTAACAGTTTCTGTTCAGGAACATCTGAATAATTCCATCTCCTTTGTTATTTAGCTTATAATTGAGAAAACTTGAGTCTTTAATTGCTTTAATGTAACGAATCAGGCAAACCTACGAATAATAAAAAAATAAAAACGACGTAAAAGCCAGAAATGAAAATTGTTACGAAATTACATCGACACAATTTTCTAGAAACTTCCAGAGTTATGAATCTCGGTTCCGAGAGCTACCATAAGATTTCTAGAGATATGTGAATTTTGTGATGAATGCAGGATTATTCCAGGAAATTCTAATATGAAAAGGAATGAGAATAATGAGATTTTAATAAACTTCTAAAAAAATATTCCTGTTCTCCCGAATGGAAGTTCGGCTGATGTCATTACATGAAACTAGATTAAAGCTTGTTTTAATCTAATATTGTGATTGGAAAAGAACGACGATTCAGATCAACTTGGAAACCCAGACGTTCCGGGGCTCTCGGGCGGAATTCCTGCAATCGCGCGAACTTTTGTCCACCACTTTGATCCTTTGCTGATCTTTGTCTTTTTGATTCCCTAAATTATCCTGGTGATATCCAGCTATTTCATTCCGAAAGTACGGAATCAAGCACTTTCTCTGGGTTACTACCCTCTTTATTCGTTAAATTCTCCGTTCATGATTTTCCCAAAGTCGTGTTCGACTCCCATTCACTTTCTTCGATCTCTGATTCGGAAATCATTCGCGATCACCCAAGGAACCATTATTTTTTATTTGATTATGTCTTATTTCAGGCCGTCCTAACAGGATGATCATCAACGGCCGGTACCGTGTGAAGCGCCTGATCGGAAGTGGCTCCTTCGGCCAGATCTACTTGGGCGTCGACTTGACGACCGAGGAAGAAGTCGCTATCAAACTAGAGACCATCCGGGTTGGCTTCCGTTTAATTCTTCGCTTTTTGATATATGAACAGGTTTAGTCTCGTCATCCCCAGCTTTCCTACGAGAATAAGACGTACACCGTTTTCCGTGGATCGGTAGGATTCTCCAACATGCGTTACTTCGGACTCCATGGAGACTTCAACTGTCTTGTCATGGATCTCCTTGGACCGTCATTGGAGGAGTTGTTCAATATGTGCACCAGGAAGTTCACCCTGAAGACTGTCTTGATGTTAGCCGACCAGATGATTGGAAGACTCGAGACTTTGCACGGCAAGAACTACATTCACCGCGATGTCAAACCCGATAATTTCACTATGGGACGCGGATCACAGTCTAATATAGTATTCATTATTGACTTTGGATTGTCGAAGAAGTACCGGGATTCTCGAATGATGCATATTCCATACAGGGACAACAAGAGTCTGACAGGAACGGCCCGATATGCATCGATCCATGCCCATAGAGGAATCGAAGCATCCAGGAGAGACGACATGGAGTCGTTGGGCTATGTCCTGATGTATTTCAACAAGGGCGCTCTCCCGTGGCAAGGCCTCAAAGCTGCTACTAAACGCCAAAAGTACGATATGATTTCCGAGAAGGTTTGTCGGTCATTGATTTCCAGCTGATGGTTTTATACTTTTAGAAACTGTCCATACCAATCAGTGAGCTGTGTATTGGCTTTCCTCCAGAATTCGCCGCTTACTTGAACTACTGTCGTGCTCTCGGTTTTAATGAGGCTCCAGACTATCTGTATCTCAGAACCTTGTTCCGCACTGTGTTCAAGAACTATTCCTTCACGTACGATTATAGATTCGACTGGGTGGTACTGCAGCAGAGTCTGAGACCAATTAACACCACCACTGTTGCTCAACGATGATCTCCAAATAATACGATAAGGTGGTTTTTTTAAATATCAACAGATACATGAATTCCATGATTTTTCATTTACGGGTGATTTCATGAGGATTGTAAAGAGGTAACTCCATGGTTTTCCAGTTTATTTGATTACAACTTCTTGTAAGCAAAGGGATACAGTCTTTTGGTCCTGATGAACTTATTGTTGGGGCCGGGAGTGCAAAAGCTATGAGCAACCACCGACCCAATCAAAAACACAAATAGCAAGAACATAAATGCGACTAGATCCGGAGCCCATGCGACAGGAGGAGGTCGGGGAATCCTCATATCGGCGGGGAAGTCACGCACCCACTCGATATATTTGAAAAAGTGGAATCGGTCTTCCGACACTATTCTGTCCGCCGAGATCAACTGGTCCGCGGCGGAATGGTACTCTGGCCAGGGAGGGGGGTCGAGGAGGAACCTGAGGGCAGTGATTAAAGCACCCGTAGTTACAGCGGAAAGATGGGGAAGACATGCTTCTGAAATGGGAAAGTAGTGATTTGTAATTTAGAAAGTTGCCAACCTCCTGGACTTGATTGCAAAGGTTCTTTTTTAGTCTTCAGATCTCCACTTAATCCTGTGTTCACGGGTTCTGATTTTCTCCTTGTCCAACAGCCCAGTTCTGGATTTTGCCAACCAAGTCCGGCGACGATGAAGTGGGTATCAACGAATTCCACAAATCCGTTAATTCCACAGACAAAAACTTGCTCCATCATGAGATCCAAAGACTTGTGGTCAATCCGGGCGAGTTTTTTCTTGTCTCTTTTGTATTTGTCCAGCTCACCGAGTATGTTGGTGCAAAATTCTTGGGTTTGGTCGAGGATGGTCTTGTTCCGAAGATGGAGGAGAGTGGAGTTGATGGAGGGGGCGCAGTTGAGATTCTGAGCGATAGTAAGGTAGAGGAGTTGATTGGTTAGTTGATAGCCATTGAGACCCGTAGTTGTTAGCATGGATTGTATACAAGACTCGGAGAGAGTGCAGTTGGTGGAGGAAGTGAAATCGAAAAGACATCTGAAATTAGAGACGTAAAAACTGCAAGAACTCTTATTCAGCAAAGTTGCGCAATTAAGATTTTTACGATACTGTTTCGCTATAAGAATCTAAAGTTGAACAATTCTAACACGATACCAACTAATTCTAGTTTTGAAGTTTTTTAGAAAGTCGAAACTTGTCAAGATATCGGATTACTGGATTTTTCAGTGAATTCGGCACTTGAGTCAATTGGATTTACCATCTGACTCCAGTTCCTCATTTGTAACTCACCGGGGAAATATAATCAGGATATTAATACAAGACAATTGCATTGTATTTACTATTCAAGTCAGGAGACCATTAAAAAACAACTCACTTCATTTCTCCAGAATCTACATCAAACCAGACTCTGCTGGATTTTTCATTAAAGTGCTCTTTGACTTGCCATCTCATCCTCTCGTCGGTTTGTCTGGCAGGTTGGATTTTCATCCGGAATCCGTGGGAAAAAAGCGATTTTCCAGCTTTAAACCTTCCCGGATCCCTTTCCTCTAGCTTTTCACTTCCTTTGGCAGCCAGTTCGGAGGCTTTCATTGAGATGTTTCTGATAGCGGAAAAGATGTCCTTGTGATATCCCTTATCTCTGTAGTTTATGTAAAGTTGATCCATTTGACCTGTAATTTAGTTTCAAGTAATTTCCAACCTTTTGGGGTTTTTCTTATTTCCGACTCACCTTCGAGTATCCTCAGCCCGAGAACGCCATCAGGACCGAGGGATTCCAGTTCTCGTTCGTAGTAAATCAATGACCCGGTGAGAGAGTTCAAGATCAAAGCGAGTAGTCTGGCACTGTTCCAAGTGAGCCAAACAGCTCCAGGAGCAGCTAATGGGGTCATTATCAGTTTTATGACAAAGGAAGTTCGGTTTTTCTACATTTTGACCCTAAACAGCCGGTCAAATAAACAAATTGGAAAGCGCGAGCCGGACTTGGACCAGTCGATAGCCGGGCTTTTCTCAGGTCCTCGAGAAAGACGGCAGTTTGCGGAAGAGAAAGCGGCAGCTGTCGTTCTGGAGGAATAAGGCAATGCAGGATCCACATGGCAGTCTTTTTCGGAGGTCAAGCCTCAAAAATAATTTTGAAAAGTAGTTTTAGAAAACTTGTTTCTGTTTTTATTTATCTTTGGTTTCCTCGTTTTTCTACATTAGCAAAGCCATATGTTAAGTCTTCATTTTGGTTTGCTGAAGTGTTCTAGGACTTAGTAGTGAGTTTCTAGGTCTTTTTAGAGTCACTTGGGAACTTCCAGAATCCAATAGGAACTTATAAAAAAAGTGGCATACAATTTCTGAAAGACCCTGGAAAGTCCTCTCGAGATGATTCTCCATCAGTTTGCATTTGTGACTTTTATAAATGCGAAATTTTATCTGAGTTCAAACAACAAAGAATTGTTTCCGAAACACTCGTGATGGACTACAAAGAAGCAATCCCAAACTTGACCAGTTTTGCTATTTCCGTATCTGTACAATACCCAGCCGAACCTCTTTATTCTAGTCTTCCTAATATCCTAGATAATCGCCAGCGATACTTTTTTCTTTTCTAAGGAGATTTCACAGTCCAAAATTCCTACACATTCTCTTTTACTTCAGGGCCTGAGGAATTTGGAAGTAAGGTTTTCGGAAGTCCAACGATAATTTTTCACTGTTGTCGTCTTAGATAACTTTAGTCTTTTCAATGTTCAAAAAACTTTTAATACTTTTATTTACAATAACAGGAAACCTGATTTTTGCCGAACCCAATTGATCTAAAAGGAGGAATTCAGGAAATTGCGTGATTCCACTCTTCTTTTGAATTACGTGATTTGACTTTTTGAGTTGCAAAAACTCAGCAGGACATCTATGGGATCATGTTTGAGCAAGGAAAACTATCAGTTCCCCAAGTACAGTTTTACTTGCACTTGATCCATTCATAGCCAGTCTTATTCCGAAGCATCTGGTTTGGATCTAGTGACATCCAAGTCCTATCTTTCCAGATCCTTTGGTCCGCAACTTGCAACCCATATTGAACTTTAGGATTTCAAATTTTGCTGTAAATTTGATTTTTCCGTTTAATCGTCGAACATCTGGCGTTTTAGTTTTTCCGCGGGAAATTATGGAATTTGTTCAATTGTACAATTAGTCAAGTTTCAAATTTTAAATAAATAAAAGTTTCCAGCACCTTGGGGAATTTTTCAAAATAAACATCTAAAATTTGGAGTTTTGCAAGTTTAAAAGGTCCTGAGAGTTCGTGGCAAAGCAATTTCGTGGGAATTATTATTTCTGATTTTTATGATTTATTTTCGAAGAGTGCGAAATTAAAAATCCCAGAAACTTGTGGAGACAGTTTTATAATAGTACCGTTTTTGACTTTTGTAATAATATGGATCTGAGTTGTTTTGTCCGGAGATCTGCCCAGCCAACTTTGCTTCTCGCGCGAACTCTGGTGACCTCTGGCGAGTCCCGATCGAAACTCCGATCGTTCGATGGCCGCCATCCATCTTTTTATAATTAATCCTGGAGGTCAATGGCGTATTTGCTTTTCCCGAAAAACTAATTGATTTCATTTGTTTTAACCTCGTCCTAACTTTTAATGTGAATAATTATTATTCAAAGTATCTGATAGTATTCGTCCTTATGTCAAATCCGACCCCTAATCCCCCATACAGTGGTCTCAGGTAGCAGCACTCGGCGGCAGGCTTTTTCCTGACGGACATTTGGATCATCTTTCTAGTCCCAAAACACGGTTGCCTCAGGGATTTGATTTCCGGACGCCCGTCAAGACCCTGGCAGGGATATTGTTTTTATTTTCTCTTAGAATGGCAGATCTCCTTTGAAATGACACTTTTTTGCAACTGCCTCGATGGTCAGTTGTCGTTGACTCAACTTTTTTCTCGAGGAACTTACGGATTTTGTTTATTTTTTCATTCTCTTTTTTGTATTTTGAACTAAATATTCGATTTGTGATGTCTGTTGATGGACCTCTCCATCTTATGTCACCTGTTCATATTAATATTCAATCCGATGAAATCATTTTTGATTTGTTACGAAACAAACGGCAATTTGTTTCGGGGAGTTTGTCTTGTCTCGGCTTGTTTTCTGTCAATTGATTTCTTGTCGATCTAGTTAATGGATTTGTACTCAGTGGAAGACCTGGCAGTTTCGAAATGAGGAGGCTTGATAGGAGTTAATGGGATTTTGGACATCTCTGAAGATTTCAGAGCCGTTGTTTTTTGAGTGAATGTTTATTTCATGAAGAGGTTCTTCGACACAAGGGTTTCAGGAAATCCTAAAAGACTGGAAATTCGTGTCAAGGAGATTTCGTAATAATCTTCATCTAGTACGATATTGAGTAAAATCTTGTTACTCTGTTTTCTACTTTCATTCAGTAGTCTTTAATTTTATTTGAGCCTATTATACATTAACGAACAATTTTCGAACTTAATTTAGTCCTTTATTAGTTTTTTAATACCAAAACTTTGCTATATCAGTGAATATAACACTGAAAACTTATCAAACAGTTGTAAACACAAGTAAATAATCCCCACTGACGTCTAGTGATTGACAAAAATTTATTTCTTGTTTCTTTAAAAGAACCAAGTCATTCAACTTTCGTCTCAGCAGGATCAATAAGTATCTTTTTAATACGGTTTTAAATATTCCTTGAATATAGTAAGTAAAAGAGTTAAAAACTGATTTCTAATTGTTCTCTTTAAATGTAAAAAGAAGTTCAAAAATAATCAGAAATAGATTAGGAGTTCTGGAGATCTTTCTTATTAGAACTAAAGTTGAACAGCTCGATCTCTAGCTCCAGAAGCCACAATTTGTACTTCATGTCTGATTCTCTTTCAGACATGTAGACTTAAAACTTTAAAAGAACAGCCGCAAAACTTTGCTGCCACTAAAAGTCGGAGGAAATTGATGGACTCGTCTTTGAGAAGAAAAATCATCTCTTGGAAGATCTGCCAGATTAGATGCCAGATCCGTCTCATTCTTTTCAATTTTTTTCGGGAAAATTTTTATTACGAGTCATTTGATAATTTAATAACAAGATCATTTTTATGACTGATTTTTATTTTTCAGGGTAAAATTTGGATTTGCTCTTATCCTGGAAATGAAAACTATGGGACTCGGCTATTTGTTTTTGGCTTCACTTTTTGGTAAGGATTTAAACTTAAAGGTTTAATAAAACTTGAAGCGTATTTTAATTTGAAAAGTAAGAATCGATGTTTACTTTAATTTCCTTGGATTATTTCTAACGAAAGAAAATTAAACAATATTTTCGTGCCAGAATCCCTTTCTTTGTTCAAATTTTCCTACCCTACAGCATCTTTGATTTCATTTATTAGAAATTGAATAATAATCTAACTTCAACTTGTTTCAGTGGCATCTCTCGCTAATTCCGAAGAAATCAGGAAAAAGTGTCAATCGGTAGAAGGTCTCAAGAGTTGTGGACTCTGCATGAAGCAGCATCCGGATTGTGCCTGGTGCTCCGATCCTGTAATCATTTTATCAATTAATTCCATAGTTAAACGTTGATATCATTACAGGATGCCACTGTTCCCAGATGCGACCACAAGTCGTTCTTCGGCTCCACTTGTCCCTCCGCTCAGGGGGCTAGTGGGAATAGCGAAGTCAACGTGCCTCCACAACATGTAAGTTTTGCGTTTTATGAGATCTCAAGTTAAGAACATATATTTATCAAATAATGGATATCCTTATATAGTACATAGACTAATTGGAATGCATTTACACTGCAATATAAAATAATTCTCTAACAAAATGATCGCAAATATAATTTCTGAAAAAAGTAAAGCTGATTTTACAGCTTTTTAGATAGATTCGAAATTCACTATCAATTTTCGTTAAACATTTGTAAAACTGTTTCTTTCTTGAGGCTATTGTTTCATCCGATTAATTTCTAGAACTATCCTATGGGATTCAGCCATCCTCATTATAACCTACCCATCCAAATCACTCCTCAACAAGCGTATTTGAAACTGAAGCCAGGTTGGTTTTCCACAAACCTACAAAAATGTCAAGTTTTTAAAGTTACCGAAATTCATAAATTCTTCCAGGAGATAGTCTCCAAGTCCCCTTCGTCTACCGTCATATGCGACCCTCTAGCGGGGTCGAAGTCCACGACTTTGCCCTTCAGACGAGTGACCTCAACACCATCGGTCTGGACATCTCCTTCGATATCGAATGTCATGGAAGACATGTCCTCGGAAAGGTTTGTCAAGGAGTCCGAGAAGGTGATGAAGTCAAATTCACCGCTACCATAACTCTAAAAGAATGCAAGTCTGGAGGAGACGTTGCGGCCTCTATCGGGGTCTATGGGTACAATATGGTTTCTGCCATCTTCGTGACTCCTCTCTGTGCCTGCGAGTGTGAGAAAGTCAAGAACTTGGTAAGTCTTGCTTACTTTATTCAACAATAAACGTTTCTTCAGGGTCCTTATGATCGAAGGTGCAACGCCGCAGGAAGATTGGTTTGCGGAAAATGTGCATGCGAAAGAGGTTCGAATTTTATTTTGCCTTAATCGTGACGAAATCGACTTTAGGTTTCGGTGGATCTAAATGCCAATGTGACTTGGCTAAATTCGGAGTCAGTTCATCCGAGGAATTGGAAAACAGATGCCGTAAAGCTCCTGATGAACCTGTCTGCTCCGGACAAGGCTCCTGCGAATGTGGAACTTGTAAATGCAAGGCTAACTTCGTAAGTTTTTAATTTTTCAATTTTGAACATAGACAAGATATTTTTTGAACAAGAATCTAGTCTAGTTAGAAGATTAAATAGAAAATTGAAAATCAATTTCTCTCTGAAAACTAAAGACAGTATTGGATCTGAATAAAATATAAAAAAGGATTTTTTGAAGGTCGTCAACCGTTTTCCATTTTTCCTATTTATGGTTGAAAAGAGAAAAGTTAAATTTGGAAAATAAAAATTGCCCAATTTTGCATCCAACTATTTTAAATTTCAATTCTAAAATTAATCTCTCTTCAGATCCAAGGTCAATTCTGTGAGTGTGACTCCACTTCATGTCCCAAGGACTCCGACGGTCGTCTCTGTAGTGGCAGAGGCGAATGTGATTGCGGATCCTGTCGATGTGAAGAAGGATTCGAGGGAGAAGACTGTGGCTGTACTTCAGATGAGTCTGCTTGCAGAGAAAACGGCCAAGTCTGTTCCAACAACGGAAGATGCACCTGTGGAAGATGTGCTTGCCGAGATGGATTTACCGGAGCTTTCTGCTCTGTGGAACGAGCAAGTAATGAAAAGGACGGATCGACTTTGAATGAAAAGGAATTTAACGAGGACACAAATGGAAACGAGGACGGAGAATTGCTTCCCGGAAGCGACAGGGACCAAGGAGTGGAGGCAGCGAAGCCTGAAGGGCAAGGAAGCGATTCCTCCGGAAGCAGGTTCTCGATGCAGACAGTGTTGGGAGTCCTGGTCGGACTTCTGACGATCAAAATCGGTCTTCTCCTGGCTTGATTTCCCAAATTTTACTGTTTAAAGTCTAACTTTGAAGTTGTATAAACCTCCTTAGGGCCAATTTTCTTCGAATCTAAATCAGTCCTGGACATAATTTTTTGCTTGCTCAGCTATTGTAAAAAGGTTTATTTTCACAAAAGGAAGTTATCATAAAAGTTATTTTAATTCCATGTTTCGATTCATGACAAATTTATTTAACTTTAATATTGATGATCAAACATGAAAATTTCTATTTTCATAGATTTCGTAATTTTTTGTATTGCGCTAATTGATTCTCAGTTGCTATTTTTATTTTCATTATTCCATGATTCATCAATATAGTCAATAACAAGATCGTTGATCGGTTTCATTAATCCTCTTGCTCAAAAACAGGTCCAAAAAGGGATTTCCCGGGATTTTACGAAACAGGATTGATCTCTATCGGAGCAAAACAAAAATAACGGATTTACCATGGGGGTATATAAATCATAGATTACGTGAAATATTCAGTCCTAAAGATGACTTTGATCCGATTCTTTATTTTCTCTTCCATTGGATTGGTGGCTGCCAAACCCCAGATGCCGGGTCCCGAATTCCGCCCTCCTTCCACCTTGAGTCCTATCTTCCCGCCCATAGGAGGGTCTCCAGGAATACCTCCCATCGGGGGTCCCCAGCCTTTGCTCCCTGGCCAGCCACAACCAAATCCCTACGGGCCTGTCCCGGGAGGTCCGATGCAGCCCCCCAACTTTAATCCTGCATTCAGTCCATTTTCGCAACAAAGTTCAACTATGAAGCCGCTTTTCAAGAGAAGTCCTCAAGAACCTCCTATTGGAATCCCTAAGGAACAAAAACCCGACATCATGAATCCTGATAAAAATGCTCATCATGATAATTCAAGCACTTTTCCGGTTATCAAGAAATCTCAAGGATCAGGAATCCAAAACGAGTCTTCCAAAAACGGAACTGATCCAAGAGTTCCCAAAAGCCCTGAAGATATTCAAGGACCCCAAGAAATAAAACTCCAAAAACGTCAAGCTTCCAATGGAATTCCCAACTTGCAGGACAAAAAAGACAACAAAAATCTTCATCTGAAGTCAAGCACCGTCAGTCCTCTTCCTCCGAACCCTCCAAACCTTCCTTAAATCTATCTAATTTCTTTCTGGAATTCAAACTGACTTGAAAGTAGCTTTTCTCTATTTATGAAAGTTGAATTATTTTCACTATGTGAATAAAGTGTTCTTGGCAAATGAGTTCTCGATAAGCAGGTATTCCCTGAACTGAATTTAGGATGTTCCAAGAAAAGTCGTCTTTACCTCACTCTAATTTAATGAACACCAGACGAGTTTCCGTAATTCTTTTCTCTAACTCGAGTGACTTTCTCATTGTATCCAGTGTAAAAACAACGTAATTGGAAGCTATTCCCAAAAAATCTACGTCAATGAATTTTTCCTGTTACAAAACGACTTTAAATTTTGATATGCTGTTCCAAAATTGACTTAAATTTTGGGGTTCTATTCTAAGTTTTGCCTAGTTTCTTTCTAAATAAAAGACTTATTTTGTTTTAATGACTTTAGTATTTGGTTCTACAATACGTTACCATAAAATAACATCATTGGAATTTCATAAAAGATGAATTCAAAGAATTTGTATACTATTTTTTATTATTGGTTTGAAATTTGGGTTTTTCTTGGAATCCTTTACATTTCAAAAATGTCAATATGATAAGGAATTAGTGAATAGAATTTTCTTGTTACTTCCAATTTTTTCTGGAGAATTACCAAGAAGCTCAATTACTCTTTTCCTCGTTTCTTTTGAATTTGTTCCAAGTCGATATCTCAATATTAAATGCCACTTGAGTCCATGTGGGAAAAACTGAAGAAACAAAAAATTGTTTAGTTTTCACTTTTCCAAAAACTTGATTGACTATTGAAAGCTAATTGAGTGGATTGGGATTTCAGATGAATGAGAACTCGTGTTCAAATTCCCTCGAACAAGACAAGTTGCTTCATCCACAAATTCATGAGATCATGAAAACTTCATTTTAATTCTCCTGATGAATAAAAACCCAGATTTACCTATATTTTAAATTTTCTACTTTCCAGCGATGTTCCTAGTTGTTTTGTAACTGAGATTCCGGAATTGTTTTAATTTTTACTCTTTTCACCACTCCAAAGATAATTTTCAAAATCCCAAGAGAAATTTCGAGAGCCATGTGCTGCGAAAATGCTCAACTAACACTCTGATTCGGGGCTCCCACAAGACACACTGCCTCTGGGAATACAAAAAACAGAAACAAATACAAACTGCCCAGGGGAGGAGTAATTATTTCCCATAAATCCCGATTTAGATGATTAGTGAAGATTTGAGCATTTGAAATTCACTCGTACTATTATAAAAATTAGAAACGAAAATTAATAGGAGTTTGTGTCGGGAAAAGTTCTAGAATCTTCTGGCAGCTTCCAGAACCTTGTTGCGAGTTTTTATTGAATTCTGTAATTTCTTAAGGAATTTTAAAAGGCTCCAGAAAACTCCACCAGGTTCCCAAAGACCTCAAAAACCACGAGGTTCCGGAAGTTCGGAAAACTTTAAACCTCCTTACTTTATGTTTAGTTTCTGTGTTTCACTTAAAATATTAAGTTGGAATTGTCATTACACATAGATTGGTATTTATCAAATTTATAGACTCACTCGAAAAGGATAAATAACAGCTCTTTCCAGATCCTTCATTTGGTCTCGAAAGTACACCTACTTCCTGTCTCTTTTCGTCTTCTCAATTTACACCGGATTCTGCTTACTTTTCAGATTTTTTCATTTGCAATGTTGGATTTCCATTGTCTCTTCTCTTCGGATGTTTGGTCAGGAAAATTACCGAATAAGTAAAAATCCAATTTTCCGACTCTGCAACCACTTCCCTATTTTTCCTTGTTTAGCTTCAAAGTCCACTTGAAACGTGTCAAATCTGTATCTCGTTCTAGAGGGAATCAAAAATTCACACTTGTCCTCTAATGACGTTAAACTGTCTGTACGAATTTTTCCAGAAAAATTTAAAAAATTACTTATTCGACCAGGTTGCCTCCCTCACTTCGTCCATCACGGTCCACTGCAAGTCCGAGTGAAAACTGCACTTCGAAACTCGTGCTCGGCTAACTGCTGAAATCGCGTGTCTTCGTCCATGAATACTTCATGGACTTCGTTTTGGGAAGTAGGGTTTCTGTCTCGATGAGGTGTTCAGAAGTAGTGATGAGATGTTTATGAATTTCGGGGCCTTACATTGCTTCCACTTTATCACTTCTCTCCACAAGGAAGTCATTTAAGATGGTTTTCCAGGATCAATCATGTATTAATCACGGATTCCGAAAACATTTGTTTTATTTTTCGAGTGTTTTTCAAAACAAAATTATCCGAAAATTTGAATCTTTGTTTTGTTGTTTCTGATTACGCCTCTAAACCACTGATTGGACAGCTGTAATCGATGTAGAACTATGTTCTAGTGCAGAAATGAATTATTGAAATTGATGAAATTTATGTAGAAAACAAGTGCTTTTAAAAAATAGATGCGTGAAGATGCACTTTCTTAGCATCTTATATGAAATTTCATATTCAGTTACTTCACCCGCTTCGAAAATGTTTCAAAAAATAAATAATGGATTCTAATATGCGTCTGATAAGATGATTTCTAAAATAAAATGTAGCTTAGATTTTGTATTTTCGTCATCTACCATTTTAAAATGTTCTTGTAGTTTTACTTTTCTCGCAGGATTTTCCACTCGTCCTCGATACACAGACTTTAACCTTTTTTACTTCCAAGCTTATGTTTTATATTTTATTTCCTGACTCGGTAAATGTAAAAAAGCCACTTGAAAAGTTTAATTTGGTTCGTTTTGACAGATCAGGAGCTCAACTAGGAAGCAAAACATTGACCTTTGACAATTTGCAAGAGCAAACCTAGATTAGCTCAGTTGCCTGCAACACGAGCTTTGGCCTTGGGGAATCTGTCTTCGATGTGAATCCCGCTTGTCACCTTACTCTCGAGTCCGGACAGCTTGAAGGAAAGAAATAGTCTCAGTCCTCAAATTCGTTTCTCATGAAATCCTCAGGGTTTGCCTGTCTTTATTAATTTTCATCGGGAAAACCAAGTCCACATTTTCTCATTGATTATCTTGCCAAATTGCCAATAACCTAAAAGCAATTGTTTACTTTCCCTTCCGGCTTCTTCAAATTGCAATTTCAGATTTTCCTGCCTTTTAATTCCGTGGGTGTCCTCACGCGATCATTAAAATTAAACTTGTTGTAATTAGAGTTCGGAGTAAATTGACGTTTTTTCAGGAAAAACGAAGCAACCATAAACCAGGAGAAGATTAGTCAGGAGTTTAGAAGCTCAGAAAATACTTGAGCTTTCTTCTTCATTGATGCGTTGGTTCCTAGTCCCGGATGGAAACCGTTCGGATTTTGAATTGGAGAACGTTTCCGGAAACGGGACAGACGAGGTGGATGAGAAAGTAAGGCTTTTCAAAACATTATCTGTGACTTTTACCTCTCTCAAAATAGACTTTCAAATTTTCCATTTTTGAGCCACGTTGTGAAGATTTAATTAACTTGTACTTTTCCATTGTCAGTTTCAATTTTGAGTGATTAAATCTTTACGATAGGATTTTAAAAAATATAGTCATGTTAATGGCATTGATAACCATAATCTCGTTTCTTCGAGATTATTTGGTACTTTTGGTATCATGTTCTTTAACTCCATTCTTCAACTCACCGCCGCTTTTCCAGGTGTTCTCTCTCTCACGTCACTTGACCTTAATCATCGGCGGCAGTTCTACAGTATGCTGCATCGTCACGAATCTCCTGACTATCTTTGTCCTCATCCGCCACAGACCTCTCCAAAAATCAATCTCGAACCTCTACGTTCTAAGTCTCAGTGTAGCGGACGTCCTAATTGGCCTCACAGTAATGTCAGTGGTGTTTGTAAACGAGCTGCTCTTCGACTCCTTTGACCAGTTCTTTGGTCCGCAATGGCTCTGTCAAACGTGGCAGTTGTTGGACTTTATCTTGTCCACGATCTCACTTTACTCGACTTGTGCCATCGCCTTGGACAGGGTATGGAACCTAGAGAAACCCTTGCGTGTCTTCAAGAGAAGCAGACGAATCGCAAAGAGACTGATAATGGTCATTTGGCTTTTGCCTATTGTCATCTGGGTTCCTATCTACTTCTTCCTCCTTGACCCAGGGAAACAAAAAGAGGGTTGTCTGATGCCGAGGACGGGGGCCTACTTGGTGCCTCTCGTCGCTGTCCCGGTCCTCTACGTCCCGGCAATGACTCTGATAGCCATGTTCGTGAGAATCTCCCTGGTCGTCCACAGACACCTCAAATTCTTGAAAGAACACTCGAATGCACCACAATTGAACTCGAGTTCACCTTTGCAAGAACGAACCGCCTTGTCCATAAACTCGCTAAATCGAGATAACAGTAGCCTGAGGGCTCCGGAACAAAAAAGACATACTTACGATAGTCTGACGACAGTGACTTCTGGGTACTGTACAACTACTTTGAAGACTCCTCGGAGCAACAGTCCTTGGTTCCCCAGGTCCACGGAATTCCAGCTAGCACCATTGAGCGAAGAAAGAAGTAGTGGGAGAGAAAGGTCCCAGAGCGAGCAAATAAACTTAACTCCAGAAGCTCAGAAAAGTCTAGAAGTAAGTTTCCCTATTGATGCACTTTTAAACTGTCATTGTTGCAGATGGCGGACTCTCGTTCTCAGTCGAAAATCGACGCGGCTTCTGGAGGAACTAGCAGAAGACAATCCATCATGGCGAAGCAGTTGCTTCTGATGCAGAGAGCTGAGGCTTTTTTCAGACGTCAACCGAGTGCCGAATCAGTTCTAAGATTGGTAAGTCTAGAAGCAATAATGAAATTAGCCATGGAAAATCTCTTCAGGGAAGACCGACCTCGTGTCGTTCGCGATACTCGAGCACAGACTCGGCCAGTTCCGCAGGAGGAGCTAGTAAAATCTTCAGGAAATTCTCATCGCTGTCGAGGAACAGCTCCAAGAGATTCTCCGTCATCGCCATCCCCAGCAACCTGGCGGATCTTCTCCAAAGAGAAGGTGTTTCTCAGCAGGTAAAGGCGGCAAAAGCAGTGGCACTCATCACTGTTTGTTTCCTAATCTGCTGGTTCCCTTTCTTGATTGTCTGGCCGCTGAAAATCTACTACAAGTAAGTCAAATTTTATATAAAACCGGAGACTGAGATAAATTTCAGTGATCTCGTGCCAGACAAAGTGTACAGGTCCTGCATCTGGCTGAATTACGCATGTTCGACGGTGAATCCTATTCTTTATACGCTGTCCAGTCCGCGAGTGAGATCGGCTCTGAAGAACTATCTGAATATCGCCAGCTACCCGTCTAAAATCAGAATGAAAGCGGCCAGCATCTACAAATCCAACACTGTCGTATAATCTCTCGGGTTTTGCTGATCTCGATGTACATGTATTTATATGGAAAATAAAAAACACAAGTGGAACAGGGATTGGAAATTCAGAAAAACCCACATTTAAACTCGCGGGACCTTGTGAACAGAAACTTAACTGGTATCGGTTTCTAAGTTTTGGAACGAAAGTCGTGGGGGACTACGGTGATTCTCATGTCCGCTTTATGGTTATCTCAATTCCCAACCGTTCGCTCTTCTGCTCTCGCAAAGAATCTATGTATTATATGCCAGTTTTTCCGTGCCCAAACCTTTTCCCTTTTTTCCACTTCCACAGTTGGTCTCCCTTCTTATCTTTAATTTGGAATTTTCAAAATGCTCCATGTTATCACGTGCTTCTTACAGAACTTCATATTTGCTGAGAGATGTCAGACAGTATCTCCCGTAGTAGTCGGGGACGCGGCAGCTCCCTTAAATCCACCCATTCCGACTCCATCCCGAGCTATGCTCGTCGGCCTCCGATCATGGCCCCTAAGAAAGCTCCTGGAAAGCTAACAACCATTTTACAACCAGTCATGACGAATGTTCATGGAGTTCAAATTCCACTTGATCTGAAGGTAAGTCATTTCCCTATCCGAACATAGCGAGACCGAAACCTGGCGACCTTTCGGGGTTGAACACTGCATGTCACTGACTTATAAACGAATCGGAAATAACTTTATATCAATTAATACGGACGAAATACCATTTTTTGATGTGATAAAATTGAGCTACTATTATGTACTTCCGGATTATTTCAGTGAAGACTAATTATCTCGTCACTTCACTTACAGACTTCAGGTCCACCGAAATGATGTCACTGTTCAAGCAGACGTTACCCGCAAGAACGCCCAAGGAGAAGACTCCCTTCTCATTATTGATCTCACTAAGAAGACCCGTTCCGATGCCGTTTTGACAGATCGCAAGGATCTTTGTCGGGAAGCGTTCAAAGAGATTGCCACTGATTCAACTCTGGGTCCGCCGTTTTCCATGTGCTATGATTTACAGTCAACTCTATTTACGAAGGAAAGCATGTTCCAACCTGGAGAAGACGTTGTTGAACGTGATCTCCAATCCCCGAGGTTGCGTGAACGTTTCCGAGATTCCCCATGTCGGCTTTTTATCAAGCGTGTTGCCGGAAATGAGACTTTGGAAGCACGCGAAGAACTCACTACTCTGTCAAGTGATCTGGACCAACAGGATCACACTCTACAGCAGTATCTGGAACTCTTAACCTCTCAGCAAGCCATACAAGTATGTTTCCTCGATTCGAGTTTCAGTATCCTTCATATTCTTCTCTTATTTCCAGGAACCCGAGGAGCATGTAACTTTTCCAGGGGGAAAGAGTTTCCTGATGGATCATACTAAGCACGGTTTTACCGACAGTGATGCTCCTGACCTCGGAAATGCAAAGTACTTGGCCATAGGATGTCAGAAGAGTATTCGCTACATTGAAGGGATCAAGGGTCGTGGTAATAAACGTATTGGTATTGTCGTCGAGACCAAGAAAACTCCTTTCTATGCTCCGTCGAACCTTTTAATTCTCGCAAGCCATTACATTAATATCAGTAGGTACTGTGGTTCTTTTGTTCATAGAAAGTGGATTTCAGGTAATCATCGCTTGAGTACAGTCGAGATCGATCATTTGAAACACGCATTTAATGGACTCTCAGTTCGCCCGATTTATTGTCCTACTCGTTTGTTCACTATCAAAGGCATCAGTCCCGATACAGCTCGCACTAAGTTTATCAACCATGAAGGAGAGAACTTGTCGGTCGAAGCTTACTTCAAGAGGATGGGGTGCACTCTTGAGGTTTGATGTATTCCACTCTCTTTTCAATACCTTGTGGCGTTTTAGTTCCCCGACTTCAACTTAGTTGTCGAGCAAGGTGGTCATGGAAATGAGTATCCAATCGAAGTGCTCACTGTTGCTGATTGTCAACGTGTTGTCACTCAACACCAGACCCCCGAAGTTGTTCAGAAGATGATTCATGCCTGTGCTGTTCCTCCCGTTACTCTCATGAACCAGAATAAACGCAATGCTCAAGCTCTGGGGCTTTGTGGCTCGAATCGCTCCTCTTATCTGGAAGCTGTTGGTGTTCGTGTCATGGATGAACCTGTTCAAGTGCAATCACGTGTCTTACCAGCCCCTTATATCGTCTACAGCAACAACCAAGAGGTTAGGCCTGATGCTTCTCGTGCTATTTGGAGCCAAAGACAACATTATTTGATTCCAGCCAGTTTAGATAAATGGGCCTTCTACATCCTTGGAGAACCTCATCCTGGTACTTTTGGTCCTCACCAAGTTGGGTTTGTGAATTACATTTTAGAGTGCATTCATTTTCACTTTTAGTATGTTTACTAATGCTTTGAGAGATCAGATGCAAAGTGTCGGCATGGGTTACACTAATCCATCCCACGTTCAAGTTCTCCCTATCAATATGGAAGTCTTGGAAAATGAATTTGTCGCTATGAAGGAGGAACAATATACTTTTGCCTTCTTCGTCCATTCTGATCAGGATACTCAACTTCATAAGGCTACTAAATTCTTTGAACGTAAGTACGAAATCGTCACTCAATTGATTCGTCTCTTCAACGCTGGGGACATTGTCACGAAGGGGAGAAAGCAGATGCTGGCCAATATCGTCCATAAGATGAACATTAAACTTGGAGGTGTTAACTACGGACTCCGTATTGAATGCCTGCCCGAGCATGTGAACGAGCGTGTGATGTGTCTTGGTCTCTCTGTCAACCATCCTGCTGCGATTAATCCGAGCCATCGAACTTCTGTCGGGAATCTTCCTACAATCGTCGGCTGTAAGTTTGTTTCATGTTTGATGTGAATTCAGACTTGGAGCTTCAGATGCTTGTAATGACAAAAAAGTTCCCTTCGAATTTGTCGGGAGTTTTCGTTTCCAGCGCACCGGCAAGGAAGAACGCGTTACTGTTCTAGAGGACATTGTCAGGGAATGCTTTAGTCGCTTCAGGACTAATCGTGGATTCTTCCCAGAGAAACTAGTCGTTTTCCGCAATGGCTGTTCCGAAGGTCAGTTTAAGATGCTCATTACCACTGAATTTCCTTATATCATCAAATTCCTTCACGAGGAGAGAATTAATTGCAAGATTACGGTTATTGTTCCGAACCGCATGCACAACCTCCGTTTCATGCCGTCCAATGCTCGTGGATGTCAACCCTCTCCAGATCAGAATGTGCGTCCAGGAACTGTCATTGACACGACTGTTGTCCATCCTACGTTCGATGAATTTTACCTCAACGCTCATGTAGCTCTTCAAGGAACATCCAAAACTCCTCGCTTTACCACATTGATTGATGAGAATAACTTCACTGCCGATGAACTTCAAGGACTCTGTTATGCTCTTTGCTTCGGTCATCAAATTGTTCGTCTTCCAACCTCTCTACCGTCCCCTGTTTATATTGCTACTCGTTATGCTGAGCGCGGTCGTGAGTTGATTTCCGCTGTTGGTGCTTATGCTAGTCTCTCTGGAAACTACGAAGAGGATTTCAACAACATTAGCAATGCTTTGCCCTATTGGCTCTCTGACAAGATCCGTGACATTCGTATCAATGCTTAGAAAATAATATTGTTTGTTGATTTTGGTTGAGTTCTAGGTTTATATTTCTATATAAACACGTTTGTTCAATTTACTAGAGAATTTATTGTGTTTTAAACAATTGAACGATTTTATTGGGGTAAACGTTCTTTGTGAGTTGAATCATAATCAAATCAGAGTGGTGAAACCTATCGATCATCTCTAGTCGCGCATTTTCTCGATCATTTTTAAGTTTCATCATTGTCGAAGAATGTCGGAACAATTCATCTCTAAGTACTTGGAGTCTGAGGCTACCAAAGCAGGGTTACCTATTGATCTGGACTCTTTGACTAGCAGAGAATTGGCAGAAGCTCTGAATCGAGAAGATAAGTTGAAAAATCTTCGAGATGAATTTTATTTGCCGAAAAAAGGAACACTTCCCGAAGGTAAGTTTTCTTACACTATGAATTTGGTAGTTGGGATTTTAGCTGATTTGACACTGATTGATCCAGATGAAGACAGTATTTATCTTTGCGGAAATTCCCTCGGCTTGATGCCTAAGGCTACTAAAGAAATCACCAACGAACAATTCGACAAGTGGGCAAAAACGTGAGTTTCATTTTTAACGAACATGAAGAAGGTCCAAGAAGTTCTGCAAAATATGCATCACTTCATCTTTGTCGAAGGATCCAGAGGGATTCTCGATTGACAAAGTTTGGGAATTTCCGAATCCTTCGTGACCAACTTTTCCTAAAATCAAAACCGGGATTTTTAATTTCGACAGTTTTTCCAAGTTTTTCGAATCAAATCCGACGAAAACAGCTGCTTCAAGATTGTCCCACTTTTTCGAAACAATAGCTTGAGTGACGGGGTCCTGGAGACTGTAGTCAGAAATTATGGTGAATAAATTGTTTGAGGATATTCCTTCTTTCAATGTTACCTTTTCAATGAATTCCAAGACATTTTTCGTTGAAACACTATCCCAATCAATCAGCAACACTCTGTGGCCACTGGCAGCGAGCATTTGTAAAAGAGAAGGTCGATTTTTCGAGTATAGTTCTGGTCTCGATGTTAAAATAAGAATCAGACCTCTGGTCTTGATTGCGAAAGGCGGCTGGGAGTAAATGTAGACAGATTCCTTTGAATTTACAGTCACTTTTTTTTCTTCTGGCTTCACATGGACTCCGTTCGCAGTGATGTAGAGATTCAATGGACGTCTGGTGAGATTAGCTTTGGGAAGTTCGTTGATGGACTCCTTGATCGGTTTAGAAATACCATGAACAACAGAGAAAATAATCGATAAAAAAATAAAACCGAACACCGAGCGCATGGTCGAATCTGACCAATAAAATCGAAATAGAACAGCGATTTAGATCGAGATCCATGTTTATTGGATCTATCGTTAATGATGACGGGATGAGATTCAAAGAACGTGGAAAATCTCTACTTAGGTCATAATGAACAAGCTCTTGGAATTATATATATTGTGCACATGAATTATATAATTAATTGTGATAAAACAGTTGTTTTATTAGTTCTAGACAAAGATTACGTCCTCTTGTTTCCTTTGTGTAAAAATATTGCAGAGGAGTGTTTGGTCACACGCATGGTCCAGTTCCGTGGGCTCTGGGAGATGAAGAATGCCTCGCAGGTATGAAGAAGCTAGTTGGAGCTTCAGATATATTAGAAGTCGGCATGATGAACGGTCTCACCGTCAACGTCCACGTCCTTTTGACAGCCTTTTATAAACCTACAGAAAAACGACACAAGATCCTGCTGGAGGGGAAAGCATTCCCCTCCGATCATTACGCTATCGAGTCCCAAATAAGATTAAAAGGAAGGAAGGTTGAAGAATCCATGATCTGCATTGAGCCGAGAGAGGTGAATTAAGTTTAAAAGTCTCCTATATAAGTAACTTCAGGGAGAGGATATTTTACGGGAAGAAGATATCCTGAAATTGATAGAAGAACAAGGAGACTCCATAGCGATCGTCTTCTTTGGCGGAGTTCAATACTACACTGGACAGCTGTTTAATATACAGAAAATCACTGAAGCTGGACATAAAAAGGTGAATAGAAGTTTTTTGGTGTATGAACCTGACTTTATTCTGGAAATTCCAGGGATGCTTAGTCGGCTGGGATCTCGCCCACGCCTTCGCCAACGTTCCACTGTATTTATCCGAATGGAACGTCGACTTTGCTTGTTGGTGTTCGTACAAATATGGGTGCAGTGGAGCTGGAGGGCTTTCGGGGGTTTTCATCAACAAGAGATTTGCTTACGAGAAGAGGGAACGGATGCTCGGATGGTGGAGTCACAAACTTTCGTCGAGATTCACGATGGACAACGTCCTCGATTTGGATGTTGGGACAAGTGGGTACAGAATCAGCAACCCTCCGATCTTCCTCGTGACTTGCATCCTTGGGTTCCTCAAAGTCGCTGAAAAAACATCGATGGAGGAATTAAGAGAAAAATCTCTGAAACTCACTGGATATCTCCAATTCCTGATCGACCATGAGTTGAAGAAAATCTCGAACAAGAAAATCAGGTGCGAGATCATGACTCCGAGAGACCCTAATCAGAGAGGATGTCAATTGTCCCTCAAATTCAATTTCGACATCGAGGAAGTCTACAAGACTCTCGTCAAGAGAGGAGTCGCGGTGGACAAGAGGTATCCTTACGTGATCAGAGTCGCTCCGATCCACTTCTACAACAACTTCACAGATGTCTGGAGATTCGTCAAAGCATTGACAGACAGCATTGAGGAACTGGATAACATCGTGATTAACGACTAGAAAGTGGTTAACCTAGAAAAAATTCCGTAGAAGATAGATTTCTATGGATTTTAATGAAAAAAGAATAAACAGATATGCTTTCCATGAGTTAAAATTTATCCTAAATTGTCCTACTTATATCAATTAATCTCTGAATAATAAAAAGTGAATTACAGAATAATTTTGTTTTCGCTATTTCCCCGAAGAGACTCAGTAAAAACTTTGGTCATCCACCTTGTAGAAATCTCGTGGATAACACAAAGGAGATTTGATCTTCTTTCGACTACTATACTACATTCGTGAATCAAGGAGCTGAATTTTGAGATTCCCCAATGTAATTCACAATCAATACCCTTTAGGTATACGTTGAAAATGAAGATTAGACAAGGTCTGATTCCTGATATGATTTCTGCAATAATCAATGAAGAGTGAAAATCCTTCACGAATTCAGTTTGTTTCTATTGACTACTATCCGAGTAATTTCTGTTCTCTATATTATCCTTTTTATTGCCACTTTTCGAATTCAGAATAGCAATACCGTTAAAATCAATAGCTCAACTCGAAGTTAACCCTGTATTTTTGTATTTTGGGATGGTGAATTTTGTAAGGAAGATAAAAGCGAAGATTCTTTGGACTCATGTCGTGACGAGTTTCCCACTCTCTGCAGAAGTGGGAGGACCAGCGTATCGGCAAGACTTTTGACTAGAAGTCGACAAGAACGTTCGATAACAGTTTGCGCTCGTTACGCAATCCGGCAAGGCTCCCAAGAATGTTGGAAGAACAAGCAGTCCGTGGACTATTCCCCAGCCAACTACGAGGATAATACTCTTGACGAAGACGACAGGGGCGTAGCTCTGGAGCATCAGCAACGGGAGGATACAGACGATCGTGGAGGTCCCTGCTTGGATCATCGGCCAAGCAACGTTCTCGAGGGTGTGGACGAGTTTCTCCTGAGGACCCTTGATGGGAACCTTGACGACCTTGCCGTGGACTACAGTCTTGCGATTGGTGAGTTGGTAGTGATAGGAAACGTGGGCCTAGAAAATCCAACAATAACTCCCAGGAAAAACAAAGAGTTCGCTTACCGTAAAATCAACACTCAATCCAATAGACATCAGCATTGCTGCAGTCGTCACTGGATCTAGATCGAAATTCCACCAGGACAGGAATCCAAAGACTCCCAAGGAGATAGAGGCAATCGCGATACTGGCCGTGATCACAGAGCACGGGTTTGGGATGAATATGGCACAGACAACAGACATACAAAGTAGAGTAAACACTCCTGTTTGGAGGGCTACGTACTTGAGAGACAGCATTTGATCGACAAACATCTGAAAATTGCTGTAAGGAGATTTTCCTAAAATAAAACGAGCTTACAGCATTGGCTTCCCAGACAGTGACATTGAGGTCCTTGTATCCTTCTGCAATTTCCCTCCATTTCACCATGAGGTCGATTCTAGTCTGCCAGTCAGAGGTGTTTTGGTAGGAGATGGTTAACCAGAAACTCGTGACGATGGTCTCGTTCGTTCCTTCCTTTTTGCCCAACTTCAGCAAGGCTTTCCAGTGCTTGTAGAATGGGCTTTCGAGGAACGTCTCCATCTTGGAGTAATCTATCCCTGTCGGACTAGATATTGTTGAATTAGATGTTGTTTCGTAACCGAAAAAGTCGAGGAAGTTTTCGAGAATATCTCCTTCCTGGAAGTACTTCTGATAGTCCCGAAGCCAAATCAGGGAGCTGATGTTTCCTTTGCAGTGTGGCATGGATTCGAAGTCGTTGACAAGACTCCAGAACCTGTCGTACTGATAGGGATCGGCAATATCGAGAGGTTTGTTGATGATTACAGTAACTGGATGATATTCGGCCCAAACTGAAATACGAGAAAGTGAAAAGTAAAAAGCTGAGATGGTATTTTATGGGTATTGACTGAGAAAGAACAATTTCGAAAGTCCTCTTGACAATACTCGTGCAATCTGCATGATATCACAAACGTCACTACGGAATTAATATTTACTAAAGTTCAACTCACTTGTATGATGTAACACAGCATTAGGCTTCTGGATCGGACTGTCCTTTGGCAAAATCTTCTGGGAATCCAGTCTCGTCTTAATATTAATCGCTCCATAGATGGCAAAGTACCAGTAAGTGCCTGTGGCTGCGAAAATCAGTAGTCCAATAACTCTGTTGCCGATTAATTTAGAGTAGTTCTTCACAGTCCACTGGCAGAAATTGTGCATCTTCTTCCTCCACCCCTCTTTGAAGGGATTGTCTGAAGTCGACCTGTTTTTCTTTTTCTCCATCTTCGTGGCAAGAACCAACAAGGGTCCGAAGAAAATCAACTCAAATATATAGTCAAATCCCATGGCGATTGCTGTGGTCATACAGAAGAGCCTGATCTCCGGGGTCGGAGTTAGGGCTCCGATGCCAAAGGAAATAAAGTTAGTCAATGAAGTGATAGTTATTGATGGTCCAACTTCTTCAAACACTAATCCAAATCTAGTTATCGGGGAGTAACCGTAGGGAGCCAGTCGTTGCCACGAATGGATCATCAGGAAAGCGTCATCGACCCCAATTCCACAAATCAGAAACGGAGACACCAAGACGAAGGAATTGATTCTGAAGCCGAGCCAGCTGACCAATCCATAGCTCGTTGTGATGGCCATGATCGGGCTGATGCAAGTCCCGCAAGCAATGAATACTTTGCCACAGTCCAACTCATCGTAGTAATACGCGGATCCGAGTACAGTGATGAAGACGAATGTGAACATTAGAACGAATCCAGCAGCGAAGAAAGGAGTGAGTCGTTGGCCATCTCGAATCATCTCCTGATCAAGAACCTCCGTCCCGATTATATACACTTCGAGTTTGCTGTCTTCTTTCGAGAACTCTTGGAGACTCCAGTCATAGACATCAAGTTCCCACTTTGAAAGCATGTCTCCTTTTTTGGGATTAGTGCGGTCTCCACGGAATATCATCATGATTACCTGAAACGAGGACAGTGAAGATGATTTCTTACTAAAGTCGCTTCTGAAAATCTACTACCTGGTAACTTCACTAACCTGTAAGTCTTCAATGTTTGTCACAACTTGATAAGCATTTTTGCCATCGATCAGTTCGTCTTTGTTGAATTTCTTTCCAGCGTACTTTCTGTAATCTGTCAAAGAATTCTTCAACTTCATCCCGAAAAAGTTCCTTTCTAAGTGAATCGTGAATCCACCAACTTCAGAAACCGGAAAGGTCAGGTTGGTGTCTTCTGCCAGGGCTTTCCCTTCTCGAAGAAGACTTGTTTGTTTTTCGAGTCCTTCAAAAAAGATATCCAAGGCCATATTCATTTTACAGTAAGGAGCACAAAGCTGGTCGTACTTGATCTTTCGACCTTCGTATTCCATGGTGTAGTTGTGCAGCAAGTAATGATGTAATTTAATTGCGTCGGCAAAGTAATCCTCTCTTAACATTGAACCATTATCCTTTGCTTGGATGATAGCAACGGTCATAATTGGATCCCCAGAGGAATTCCAAAATTCCCTCATTACATCAGTCTCAAAACGAGAAGGGGCGTTGGTGGGAGTGTAGCCATCACGAATCTGATCTTTGAGGACCATGTATCTCATGCCATACGAGAGCGAAGCAATGAGAAAGGAGACCACGAGGTAAGCCTGAGGGCACATGGCGATACTTCTCCCTAGAAGATGGAAGACTCCTCGGAAGGAGAGGTAACGACGGATCCAGGCGAATTTTGGGGAATGAGGGCGGTGGGAATCGGAAACTAAAAGGTAGAGTTCAATTTAGAAGACAATTACTCAAATGGTGACTGAAAAAAGTTTCCTAGACTTCCTGAGGTGGAAGATATTGAATATGCTCATAAAATCTTCAAAAATAGTCATCGTTTGATTGGTATCCAACTTACTTCCAGATTGGTGGGTTCTTGCTGTCACTACCGCATCGTCATTCCCGCGCTCGTCGATTGCTGAAGACCCCGGCTCACTGTTCAAATCTAATTTTGGGATTTTGATGATACTTCTCTCCGTTGCAGATTCATAGATACTGCTTCTGGGGGAAGTTAATTGCAGTGGCTGCTTAGGGTCTTCATCTGAGTCCAATGGAAGGGAGATTTTGACTTCAGCCATTTAAGATTTTTCACTATCGATTCGAGTATTAAAATGAATCCAAAACTGTGAAATCAGTGTATGTCAATGAAATGAAAAACCGATATTACAAATCTCTTATCGATGGCATAAGTCCGTGGAAATCTCACCCTGAAAAATGAGTATTTCAGTCAGCAATAAAACAATAAATATTTCGTTGAACGGAAGCACGTTTAAAACGTCAGACACTATTGGAGAGCTGAAACAGTCAGCTGTTTTTATCAAGGGTAACAAATTCAACAAAAAGCAAAATGAGACAGAGGGTTTAGCAGTTTAATCTTGGTTAATCTTGCATGAAATTACAAATAAGTTGACAAAATTAAAATCTGTGAAAGGTTTGTATAAAATTTGCTTAGAGAATGTTTAGAAAACAATAGTTTCAGGGATTTTCTGGGTAGTATCTAGAACTCAACATTTTATGAGGAATGTGGATAGTGTTCAAAATCTGGAAAATCTTTCGAAATTAAAATTATCCAGATAATTTCTATCGAACAATTAGTGATCGCTGTCAAGAGCTCAATAAATATCGCACAGATAGTGATTGAAAGAGACGATTTTTAAGAATTTTCGGATACTATTCAACTTTCTTCCTCAGTATCAACCATTGCAATAGCTAGAAAACCCAAAAACTTGTTATTTTTCGGTGACTATAAAGAGAATTTCTAGGGAATGAACTTTGGTAAAACTAAACTCAAGCGCATCGAAATATTAATAGAACTTCATCTACAAACAAAGGTAAGCTTCCGTCGACGTCACCATCGGCTTTCCCACACTTGCCCTGAGGACAAAACTATTTTCCTCGTCATTAGAAATAATTTTCGTCTACATTTTTGGCATTGTTTTACCTTTTTACGTAGAGCTCAATGCGGAACAAAGTGAAAATAAAAAACAAAAGAGAACTAGTAGTAAAAGTAAAAAGCAAACTCTCGTTCGAACTAGTCGGGCGGCAGCTTTACAGCTGACCAAGTCGTGTCTACGAAGTGGGAAAACAACCCTATGGGAAAAGCCCTTTTGAGTGAAGGGGAAAGTGATCGACAATTTTAATAGACAAAACTGATCGGCTGAGTTTTGCAACTTAGGTAAGCGGAGGTTCGAAAATCGGATTTAAGGGATTATGGAAATTGCTATGTAATGAATTCGATTTTGTGGAAAACGTCGACGAGATTTTACGCTACTATATAACTCTATCGATGTCCTAGTTAATTAGATACATTTTCTAAATTTACAGTATCTGCACCACTAAGAATGAAAACGATAACAACTCGTCCGTGAAAACAAAAAATACGCTTTTATTCCCAGACCAATTACACAGTCTCCTATTAGTTGAGAGCTTGACAACTAGAGAGTGACAAAGACCGACGCCCTTAACACGGAAAACAGTAAAGAGTAGGTGTTGGGAAACGAAGATACTTTGGAATTTGTAGCTGAAGAAAAGTCACTTATTTTAATACTAGGATATCCATGGATGGTAACTGAAAAGTACAATTTTCAAGATTTCATGGAACGAAGTAATGTTGCTGTTTTTAAACTACACAAAAGCGAAAAAACAAATGCTTTGGAATTTTCTGAGTGATATTCAAGATCTAACTATATGAGTAGGATGGAAATATCTAGAAAACTCGAAAAGCTGCTTTACTCTAGTTATTATTCAGGTAAGTTCCGTTATAATTAAAAAATCAATAATAGAAACTTTCGAAGCCAGAAATCATCGCAGCACATTTAGCAAGCTTTCACATAATTTGAAGATAATAACAATTTACGATTTTTCAAGTGGAAAACTCTAGAAAATTGAATACTAATGAATACCTCGAGTGCCTTTGGTCATGCAAGTTTTCTCAAAACCACGAGATTGAAGAACAAAGAATAAGGAACGGCATTGTAAAAATAAAGTAACTGCCTAACACGTTTTAACCTCCCCCGTAAGCTTTCCAAGAGACCGAATATGAATTTTATTTCGTCAAAAATGGACCAATTTCCTTTTACGGTTGGCTGGTCAAGTATAAATTTCAGACATAAAAGATTTGAAACAGTTTATATTTGAACTTGCTTCAATCTCGAGTAAATAAGGAAGAAAAAAAATGTTTGCGTAGAAAAATCTAATCAAACAGTTTTCACCTTCGCAGACAGAAACTATGGATTTGTAAAGTTGAAAGGTCACGTGTTTAAGTAATAACGTGCACGATTTAACAATGGTAAGACAAACTACAATGTGGCTTAGTGGAAACAATGGGACAATTGTCACAATTTTCACAAACAAACAGAATAGTTCTCCAGAAGGCACAAGCTATAGGAAGACTACAGACAAAGTCGCTAGAAGTCGCTAGATCAGGCGTGAAGTGAAAAAGTTATTTTAAGTGAGCATTATTCAAGTACCAATTCAACAGGTATATTAATTCAAACGTCGTGAGGGAAAGAAAAGGGTATTTCTTGAACCCAATTTGACAAGAAATGATCTTTCGGATGCTCTAGACAATATCTTCTGATATTTCTGTCGATCAACTTCAGACAGTGTCCAGAATATAGCAAAAATTGTTTCTGTTCACTATTCAACGAATTACAATAAAAGAAGTTCAAACGCAAATCTGAATACGTAGAAACATTTCTTTTAAAAACTACACAGAAATTCCTTGTTTGGATAGTGACAAAAGACTATCTTTATTGAAATAATCTACGCTATCTGAGTGTATTTACTGAGACAGTCTCTCCGAGTTCCAAGTTCTTTATTGAGCAATGGAACACGCGGTATATTTCAAAAGTGCAATTTCCATAATACTCCATTTAAAAATTATCCTTTATAGAAATTAGAAACGGAAATTCCCGCGAAATTGTCTCGTCACGAATTTTCAGAATCCAAGATCTCGAATATATTTCCCAGAACTATGGTGTAAATATTAAACAGAAAGATTTCTACGAAATTATTTCTACACAAATTACAGGATTTTTCAATGAATTAAAAAATGAAAATTACTGTGTTCACACCCACTGGACCTCGAATTTTATTAAAATCTGAAAGAATAAGTGTTGAAACATAGGGTTTTCACAGTTGACGCTGAAAAGAATGCCTACGTCAAAGGAAGGAGGAATAAAGCACTAACAAAAGTTAGGGATGCATAAGGAAGTCAAGAAGCTAAATCAACAATTCTATAAAAACTTCGAAACACAGGAGGAACGAAAATTGGCTTCATTTCTAATTTTCTTTAAAAAATTACGCTTTCAGATTTCCGTCTTTAGACGGCAATTTTCGAATTTTCTTGTGAAAATAGTTCTGTACCAATCTTGTCTCGTCACGAAACGTGTTCTTTAACCCTTTAAAATGAGCTAAATATGGCTCTTTCTTACCGTTGCTCATTAGATTTCTGGCTATTCGTCATTTTCCTTGTGGGCATTGCCGACCTAACTTTACAGATAGAATCATAAAAATGGTTTCTGTCAAAATTAAGCAAGCGAGACTTTACACTTGAGAGATAACCTAATTTATAATTTAGTTTTTATATCAAAAGAAAAATTCACGAAAAAACAAAAAATAAATTAGGATACATGAGTTCGGGGGAAAACTAAAATTGAGTTAAAAAACATCTGGTTTGAATTTCGGAGATGTAGATATTAACTATGAAGAAAATATTTTCGAGGTTTTGGAAAATGTTCAAATGCCAATTCAAAAGAACAAACAATATTCAAGAAGAAATAGTAATCAAGAAATTCAATGGAAATTAACAGAATAGTGTTTATGCGGGGACGATTTTCGAAATCTTTATCCGAGATTGAAAAATTCATAAAATCTTCTTTTTTCAGCACTATTCATACAACTACCTATAGAACAATGAATTACAGTATCTAAATTCTAGAAATGGTCTTTCGGTTATTGTTCAATTTCTAATGAAAAATAAAAGGTCGCAATATATAATGTGATTACGATATTCGTAAGACGAGAAGCCAAGAATAAAGTTCTTGCAGACCATCTCGATACGAATTTAAGTAGTTTTCCAGAGATTTTCAGAACTCTCATGTAAAAAAATCTGAGAGAAATTTAAAACCTTCAAGAAAACCGACATCCCCACCCCAACTAGGGCTAATACTTCGGCAAGTGCCAATCAATCGCGCGACTCGTTCGTCCTAAACTTGCACTGGGATACCATAAACTGATCAAAGATCCACCCATTTGCCTTCAGAGGACATATTCCCAAGGCCCAGGTCAATAATCGATTTCTAATCCCCCTGTTTACAAAAGAGTAAATGAAAAATTAACCAGTTTTTCTAAAAACGGAATTTTCACCGTAGCTCATTTGGCTTGACAGAAACAGAAGCAGTCGAGAACAGGTGCATGGCAACCTGTGCCTTTCGATTTTCATGGGACAGGTTAACTAATGCTGTCGTCATTGACAAATCTCGTCCAACAGTTGCTCCAGGCGAGAATTGTATTTTAACAAATTGGAAAATAAATAAGATTGAAACTTCAACTTTCCAGAAAGTCCAGAAAAATCAGTTAAAGTTGTTTGAATAGTGGTTGACATTTAACGATTTTCCGAATTTCCTGGACAATATCCAGAACAGAATAGTTCAGTAGGAATTGTCTAGATAATGACTGGCATTCGAAGATTTTCTGAATTTTCGGAACACTGTCTAGAGAGAATGGTTGGTAAAAAACATCTGGATTATGTTCATGGAAAGCGATTTTTAGAGCTCTCGGGAAATATCCAAAAATTTCTTTCATAACTTCAAACAAAAATTCAAAACTATTTCCTCAATGATTACTGAAGCCACTTCTATCCGAACAAAAGGATTCAAGACAAACACAGCTGCCCAACAATGGTGAACAACTTTTCAAGGTCCAAAATTCAAGACTTAAACAGGAACAATCCGAATCTTTCTACATCCGCCGTTCCATGGCTAGTCATGAATGAAAGCCATTAGCGACGTCAATACACTCACCAGCAGTTTTTGGACTGGCAAAATTCGATGCCGAAGGGTCTCGCCGGCTGCGGGGGCTGTCTTGGACGCTGAATAAAAATGAAGCGTTTGGATAAATTATGTCCCAACTTCAAGCTCATCGAAATTATTCCAGAGATAAAGTTATGAAAGATTCATTTATCTTCGTAAATGAGGATACATTTACACAGTTCTCTTTCGACATAAAAGATATAACAAACCCACAAAAAGGAAAAATCGTGAAAGCCCGTGTATCCAAGCAATTCAATTACCCCTAAAACAACAGACTACTCTCCAGCACCTTCGGCGGGAGCTTGGGCAGCAGGGGCAACATGATCGGTAGAATTGGCTTTAGCGGCAGCTTGTTGTTTAAGCATAGTCCAGTCAAAAGTGTAATCGTACTGGTGATTCAAAGTTCTGAAGAGGATACGGAAGAGTTGGCGGAGGTACATGTAGTCAGGAGCTTCATCAAACCGGAGTCCACGGCAATAGTTCAGGTACATGGAAAACTCTGCTGGAAACCCTTTGCACAGAGCTTCAACAGGAGTGGTCATTTTCTGAAAGAGAAAAATCAAAAACCACGGCTCCACAATCAACCAACCTTTTCGGAGATTCGTTCATACTTTTGTTTCTTGTTAGCAGCCTTAAGTCCTTGCCAAGGAAGATTACCACGATTGAAGTACATTAAGACGTAGCCGAGAGATTCCATGTCGTCGCGACGGGATTGTTCCACACCCATATGAGCGTTGACTGACGCATAGCGAGCAGTTCCGGTTAAGTTCTTATTGTCACGATAGGGAATATGGATGCGAGTGCGAGAGTCCCGATATTTCTTCGCCAAACCGAAGTCGATGATGAAGAGTTTGTTGCAGTGACGGCCGATGCCCATCAAGAAGTTATCTGGCTTGATGTCTCGGTGGATGAAGCTTTTGACGTGCACGTACTCGATTCTCCCAATCATCTGATCGGCCAGCATCAGCACCGTCTTCATCGTGAATCTCCGGCTACAAAAGTTGAAGAGATCTTCCAAAGACGGTCCAAGCAAATCCATGACCAAGCAATGGTAGTCTCGCTCGATCCCATAGTAACGGATATGAGGTATACCGACACCGCCGTGGAGGATCTTGTACACTTTGCTTTCGTAAAGAAGCTGGGGATGGCGGGCCTGAAAACAACGAGTGATATATCAACACTCTGCCAGAAACCCACCTTAACGGACTCGATTTTTACGGCTACCTCTTCGCCATTCTGAATATTGATTCCAAGATAAATATCACCGAACGATCCGCTTCCTATCTTTCTCTTCAATTTATATTTCAGCCCAATAATGAAATCCTTCGACGACATGGCCATTTTCCTTGAACCAACAAGATTCAAAATCAAGGGCTACAATCGACCCTTGACTACCAAGAGTAAAGCGGCAACAAGGATCGGCCACCTGAAAATCGTTTCATATGTCAAAATTAACCAAGCCCGCTAATTTCTCGCGACAATTAACGCACAAACATTCTCATTCATAATATTCAAATAATTCCATATATTCAGATCAGAATATGTCTCAAATAAAGAAGAATCGATAAAAACAAACCAACGGAAGAACCGCAGAGTACGAACGACAAAAAGACAAATGCAAACGAGACAGACGCTGAGTTGGGACGCGCGCACCCGTTTGCAATGGAATGACTGGCTGTCGATTCTTGGCTACCCTCGTGGTGAGACACCTTAAAAACGAGCGCTCCCTGCACGATCAGTCATTCTATCTCAATAACCCGATAATTTGAATAATCGTTTTAATCCTGAAAAACCAACACATTCGCGACAAAACTCAAAAATTCCAACTCAATGTCACCATTTTCCCACTTTAAAAAACTTCCTCCCTTTTCTCATATCTCAAATGATTTTTCCTTTTATACATCGAACTCGTGCTTGATAATGAGGGGCACAAGGGTATCGAGAGCGGGGGCGTACAAAATAATTTCGTCGAAAAACAAGAACCAAAAAAGTCAGAATCCACTCATGGAAGAGGATTTCGTGGAACCACTGGATTCTGAGGAGTTGTCGTACTTTCTGCAGCAGGAGTAGAGGTCTGGAGTCCAGGGGTCGTTGAATTGGGGGCTGTAGCTCCCTGAGTCGTGCCAGCCTGGACCCCTCCATTTGCTGTCGCCTTCTGCTTCAGCATAGTCCAGTCAAAAGTGTAATCGTACTGGTGATTCAAAGTTCTGAAGAGGATGCGGAAGAGTTGGCGGAGGTACATGTAGTCAGGAGCTTCATCAAACCGGAGTCCACGGCAATAGTTCAGGTACATGGAAAACTCTGAAGGGAATCCTTTGCACAGAGTCTCCACGGGAGTTGTCATTTTCTAAAATCACAAAATCAAATAATCAAATTAAAAACAAGTAAAACTAACCTTTTCGGAGATCTTTTCGTATTTTTGTTTCTTATTTGCAGCCTTTAATCCTTGCCACGGAAGATTTCCTCGATTAAAGTACATCAGCACATACCCTAATGATTCCATATCATCTCTCCTCGACTGTTCAATCCCCATGTGAGCGTTCACTGAAGCATACCGTGCCGTTCCCGTCAAATTCTTATTGTCTCTGTAGGGAATGTGAACACGGGTTCTCGAATCTCTGTACTTCTTCGCCAAACCGAAATCAATGATAAAAAGCTTGTTGCAGTGGCGACCGATGCCCATCAAGAAATTATCCGGTTTAATGTCTCGGTGAATAAAGTTCTTCACGTGCATGTACTCAATCCTTCCAATCATCTGATCAGCCAGCATCAGCACTGTCTTCATTGTAAACCTTCTACTGCAGAAGTTGAAGAGATCTTCCAAAGACGGTCCAAGCAAATCCATGACCAAGCAATGGTAGTCTCGCTCGATCCCATAGTAACGAATATGAGGTATACCGACACCGCCGTGGAGAATCTTGTACACTTTGCTTTCGTAAAGAAGCTGAGGATGACGGGCCTAAAATGCAATTGTTAATTAGCAAGAGTACTTGCTGTTTCCCAAGTAATCAACTAAAAGCTTCCACGTATCAAAACTCAATGATTAAAATGTGCTTTCGTTTTTTGCTGACTCAATAAATGCCTCAAATCGAAATTTAGCGTATCTTATCAACCGAAAAATATTGTCGATAAAAAACTACACTCACGAAAAAGAAAAAAACCCACTTTAATAGATTCCAGTTTAACAGCCACTTCTTCTCCATTCTGAATGTTGATTCCAAGGTAAATATCGCCAAACGATCCACTTCCGATTTTTCTCTTCAGTTTATATTTGATTCCGACAATGAATTCTTTAGAGGCCATAGCTAAGGCCATCTAATTATGAGATTAACCCAAGTAAAATGTCAGAAATTTAATTACAGGTGAATTTATCCAAAAAATGAAAGAAAACTCCAAGTTTGAGAATCTTTGTGTAATCGATTAGAAGCCGTGGAATGCTCCTTCTAAAACAATGTTAATCATGAAAGTTATTCAATCAATAAACACGCGTAGGCCAGACTCGGCTGACGCAATAAGAGCACAGAGAAACTAAACTAGCACGCATGCCAAGAGTCCCAAATAAGGCAAGTGTGCTTTCTTAGACTTGTGAGATTCAAAAATAGAAAAACTGGGCTAGAACGTCACTAATGAAAAGGAAATATCAAAAATAAGAACAGATGGATCAAAAACCATCCTAGTTGTAGAACCAGAAATATTAAAAAACAGTCCGGTCTTGTGATCAATAATGTGACCCACGATTTTTTCTCTAAAGTTATTGATCACTCATCAAACTAAATAAAATAAATTTAATCCCAACCTATCATTGACAAACTTTTTCATTCTTCCTCATCAATACTCGTAAGGTTCTGCTGAAGAGACATATTTCCACAACAGAGACGAGCAAGATTATGCGTCCCACAAACCTTCAGCCATAGAGAGAAAATGTAGCAGCACCAAGTCTTCTCTCTTTTGCAGCTGTAAAATAGCGTACACACATGCTCAAGTCCCGATCCCCATTGCATCCAAATTTCACAAAGAGAGCAGCCGCGTCCTTCGTAAAGGCAACTAAAGCGACGCACAATCATAATCAACGAGCATCCAAAAACGTGTAAAGGCTGTCTCATAAAATTCTCAAGTTCAATTTGGCCTTAGCCGCGCAAAGTTCAACTTGTTACCTAGCTTTTTTAAATTTTTTCAATCAATAGTTCTGAATAAAAAAGGCGCGCAGATTCCAGTATTGACCAAGTTCGGAGGTTCTTTCTGCGCAATCTACGCTCGAATCACTCCTAATGCACATTGGCTGCCGGTGAACTTCGAATAGCCTGAATATGGAATCAGAATCAATAGCTGGAAGTTTAATAATAAAGTTCTGTTCCTAAGGAAACAGATCGGTCTGTCTGTCAATGTCCATTGTCTAGGACCACTGCGAAAGTAGACAATGCAAGTCTAGATTTAACAAGGTCAAGCTAGTTTCGAAAGAAACCATAAAACGAAAACCGAAGGATAAATAATTTCGGTGAATCAAACACCTTATTAAACCGAAGAAATCCAATATAATCTTTATACTTCCATTAATCCCTAGTATTTCCGCAACCTAAGGGTATTAATCTCTACAGAAAAGCAGAACGACCTGCATCTGGCTAATTTCACTAACTGAAGGGCCTCTCCGAGGGCGAAACACGGGAGATACTATCAGTCAATTACAGCTACTCGTTACTTCTTCGAAGACTCTGGGGCTAAAATCACCGATTGATAAAGAGCAGGGGAAGCAAACTCACGTTTCTGGAAATCTTCCCAAGTCCTCTTGGCATGAGCAACTCCTGTCCTGACGATGTCGACAGTTTCATAAGGATAGCAGAAAGCAGCCATTGTCGTCAATCCACCTGCAGCATAAACAAACTTCCGGATGCCGTAACGTCTGATTCCGAGAACGAAGCCAGCCATTCCACCGACGGTGATTGCCATAGCTTTCGGGAGAACTGTCCATTCGTTTCGTACGTAGTCGTCTGCGGCAACAACAGCATTTTTGGCTTTGTTCAAGGACTTGTCGACGATCCCGAAGCGACTCTGGAATGTAGACGATAACTAGAAGTGCGAAAAAAAGAGGACGAGAACTTACAGCAATGAGCTCATAGCCATCAAGGATCGCGTACCGGATTGAAGCGAACTCTTTTTCCAGAGGCAGTTTCTCTTTCTCCACGAACTTGTACTCGTTCAGTCTCGTCTGTTCATTGTAAATCGGCAGCTGAAAAAGAAATGTGAATATAGTTTATATATGAAAATCTGGAAATCGAAAACTTACATCCTTGATTGCGACAAGTTTACTTTCTTGTTCCTTTTTTTCTGCTGTTGTCACTGCGAACCAGCTCTTACCGAAATTGGTAATTTTGGAGACAATGGATTCATTATCTGATGACATTGTTGTTGGGATCGATGATGGAGGGATCACCGGAAATCGGCAAGGAAAAATGCAACAAAGTCAACAGACAAAAAGTCAGTCGCAAGAGGTCGGGCGTTTTTCGTTTCAGGAACATTCGCAAAGTCCAAAATTCAAAAAAAACGTGGTCTAACAAAGAAGTCGTGGATTTTCTTCCTCTGGGATTAACCGTTATTTTTAAAATTATTCTGTTTTCCCTAATTAAAATCTCTTCATTTCCAGATTGTTGAGCATCTGTGATGGCGTATCGATCCAACAGAGGTTCTCCTATCAGGGGATACGAGGGAGCCAACTTCCTGGAACGACAGAACAACCAGCTGTTAGATGGTCTCCGAGACAAAATAGGTAGTCTCAAGCGTGTTACTATCGATATCGGAGAAGAAGCCAGGATGCAGACCAGACTCGTGGGAGACATGAGTCACGATGTGGATGCCAATCGAGGACTGCTGGGGTCGACAATGAAGAAACTCGGGATCGTCGCTGGGGCTCGTGGAAATAAAGTTCTTTTTTATTTAGTTTTATTTTCATTCTTCACTTTTCTCTGTATTTACTATGTCACCAGGTAACTATTCCATTTATCTAATGATTGCAATGTATCTTTGGATCTTCTAGATAATTCTATTCAATCTCATTATTATCTGCCGAACCCGGGAAGGAGAAAGCCACCGTTATTCTGAAAATTTTCCCAACTAGTTCATGTCCCTATAAAAGTCCTATTTCTCTTACCTGTCCATTGAAGTTGAACAAGTTGAAAAGACCGCCGAATACGGGGTGAGGGGTTACTGCTTGGTATATTGTCGGAGCTTGGAAGTTACCCCCAATGTTTGCCGGAAAACCGTTTACCCCCGTTCCGATACTGTGAGCAGTGGGTACTTGACCTCCGACGTTAATGTTTTCACTAGTTAATCTGTCTCCGGTATTGCTGAATGGAACCAGAACCTCACTTGCTGGAGTAGTTGTGACTATTCCCGAAGGCAGAGTGAAACTTCTCTGAGGAGGATTATCTGTAAAACGTTCTCTGTTTTTGATGGCTTCGATGTCTTCGTAGTCGTTATTTACAGGGGTTGGGCCGGATTGAGGACTTCCGTGAACTCTGTTGAACCCACCCAGTGGATTTGCTTTTGGGGGATAATTCTCCAAAGCATGTTGTTTGTAATAAAGTTTCCAATCATAATCTTCAATTTCCGCCAAGAATGCCGCGTCTTCTGGAGCCCTGTTGTAAGGCTGAGGAGGCAGAGTAGTCTGGATCTGGATAAACTGAGGAGGCGGAGATGGTGGATGGGATGGAGGAGGTGGTGGACGTGGAGCAAGTGTAGGAGTTGGTGGACGTGGAGGACGTCTAGGAGCTGGTGGGGGTAGTAGAGATGGAGAGCGTGGAGGAGGATTAGAAGTAGCTGGTTTCGGATTGCGGAAGATCTGTCGGGGCTTGGGTGGATTAGGCAACTGTCTTGATCTGACTTGCGGGACTACAGTAACTGGTTCGAAGATTTCAGGTTGGAAAGTGCGCTGTTTGGGAGTGTAGTTGAAGTTCTTCGTCCTCTCTAACTGGACACGGTGAATACGGATGTTGTCATCGTCGAAGAATCGTTGTTTCGTGTTCGATGCTATTATTCTTCTGCTTGGAGTTACAGATATTCCCAAAGTCGGCACTCTCCTAGTCTGATGGATTTCCACAGAAGGAGGAGTAGGACTAGTGAAGTCAGGTCTCTCGTGGGATCCGAAAGCTCCAATAGGCAAGTTCGTCGTTCGAATTCTTTTCGCCTTAGGAAGATTGTTTTCTCGCACTTGGCTTGTTGGATCTTCAGACACTCTGTCAATGTTCTCAATGGTTCCGTCGAAGAGTCCTTGGATTCTCATCTGATTGGAGCTGATCTTGGTCGCAGTCGTTTGCCATTGACGGGCGTTCTTGGGGCCTCTCGATTCTGGCTGTGTTCTTGGAGCAGTCTCTCGCTCTTCTTCGGGATTACTTTCCTGGCTTGAAACAAAGTGACGATACCCCTTGGGCAACTGACTGGGAGCGACAGTAACCAGACCGATTCCTCTAACTTTGGAATACGCTCTCGGAGGATCGTCATTGAAAGCAACCTTGGGGGTGGGTGAGTGACTAAGGAAATGAGAGGCTGCCAAGGATTCTATCTTGACTCCGTGGATCTTGAATTCGATAATTTTAACCTTTAATTTCGAAAAAACCATACCCTGTTTTCATTAACCTGTTTATCCTCCTCAGGCTTCTTGTTGGGAACGAAATCTCCGTCCTCGTTGAAGTGTCCATCTATCCTGGACTCCGGCATTGGAGGGAGTTCCGGAACAGGGTTGACAGTGTAGGGGACTACTGGAGGCAAATTTATCGGAGGAAGAGTAAAGAGATGAGGGAATACTCGTTGGACCAAAGGCTTTAGTGTTGTTGTCGTTCTGACTCTCGACACTGGAAAGAAAACTATGAAACCGAGACATCCGAAATTATCAGAATCGAAGTAATGATTTAGAGCAATCCTGTTATTCAGTGTTTTGAATAGTGATTGGACAACAGCAACCTTTTGAATTTCCTAGACACTATCCACCGACCAGCATAGAGGAGGAAAGGTAGATGGTGTTCCGAAATTCTTAAAAACCGTCTCTTTCAATCACTATCTGCTTGATATCTATATCGTAAAGTCAGAACTCACGAATTTCTTCTTCATCTTCTGGTAGTGGCGGCAACCCGTAGAGTACTCTTCTTGGCAAGACTTGTCCAGAAGCAAGTCTGGCAATTATTATAACGAGAAAACAAAAAGTTATCCGATTCATTCTTGACATGGTTTCACAGCAGGACCAAATCAGAGCCCAGAGGAGTTTCTTCGGAGACTACCTCCTCATTCTCTTTCCAAGAAAAAAAAACAAAACTGGATAGTCCTGAAAAAAAGTTGTGAAATAATATTCGAACAAATTGAGAGATCACGTCGAGGATAAGAAAATCCGTCCAGTTTTCCCAAATGGCCATAGCTTTTTGAGCAAAGTATCCGAAAATCCCTCGGGCAATTGTGTGCTCAATCAAAAAGCATTACACAATCAAAACAAAAGCTCCCAAATATAGGCAAAATTCTTTTTTTACTTTTTTATCAAGAAGTGACCACCAGAAGAAGGAGATGGACTTGAAAACCCGTTGCCGAGGGGGATTTCTTCTAGCCCTTTCCCTTATCGCGCAATCGGAGCGAAATCAAATAATAGAAAAGCCGAAGAGAGTCGTTTCCTGTTCTTTTTTCAGAAGATGGAAGGCCTTTGATTTATGGGGAGGCAATGAAGTGGACACTGGTCCTAGAGTGGATCTGGTTTGGATTGTGCAATACGGCCCCAACCAGGAAATGACAGAGAATCCAGATTCGATGAAAACAATCCTGCCGATCAAGTTTGTAATTGAACGAATCGAAAAGCAGAAGATTAGCAAGATCAAAAAAGCCGTATAAATTTTTTCCGAAAATCTTCGGGTCCCAAAATATATATTATTTGACTACATAGAAGCCTATTAGGGAAGTTGGACTGGAATCAATGGAAATCCACCGTGAGATGACAATTAGCTGAAAAGGGTGCTGGAAGACGAAAATGGACAGAGCGAGAGAATCACAAAAGAATTAATGGACCGGGATTTCAATGAGTTCCACATGTTCGCGTTTCTCTAGGATGTTGATTTAATACGAGCCTGAAGGGCTATGACGATGCATGACAGAAACTACAACCAGAAACCAGAAACCGATACTCTTACGAAATCCTCTCTGAACGGAATCCTGGAACTTTTTAGAGATTTCCAGAACTTTGGAGTGTTTAAACACCAGTTCTAAATTTAGATTACTATAAAAATTAAAAACTGGTCCCGTTTAGAAAAGTGTAAAAAGTGCACCTGGTGAGATTCGAACTCACGGCCTTCAGATTATGAGACTGACGCGCTAACCGAACTGCGCTACAGGTGCCCGAATCCGGAAAAACACAGATTTCTCAATAAAAAGTATTGCGGTAAGGACTTCTGCGATGACGTATCTCCCGGTCTCCAGTTTACCCTGCAGTTAACGGGCGTGAATCGAATCCCTTTAAGGATACCGATGCAACATTGTCTTTTTTCTTGAAGAAACAGGAAGTTAAATACAGCGAACAAAAAACGAGAATTCACGTGGATTTGGCTAAACCTATTTTTACGAGCTATGGTTATTTCCATGTTTATGGCCTCCGACTGACCACTCTGTCGCAATCTTTACGACTCTTTATAGTTTGACCACAAGGCATTTTCTTAAAAGTGCAAATGGAGTTCTACAAAGTTGGTCCCAACACGGAAAATGATTACAGTTTTGGCATTATTTTCGACAATATAGGTGATTGTTTTCCCTAAGGCTAATAAATGAATAGAATAGACATTTCGGTACAAACAAAAGTAACCGAAAGACGTTCAGAGTTCATTAAAAGTGCATCAGAAGAAGTATAACCGCACTTTTCGAAACCACAGTTTGGATAACTGGATCTGTTCTTCCAACAGGGAATAGCTATAGGATTAAATTCCCAGCTGGATATCCGTTAATACCTCAAATTACTTCTAAAATGTTTAACAAAAAAGAATAGTTAGGAAGCTTAATTTGCTTTGGATACCAAAACTTGTTTTTGAGAAACATGAAAAACAGATGTTCTCAGAGAGTTTTTATCTGAAGATCTTTGAATTGCCCGGAAAGATGTCAACGAAGATTGGTGTCATCTGGATTCGGAGGATGACGTGCAATATCACAAATCTTAGTAACAATAAATTGAATATGAGGACTCGAAAGAAAAATGACGGAAATCCGCACTAGCAATAAGATAATCCAGCTCGAACCTCCCACCGTAATTCAATTAACGATATACTATGGGATCGAAATAATTTTCAATTCAGGAATAAAATTCCGAGGCCAATCATCCGAGAGATAATTAAGGAACAATTCCTTGATCTTAAATATTTTGATAGAAGACGAAATCCAGATACCAGTTCGAATATGAACGCTTGTCTCAGACAGCGTTCTGAAGCTCGTTTGCGCGTGAAATGATCAAGAGCCGTTTCAATAGAAAAAGTCATTATTTGTGAGAAGAAACGCGAAAAGGATTCTTTTTTTTGCAAAGTATATTTCTGTCAACAACTTGCAAAACTGAATAAAGCTCTTGACCATCAAGGGTTTCAATAAGAACTATTGAATAGGAATAATGGAAGTCGCATAGATAATGACTAAGAACGACTTTCCAGCTGTGCGACAGTTGACCCCTGCGGCATTTGTCCCCCATCCCATCTACTCATGTTGATTACAGAGGAAATAAGCTAACAATACATGAGAGTACAGGGGGGCAAATGCCGCCAGGAACAACTATCATAGAACCCAAATTTCACTTTCGTGAGCATCCACTTACTAAGACTGAAGAAGAAACATGAATAGTATTTAAAAATTTCGAGACACGTTCCTTCTAGTCACTATCCATTCACATTCAGCTAGATTCCGGAGGACAACTAACTATTTAATAGAAATCGTCTCAATAATGACTAATTTCAGACGATTTTCTGGATTATTGGACACTATCCATCTCTCTACAATCCTCAACCCTGGATAGTTTTTAAAAAATCTTGAGGATCGTTTCTTCCCAATCACTGTTCACGCAATCTCAGTTAGGTTTGAGGTGATAATCACTATCAATAAATGTTTCAGGACAACGACTCGGAGCAATTTCACGAATCCCACAGATACTACTCATGATTCTCTTACCGTAACAAATAAAGAGTGTCCAAACAGACCCTAAGATCGTTCCTCTTCGGTCACTGCCGGTGCAATTTGTGGAAATTACAATTACTCAACCGAAAGAAAGTAAAATCCAGTATTCATCGCCTTCGCACATTCGGAAACCTTGTCGGAACGCAGTCAGCCGGAGGCGTTCAAAGTCAACTCTCACTTTCTGCACTACTCTCTGTTGCCGACTCACATTCCAATTTACGGAAAAAGAAAAATTCATTTCGAAATTAACCAAATCAATCCGATTAAAGAAATAAAGAGATCAATATTGAGGTATTCATTCCAGGACAAGACGATTCCCCTTTGCCTGAAAACCACGTTCTCTTTTCTCTTCGCGGTTCTGGTTACATAGAATTCGGCCAAATCCATCGGATCGATGACTTTGTCGAGGTACATAGACCTAATTTTGAGCATTTTTTGCTTTTTTTCCTCGAAGTTGTCCAAAACTTTGTGGATGTTCTGGAGGATGATTTCCTTCGTCAAGGTGTACTTGTTCATGAATTCGGAATACCCCAAGTAACTGAAGAATTCACTGTTGTACTTCTGGTCAGCGAAACAGGGCATCAATATCAGAGGGACCCCGGCACAGAGGACCTCGTTGGTACTGAAACAGTAATGTTTTTCATCAACGACTCTGTGAAGTTTACCTTTTGAGTCCACTGTGACTGATAAAGATCTTCGTCTTCGGGTGGTTCAGAATCTCCTTCTGAGGAGCCCAGGAGCTGAGCATGATGTGTTTTGAGACTTCCTTGGGTTTTCCGTTGTAGGAGAAGACTATACGGTAGTCGGTGAGGTTCTCGAAGGCTCCGAAGTAGGCGTCAAAAAGGTGCTGAGGAGCTATACCCCATCTAACATGTGATCCGAAAGCCAACATTATAGTTCCTGAAAAACAACATTATCAAGGATAAACAAGACTTTGCTTTCGACGATATTTGTTTTTCCCAAAAATTGCGCTGATATTTTCCAGAATTATTTTCTCACTAAGGTAAAATTTTTAAAGTTCATTGTTCTAATCATAAAAGTACATTCCAATTTGATCTTTTCTCTGTGAGTCGTAAAGAAACAAAGATCTCATCCAAAAATTATCTGATAACATTCTTTGTACATTTATCTTGGTCTGAAAAGTTGAAGATTATCTACTGAACTATTCTACTCACCTTTGGACTTTGGATCATTGAGAAACTCTTCGATTTCCTTGTTCAAGGTTCCGACTTTTGGACAATAGCTTCCGACGGCGTGAAATTCGTTTCCCTGGCTGATCGGTAATCCCAGACCCCAGAAGGCCTCCGTCAAGACAAGTGCAGATTTGCTGAAATGATCTTGCAAAGAAAATCTCCCTTCCAAGAGGGTATTTAATGTCGGCATCAAGATCTCTGCATTCTTTGGCATTACGAACAGTTCCAAGAACTTTGTGTAAAAATTGATTACTCTAGAAGTGAATTTTCCAGGATGAAAAACACTATCAATATTGCCCGGCAAAGGCCCGGCGGAGGCAGGCTCGTTCAGGAAACTGCTACCATAGGCCCTGGAAGACCGTAAGATCCCTAGTTGGAAAGTGGTTCCATATTGTATCATCGGAGTCCTCTTTTCTCTATACAGTAGCTCCCCGAGGAACATCCCGTGGACAGCGAACAGGTCGTCCAGGACAACGACGTCGAATTCAGTTCCCAATATTTCTGGAAAAAGGTTACTTTTTTGTTCGAGAGCGTCTTTGAGAAACATGTCTCCCATAGCAAAAACAAAGGACAAGGATATGGGTCCCGGCATGTCTTCCCACACCATCTTGTGGATATCGAACTTCTTGTAGTAGTCATTCCCACACCTCATATCCACTAGATGGATGTTTTTAAAACCGTAATCCGGCAGTCCTTTTATCGAAGTAGTATCAATTATGGTAATATTGTGACCAGATTTCGCGAGTTTGAGGAACAACTTCGACATCGAACCTTGATGGCTTCCGGAATCGTGGAAGGAGGCGAAAAGAACATTCAGAGAAATCACTGGGTTTAATAACAAAAATAAAAACACCAAAATTATCCTCATGATATCACCAATGGGAAACGGCTTCTTGATTGAAGATCGATCGTCAAAAAGACTAAGTGTTTGGATAGTGATAGATAAGGAAGCGTAATTATCTTCGATATAAGGTTATTTTGATAAGGAGTAATCTTCGAGCTTTAATATCATCGCTTTCGAGAGTTCAGGAAACCCTTGACTTTAGAAGCACCCACTGTTTTGACCTTCAAGAATTTAAAAATCAATTTAATTTTTTAGTGCGGAAAAACAGCTAAAGCATTCTCCGATCGATAAAAGAACTTTGTAGTGGAACGCTGAGTTCTGTCATTATCACACTCCTTCGCTTGACTGTAGCTACTACTACTTCATCAATATTTTTATCGTCATCTCCCTCTGGAACAGCTGATCTATGAGAAAGGAATTCCGGTCAACATCATGTCCTATCTTTCATCCTAAAAATGAACCCAATATCGATTTCCCCAATTGAACTCATTTCCACAATGCCTGGAGCATAAGGATTTGAAACATTTATAAACTCTGACTAGTGAACCTTTTACATAGCAAAGCCAACTTCGTGAATGGCCACATCACAATCTAAATACCTCACCCGCTTACAAGATGGACACATCATTTCTGGTTTTCAACAACGAGCTGTTTTCGTCACTGTCACTCGAGTAACCTCCGATTGTTCCCGGAATATCGTTAACCTCGTCCGTCACAGTAATCCTTTGGACCTTAGTGACATTCTCAAACAAGCCATTCGATGTCAAAGCCACTGCTTCGTCTTCATCCTTTTCGTCTTGTTGGAGTCTCAAGTACGGGTTCATTTTTACAGGCCTGAATTTGAATCCTACAAGAGTAAAAAAGAACAACGTCGCCGTCTCCGTTATGGCCACACTCAGCCATTCATAGTTAAATGGAAGGGTTTGCTGAAGAAATATGTCAGGAAATCAAATTAAAAATAAAAACTTACATCAAACATGAATTTTGCGAATCTCGTCAAGTATATGTATGCAATCACTATCACATAAAAGTGTCGGAAAAGTCTTAATTTCTCCAGGTTAAATGCCGCTTTTCCGTCACTTCTGGCCCCATCCTCCAAGTGTTTTATGGACCAGATGATGGGTAAAATGATCGCGGCACAACAGATGAGATCCAGGAACATGAAGACCTCCACCCAAAAATAATATCTTTGTTCCGCAAATTCACTTTCGTCAATAATTGCCATCACTATGTTGTCGATAATCTGGAGAGGCAAGACTATCATGAAAACTCTCCTGTCTCTATCAGAAAGAAAGTTCTTGAACAACGTATATCCGGATCCTATGAGGATAATCGTCCCGAAAAGCAACGCCCCTTTCAAAAGATGGGTTATATAGAAAATAACCGCCCAGAGTTCTTGTTGATGTCCGTACTCTGCGGCATAGTAATAATTCATACCGTGGAAGAACACCGAAAGCGTCTTTAGAACTATCAGAGCGGTCATCAATTTGTGGACACGGAAAACCATGTCAGAACTGAAAGCAGTTTAATTTAGAAAATAGTTCGAGAACGCTTTACCTACTCTGATCGACATATTTTGTGAATCCAGGCAATAGAAGCCATGGCGAAACAGAAGGCGAGGTAAAAATAAATATGGGGTTTTATACTGTCCCCGGCACTCAAATAGCTGTTCTTATTCATCTCGATTATCGAAACAGTAAAATCCACAGCGACCAAATCATTGTAGCCATTAGACTTGTAGTTGAAGCAGTTGTGGTAGAACATCTGATATTCTCCCCGCTGGCTTCCGAAGAATCTGATGGCGAACTGCGCATTGTATTTCGTGCCTTCCAACGTCAAAGGAATGTAGTCTCTCATTTCGATGGCCTCATCAGGAGGGACAATCTTGTTCCAGAGCCTTTTAAGCACATTTCCATCCGGAGGCCTGGTAGCATTGACTTCGGAGTCGTCGTAGAAAAGAGGACAACTAAGGAAATGACCAAATTAACCATGTGCATGGTGAAGAACTTACTCTTGCAACGATGGACACAGCTTCAAGTCGTTGATGAATCCACTCCTAATCACATTCAATCTATCTTTGGCGAAGTCGAAAATAAAGAACAACGCGTCGATGCCCTGATCGCTGTTGGTCAGCTGGCAGACGTGGGGGTTCGACCGGACTCCTTCGGATATATCCGAGCCGCGGGACAACGTGAAACCGATGAAGCCCTGGAAAAAACCGGATTCCATATATTGCTTTTCTTTAAGGTACTAAAAAACTTACGAATTTCTCGGTTTCTCTGTTTTCTCGACTCTGTTTAAAAGAGACAACCTCATCCGGAACGGTGAAGTTACTCAAGTTGAATTGCAAGGTTCCCATGTCATCGTATCCGAACTTGGTCAATGCAATGTTTCTCCGAGTTTCTTCCTGAAGATGGTCATTTTCATATATGGAAATCCGGAATAAAGGAAGTACTCACCCTCAAAGGCAGATAATGGATGGTTCCTTCAACGAACCCAATAAGACAAGTGAAAAATAATAAGATTTTATCCCGCTTCATGGTTATTCAGCAAAGCTCCGAGAAGGTTTCAGAAAGATGGAGAAAATCAGAATAAAGTTAGCATCTGGAATGTGGATTTACATCAATACAAAGATTCCCTTTGCCAACGAGACCAATTTTCTGCTTTTTCCTTTCGAGACCATCCCGGAATTAGACAATTATAGATTCGGGAGAATTATGTTTTTCAGTGTAAAAAATTGCTTTATTGATTTTGAATATACTTGTTTAAACATCCTGAGAGTATTTCGAAATTCGTGTTGTTGACATGGACGTTGACTTGGTTACTTTCTAACTTTTTTATTTCAGCTCGACCGGGACCAATCGATTGAGGATTGGAAATGATGTTAAATAAAAACATTTTTTAAATTCTTGTCTTCGAAACATTGATCTCACCGGTAAACAACGACGATGAGCAAATCCGGCAAAATATTCGAAAGTGCTTATGAGGTTTGTTCTTTTTATAAAAATAGTTTCGGGGATTTGCTTTAACTTTATATATGAACTTTTTGTTTTAATTTTGAGAGTAGTTTCCGACTTTACTCTGACATATTAGTTGTTTTTGTTTTATTTTTGGGAATATTTCTGACTTCAAGTTGATATGAGTCATTCGCTACTCGTTTTAAATTTGGAACTAATTTTCGTCGCCACTTGATATATGGACACATACGAATTGTCATTATCGAATCGTAGTGCTCAAATTAGGAGAAGCCGAAAGGGGAGGTAGTGGGATTGTCTTTCCTCGTTATTTTTCGCGCGACGGATCTCGAACGAGGTCGGATGGTCCAGCTAAAATCGATTTCGCCTTTTGGAGGTTGTTAGAACGGGGTCCTCTCCATCAAAACTACAACCAAAAACCTTGTTAAAGTCTCGAATTCTTCCGGAAATTGGAATTTTCTGAAATTTTTATTTCAATATTTATGGTTTTATTTACTTTCGTTTTCCGGACTTTGTATTACAGAAATCCGACGATTTCCTGTCCTATGTCGTCATCGGCTAATTGATATCTAGGAAAAGCCGGATAATTTTGACAGGCCCTTCTCGAATTTCAAGTTTCCATTGAAAAATTCGGAAAAGAACTTTCCATTGTTTTTGTTCAAAAACTAAAAAATATAGAATTTTTAAGTTTTTTTCGAACACGAACTTGCCCATTGTTTTTAGTCAAAATTAAAAAATATTTTTAAATTTAAAAATCTTCTCTCGAAAATTGACATGGCTCATCCTTGGGGAAAGAGGAATTAAAAGTTTAAAGACTGACTTTCGGAATCATTTCCTTTCTCAGAAAATTCCCACTATCTGGGAAAAATTAGGGTTCCTTATTTAAAGGAAATTACTTTCGTTTTACGCAAAAAAGATGTTTTTTACTCTCACCAAATTTCGATCGTAAATTTGAATTCGTCCGGATATAGTGAATCATCGTTGACTCACTCGGAAAATTCGCAGTTTTTGATCTCGACCAGAAAAGTTAAAAAATTCCCCTCGAGACGATCTTTTTATTTTGTGGAGGATTCTTTCTTTTTTGAATTTTGTGAAAAACTTTTTCATAAATGGCTTTGAAGATCGAAATCGGACTTTTGTGAAAATTTCCTTTCATAATTCTCTGACTTCCTTCTTGTACTAGCGCTACGACAACCGGAGCCCAAACGAAGATTTCGAAATCGCGCAAAAACCAGAAAAGCCCCGAGGGCTTGTGAATACATTGTTTTTCGAAATTCTCTTTAATATTCTTAAAAGTGAAAAAATGATACTTCGTGGAGGAAAAAAATTGTATTTTTGACACCATTGAATCAATTTTCGATTTTTCACTAAGGTTTCATTTTTCGTGCAAAAATTTTGTCACGGAATCTCTTTGACGAAAATTGACAAGAATTTTGAGACGTCAATCTTTATTTTTTGAGAGTCCTCGGATCAAAAACAGTTCTTGAGGTCGAGACTAGCCTTGATTCTTTGATCTTTTATCCGGAATTTTCAATGACTGTTGACATTGTCTAACGTTGAATGAAATATGAAAAAATTAAATTTCTTTAATTGATTAGAGAACAAAAAAATCAAGTTTTAGAAAATTATGAATTTCACATTTTATTTTCTTCGAGGAAATTGAAATGTAGTTTTTAGATCTTCAGAAAAATTGAGATGATTAAAAAGTATCTGTAGTCCAAAAAATAATTTCAGAAGCGTTATTTTTGTTTGATCTGAAAAAAGTTATCAAAATCCGGATTAAAGAATTTCCGATTTTTCAGTTGTAAAATAGCTATTCTAATCCTCTTGAGGCCGCAATCTGTACCGATTTCCACCTTCTTTTAATCCAGTTGTTTGTTTTTCTTTTTCTTCATTAGCTTTTTCGCAGTTGGAGGTTTCTTTTTTATATAAATTCCGGGTGGGAGGAAGTCAGGCGAACTCGATTTTAATTGATTTTTTATTTTTTTCATAGTCAATCAACTTTGACTGCAAAATGTTAATGCTCCGAAATCAGACCAAATTTTTTATTTTTGTATCTAAAATTATTGTGATTCATCTGGTCAAAGATAAATAAAAAATTAGCTTATTCAGTTGTTTCGGATTTGGGGCGTATAAAAATCGTTCTAGCATTAGTCATCGATGAATTGCTCCGGGAAAAGCCAGTGGCTGGGGGAATCCGATATCGACATGCGTTTGCCTTTCGATGTTAATGTTTATGTTTTTTATCACGCTTGAATATGAATAATCATACTGTTTATCATCCTTCAAATGAATATCCATTTTATTTACTTCCAGTTGTACCTTTTTCTCTAGAAAGGATATAAATTGTACTCAAAAATCGATGACTGTTTATACTTTTTATGTAGTAATTAACAGAAACTCTTTTGTCCTAATTACTGGCATATTTCTTCACAAAAATTGTTTTTCCAAGATGAAGGGAAATTATGTGAGAAATTTTCTCGGATTTTTTGGTTCTCGAACAAACTTGCTATTACTCAACTTAATTGCGGTTGTCAATCACTTTGAAGAAGCTGTTTTGTTCACCAAACTTCCTCCATAAATAAATCCTCTTTTCCGATAATTTTACATTTTATCACTGACCTCAAACTTCGACTATACTCTGACCCTATACGGATAGATAAGATAAATGTCTCCTGATCGATCTCAAGAAGTTTCAATAATCACCTCGTCTGGATAATTTTCCTTTTCTTTGTCTGGTAATCCCGAACCTCCAAAAATTTTGAGGAAAAAACCTATTGAACTCATTTGGATCGTGATTTTTCGTGCTTTTGAAGCAAATGTGAATTGACAAACTTTTAAGAATAAATACAAGACAAGAAAAAGGCGGGTTTGAAGAGAACAAACTTTATTTTTTTGGGAAGTTTGATGGACATCTGTTATTCCTATTTTTAATTTGAATTTATACTACACTATGGGTCACCTGAAAAAACCCCCGAAAACTGCCGAAGTTCATGTCCGGACTCCCTCGAGCGTTTCAGCTGTCCGGTTCTCTGGTGTTCGTTTTTATTCCGTTATTTTTTCAATATTTCTTTGAGTTAAGAAAGCTTCGACAACTGTTTTCTAAACAAGATTGAATGTCATTTTTTGTGTTTAGAGAAGTCGAATAATTTACAACTTTTTCGTGATTTTTGACTTTACGTTCTAAATTTAAAATTCTGGATTCTAAATCGTAAATTCTAAATTAGCACTTTTTACGTTATTGAACCATTCCTGGGAATCTGCAAGTCTGCATTTCCATGTCAGAGAAAGGGTATTTGTTCTCGCTACGGGTTTTATCAACAGTGTTGATGAAATATCGCTTTTGAAAATTGCTCTACTTTGGTTTTATTGATCGGAAAAATGCTCCCCGTTTTCATATTTGTGAGTTTAAAAACGAAATAGAATAAAAATGGGAGAAATTACTTTAAATCTTATATAATAGTTATCGTTGTTGTTATGCAGTATAATGTTTTGTATTTTTAGACGGAATCGAACGAACGTGGAAGTGTTCGGAGCTCGGATGATGCGAGATCCACAGGATCTCCGCCGATACTGGACGGCAGTGGCATTTCTCCGACGCAGCTGGACGAGAGAGCGAGGTTGATAAGGAAAATCGAGAAAATAAGAGAGAAGATAACCAGACATTCCATTACTCATGAAGGTGAGTTTCCTTTGGAAATTGACAGACCGTGATCAATATACTTTGACCTTTTTCAAAACAGAACAGTATTGGAGTTGACAAGATGGTCGTGTGATATTTTCAGACTTTGTCCTCTGAAGTTTTTTCAGAATAAAAGTAATTTTACAGGGGATATTGAGGAGTATCTGAAAATCGCAGAAAACCCCAAACTCATGCAAGAAAATCCTCAATTGACGAGGATAAAACAACATTTCGAAAGGAAAAACAAAAAATACAGTCAAGAGATGGAGTTGCTTCAGAAAAAACTGGACGAAGCGGAACAGAGACTCGAGGAACTCGACAAGGGAGCTCCGGAGTCCGGAAACAGACATAGGATGATGCTCCAGAATGTAGGGCATGGAATCAAGTGGGTTTTTAAGATCTCTTTACACTATCGTTTTTACTACATCACAATAACAATGACTTTCTTTCCGGTTACAGTTTGGAGCCTTAGAAAAGTATAACCTTTATGATTTCCACTCTCAATTAGGAAATTCCTATCGAGACAATTTCATAGTAAAACAAGCTGTTCTAAAATGGCATAATAGTGAGATCTTTCTTTCAGAAAAACAGGAGTGAATATCAAGGACCTAACAGGAAACAGTCTGACAGCAGTAATGTCGGCTCCGAGAGATATAGCGAACAAGATGAAAAAAAACATGTTTGGGTCAGCAGATAATCTTCCTGAAGCTGTGGAAAATGCTGAAAACAATGGATCCGTAGGTAGATCCAAGTTTTATACCTCGACTCCCACATCGAGACCGACCACGGAGAGAGCCAGAGCGATGACGGCGGACAACGACCAACAGAGGACGGAGAAAAACGAAGTTCAACTCCAGAACACCCGAGGGAGTGTCAATCAAGGTGGGGATCAGAGGAATTCGAACAGACTCTCGGGAATCGACTCGGACCAAGTTTCGAAAATCGTTGAGGAAGCTGAGCAGATAAGGAAGAGATGCGGGTCTCTGGAGGACAAGAACAAGGAACTCAACGCCGAGATCGGTATGTTGAGGAGCGAGCTCACGGCGGCCAGATACCATACTCAAGTAGGTTGTTACGAGTACACTTCATTGGGCTTAAATTCACCTTTATTCCGGAAAAGGAAACCGAAACAAGATCTTGCCAAATCCGTATGGACTTTCTTCGAAAATAGTTTTTAAATTCATCTTTCCAGATGTACCTCTTTGGGGAAAATACTATTTTTTAATCATGAACATCCCCTTAAGTACTTTGTGCAATGAGCAAAATGATTACATTCGTTTCACTTGGACCTTTTCGTTTGAAAAAAATCCAATTTTTAAAAATTAACCTTTAATATGTGGTATTTCAGAAACTGGAACAGACCTTGAACGAGACCATGGAAGTCCACCAAAACGAGATGAAGCAACTCAAACACGACCTCAACCTCATCGGCTCTAGGATGGACTACCAGTACAACGACAGATTCAAGAAGATCGAAGAAAAAGTGGAATCTACCCAGAACCAGATCTACAGAGTAGAGACGAACCTGCACGAAAACTCGGAGAAACTCCTCTCGGCCACTCACAACATCTGGAACGCGTTGATGCTAAACGGAGCCAACATCATAGTAGAAGTCCTGAAGATAGTCCTCTACTGTATCGCCGTGGTCCTCGACACAATCAAGCCGATCGCGGGAACTCGGGAGAGAGCCGGGGTGTTGCTGACAGTAACTATTATTTTCTTCCTGTTCTGGTCGTCTTTCGATGTTTCTGGTCTAATTATGAACCTAGTCACAGGCAAGCCTGGACAACCTCCAAAAGTTGAACCTAAAAGTTGAGATTGTAAGCTAATTTTGCGGGTTTGTGATAAAAACGTCCTAATTTTCCATTCCTTGTACATTTGAAAATAAAGCAAATTGGAAACTGTCAAATGTTAATTGGCAATAACCGAAATTAACTGAAAGAACTGTAGATGCACAAAATTTTTCGACGAAGCTAATCGACACGTCGTCTTTTTAGAGACCGTCCGTCGTCGGAGGTTCTCTGTTGGCAGATCTCTGGGATGGAAGGCAACTTCAGAGGAACATCACGGAGGTAACGGTGGCTGAGAGCGTTTTTGGCAGTGGTTCTCCAGAAAGGCATGTAGATGAGCATGTCCTTGAGCAGAGAAAGACCGTCCTCGTCCATGCTGGGGAGGTGCTGGTTCAATTCCGCTTTCCTCCACTTCGGGAACTCCGGGTTGAAGTCGGGCAATTTAGAAACCCCTGGCCAAGTCTGCAATCCACAATGTTAATGGAGCTCGGGAATTTTAAAAGTTACCTCCTCATTGGGAGTCCCGAGAACGCGGAAGACCTTGAACAACTGGTCGATTTCGGATTCTCCGCGGAAGAGGGCTTCGCAAGTGGTCATCTCGGCGAAGATGCACCCCAGACTCCAGATGTCGATCCCGGTGGTGTAGAATTTCGTCCCCATCAGGACTTCCGGAGAACGGTACCACATGGTGACGACCTCGTGGGTGTAGCAACGACTCGGGATCGTCACAGCTCTCGCCAAACCGAAGTCTGCCAACTTGATTATCCCGTCGTTCGTAACAAGCAGATTCTGGGGCTTCAAATCGCGATGAATCACCCGGTGGGAGTGACAATACGCGAGCCCTTGGAGTAGTTGGAACATGAAACTCTGAAGAACGCGCTGAGTCCACAAAACAGACAAAACCTCACTTTCACATAGCCCGGAGGTAGATTCCTCGGCTTCAGTTTATCCAGCAGCATCCTCAGATCCTGGTCAATGAATTCGAAAACAAGATAGAGTCGCTCGGAGTTGTGAACAATGACGTCATAGAGGGTGACGATGTTCGGATGGTTCAGCTCCTTGAGGACCGTGATTTCTCTGATACATGTGGATGGGACACCTTCATTGTCGCTGGAAAAGGTGGAGTTTTATATGGAAAGGAGGTGTCAGAGATGCGGAAAACGGAAACTCACGTATTTATTTTGATCTGCTTCAGAGCCACTTTCTGCTGGGTTCCCTTAGCTGTTGCACAATGGACGGTTCCGTAGGTGCCTTCTCCAATCTTCTTGCCATAATGAAAATCGGATAATTGGAGACTCCCGAGCTCGGACATGGTTACTGGAAATTACAGTCCCAGGCAAGTCCAAAAGGGGGAAAGTGCGCGCAAAAGAAATGTCGCGGCGGAATCGGGTCGACTCGATTTGGCGGGAAACCGGGGCTTCGTTTCCACTTCTCCTCTTTTTCCCGCTTCATTGTCCATTTTTAAGCCTTCCCGTTCACTTACAAATATTACAGTCAACAAGGTTTTCCAGGATGTTTCCCGGATTGAGCTACGAAAATGGTCGCGAAAGATTCGCTGATTTCTTCCAAACCTTCTGTGTGACGGACGACACCTGTGAAAAGAGATTCGTCTACGCAGAGCAGATCCGTCAACTCGCCAGCCGAACCCAAGTCCCCATGTACGTCGATCTCGGGGACTTGGAGACCCACGATGAGGAGCTGTACAAGGAAGTGAGACGGAATACTGCCCGTTACGCGACTCTGGTCTACGACGTTGTGGACAAGCTGATCAAGGACCAACTCGGCGATAACCCAGTAAGTCCATTTCCCCGTGCAAAGCCCCTAATTGTTCTTTAGCCTCCTGTCCTCGATGCCCTGGACGCCTTCATCTTCCAAAGAGTCCACTTGGACGAGCAGCAGAGGAACAACGAGGCCGACACCGCTCAGCCTTCCGACGCCAACAAGAAGATCCCTGCCCAGCTCTTGCGGAGATAGTGAGTCTTTTACCCACATATGAACTCATCGTTCGTTTAGTGAAATTTACTTCGTCGCTCCTACCAACGAGAAGTGCCTTGCTGCCAGAGAAATCTCCGCCGAATTCGTCGGCAGACTCGTGACTCTCCGTGGAATCGTCATCCGCTGCTCCGAGGTCATGCCGTTAGCCAACGTCGTCACCTATCTGTGCGACACTTGCGGTTGCGAGGTTTACCAGGTTGTCAACGGACCTACGTATGCTCCCACCATGGAGTGCCCCAGCAAGGACTGCCAGGAAAGCAAGGCCCACGGACGACTCGAACTCCAGCTGCGGGGATCCAACTTCATGAAGTACCAGGAGATCCGAGTCCAGGAGATGGTAAGACTTGCGTACTGTGCTGTTAATACCTTCGGAGTTTAGAGTGATCAAGTCCCCGTCGGTACGATCCCTCGCTCCTTGACTATCCGAGTGACTGGAGAAAACACCCGTCTCTGTCAGCCGGGAGACCAGGTCAAGATCAGCGGCATCCTCCTGCCCCAGCTTCGCTCCGGCTTCCGTCAAGGAAACGGCCTCGTGGCCGACGTCTTCGTCGACTGCCATAACATCGAGAACCTCCGAGCCGATGACGAGAAGAACGTTGACGGGGAACTCACCGAGGAAGAAGTCGACGTCGTCGCCCAAGACAACATCTACGACTTGTTGGCCTACAGTATCGCGCCGGAAATCTACGGCCATATCGACGTCAAGAAGTCGCTCTTGCTTGCTCTCGTCGGAGGGACGGACAAGAACACCAACGGCATGAAGATCCGTGGAGCTCTGAACATCCTCCTCGTCGGCGACCCGGGTGTTGCCAAATCCCAGTTGCTGGGCTACGTGGACCGTCTCGCCGTCAGGAGCCAGTACACGACTGGACGAGGCTCCTCCGGAGTGGGTCTGACCGCCGCCGTCGTGAAGGACGCAGTCACGGGGGAGATGACGCTCGAAGGAGGAGCTCTCGTGCTCGCAGACCAAGGAATCTGCTGTATCGACGAGTTCGACAAGATGCTTGACTCCGACAGAACAGCCATCCATGAGGTTTGTCTCTCCTTCCTAAGGGTTCTCCCGCGCTTGTTCCTGTTCGACATTTCCTAGCACGAAATTTCAGGTAATGGAACAGCAGACTATTTCGATTTCGAAAGCCGGCATAAATACATCTCTGAACGCGCGTGTCTCCATCATTGCAGCTGCCAATCCTGCTTTCGGTCGTTACAACAACAAAAAAACAGTCGAGGAGAATGTCCAGCTTCCTGCGGCCCTGCTTTCGCGTTTCGACCTGCTGTGGCTGATCCAAGATGTCCCTGACCACGACAACGACAAGAAGATTGCCGACCACATTACCTACGTCCACATGAACGGACACGAGCCGGAAGTGGGCTACAAGCCACTGTCGATGTCCCTCATAAGGTTGGTTCGTGACCCTGAGTCGTGCTCTCCGGGTGTTCATATATGAGCGTTTGCAACTGGGATTTTAGGAGATACTTGGCTATTTGCAAACGCCGTGCTCCGTCTGTCCCTGTCTACCTCCAGCGTCGTCTGGTCGAGAAGTACGTCGAGCTCCGTGAAAACGCCCGCGGGAACATGGAGACCTCTGTGTTCACATCACCTCGAAATCTCCTGGCCGTGGTCCGCATGGCAACTGCCCATGCCCGTCTTCATTTGAGGAACACGGTCACGGAAGCCGACATCGACGAAGCTCTGCGTCTCTTGGACGCCTGCAAGTCCAGCATTGAATCTGACCGAGGTGTCGCCGAAATGAGGTGGGTTTTCTCTCGAGTTGTCCGGTGACTCAAAGGTATTTTAGACGCAAGGACCCGGTCGACGTGGTGTTCGACATTATCCGTTCGCATATTGACGGCGAGAACAAGACTCTCTCCCGTGCCAAGCTGCTGTCTGAAGCTCAATTACGCGGCCTTAACAATGACCATATCGACAAGTGTCTCGAGAGATACCCCGACCTCCTCTTTGTCGAAGACGACGTTATTGCCCTTGCTCTCTGATTTCTTGTACTCCCATCTTGTTTATCTGTCTTTTTGGGTAACTTGCACATGTCCATTGGTATTTTCTCTCGCGTATTACTCACTTTGCATTGATGAATGTCGAACATGTCTCAGAGGGAATGTTGTGAAACACGTCGAGGGCGTTGAAATACTTTGAAACCTCGCTTCGTACGGAGTTAATGCTTTGTTTCAGGGTTTATATCGATTGTGTTTCATTATGTCTGGCGATATCCCAACATTCAAACTTGTCCTTGTTGGTGACGGCGGCACCGGCAAGACGACCTTCGTCAAGCGCCATTTGACTGGTGAATTCGAGAAGAAGTATGTGGCCACCTTGGGAGTTGAAGTCCATCCTCTGACTTTCCACACTACTCGTGGCGAAATCCGGTTCAACGTCTGGGATACTGCTGGTCAGGAGAAGTTCGGTGGTCTCCGGGACGGCTACTACATTCAAGGTTGGTTCTCGGTGGTGTTCCGGCTAACGGACTGCTTTCAGGTCAATGTGCAATCATCATGTTCGATGTGACGTCGAGAATCACCTACAAAAACGTGCCGAATTGGCATCGGGATCTGAGTCGTGTCTGCGAGAACATCCCAATCGTCCTGGTCGGAAACAAGGTCGATGTGAAAGACCGCAAAGTCAAGGCGAAAAGTATTACCTTCCATCGCAAGAAGAATCTCCAATATTACGACATCTCTGCCAAGTCCAACTACAACTTCGAGAAACCGTTCCTCTACCTGGCTCGCAAACTTATCGGCGACCCCAACCTGGAGTTCGTCGCTATGCCCGCTCTCGCTCCGCCAGAAGTTCAAATGGACCCTCAGATGGTCGCCATCTACGAGAAAGAAATCCAAGACGCGGCTAACGCCGAACTTCCTGACGATGATGATGATCTGTAAAGGAATGTCAAAGACACCCGTTGACTATTTCTTATGTTTTTTGTTTCGTAATCTGTTATGAAGGATTTCGATCATTATGGATGTCATTTCTCGAATCGTGTGAATTTTGTTTTATTGAAAATGAATGTTGTTTTTGAGAGACAGTGGGAAAGCAGATGGAATTGCGTCTTTCGGCGGAGATTCCCGGAGCGAAAACTGGACAGACCAAGCTGAGAAGGTTTATCAAGGGGGTGAGACTGCTTTCGGTTTATCTTTAAGCAGTCTAGTTATCGATTATTTGTTTACTATGGCTAGTTCTCAGGAACACAGTTATGCGGATCACTATGCTGACGCCGACAGCGACACAGAATCAGAATCCAGCTACCGTCCGACGATAGTGATCATGGGACAAAAAAGGTTTGTTTATATGGGAGCTCGGACAACTAAGACGGGTTTTGTTTTAGAAGTGGAAAAACATCAATCAGGAAAGTAGTCTTCCAGAAAATGTCCCCGAATGAAACGCTGTTCGTCGAAAGCACTGCCAGGGTCACCGATGAACGTTGTTTTTCATACTTAATAATATAACCAAATTCCTCGTTCTAGCTGTCACTGGGTCTTTCATCAACCTACAAACGATAGAATTCCCTGGACAAGTGGATCCGTTCGACGTTTCCCTGAACCCGAAAACTATATTCACGAAATGCGGCGCGTTGTTGTTCGTTATCGACGCCCAGGCGGACGCCAGCGATGCTCTCAAGAAGATGAGCAGCTCTATAATCCGTGCTTACCAGATCAACAAGGACATCAAATTCGAGGTTAGGACCGAGTTTCGATATATGGAAACGGGGATTTGTAGGTGTTCATACACAAGGTCGACGGGCTAAGCGAGGAGATGCGGATGGGGACCTACCGAAAGATCTACCAAAAAGTCCAGGACGACCTCGCCGATCATGCGCTGGACAGCATCTTCATCAATTACCACATGACGAGTATCTACGACCATTCTATATTCGAAGCGTTCAGCAAGGTGATCCAGAAGCTCGTCAAACAACTCCCTGTCTTGACGAAGTTGTTGGATATCTTCAACACCGTAAGTTCAGCTTTAAATTTGTCCATTCGCAATTATGACAATTAATTTCCTATGAGCTTTTTGGTTGGAAACTCTAAAATCTACTAGATACTTTGAATCATTTTACAAAATTCCAAGTTCTTATCTTCATTCCCATTAGGGAAATTCCAAGAATTCCTGTGGAAAAATTGAGTAATAATATAGTTGTTGTTTTAAAATAATGTAGATGATTCTATTCAGGCTTGCAATGTTGAAAAGTCTTTTCTCTTCGACGTGTCCTCCAAAATCTACATAGCTACCGACAACTCTCCTGTAGATATGCCTACTTATGAGCTTTGCTGCGACATGATCGACGTGACGACAGATTTGTCTGCAATTTACGGAAAGTGAGGATAATTTTAAAGAAGAAGAGTTTATTTTCCTTTTCTAGAATCCCGGACCCGGAGGAACCTCCCAAAGATGGCTATGATCTCGCCTCCCAGTCTGTGATCCACTTAAAGATCAACCAAGTACTCTTCATGAAGCAATTGAACCGCTATCTTGCCCTCGTAGCCGTGATCAAGAAAGACAACTTCGAAAGGCAAGGCCTGATCGACTTCAATTTCCAGGTTTTCAAGGAAGGAGTAGATGCTGCTTTCGAAATCGGCTGCAAAGGAGGAAAAACTGTTGCCTTAAAAAAGAAATAACAAATCTGTGATACTCTAATAATATTCTTAACATTTAAAAACGTTATTCATTTTCCCCAAAAATGAAGTTTTCTCAGACAAAAGTTAATGCATGACCTCGCTGTTTGGATTTGTTCTCGATCTCGACACCATTTGCTCCGAGAATAGCCTCCATCTGATCCATGTACTTGGACGTTTGACTGGGGTCCATCTTTCGGGGACTAGCACAACTGCTTCCGACAAATACACAGTCCCTGAGCTGGAGGAAAGCAAGTCGGGTGCTGGGAGCTTCTGGAGGGTACTTGGGATTAACGGGGATGATTATAGGACTAGGTTGAGCTTCCTCGGACTCTGAAGGCTTCTTGAAGAAGTATCTGTTAGCTCGGAATCTCCAGTTTTGTTGTAGTTTCGTTCTGAAAGAAAGAACTTTAAGGGTTCTTTATTTTTGGAATAAGTTTTAGAGTGAAATTTGGATGATTGGGAATGAGTTTAGTTCTTACTTTTTATTCCCTATCGGTAGTGATCATAACAACAACGGCAACTAGACAACCGATCAAGCTGGCGTAAGCGACGGCCACAGCCCCCGCAATGAGAAAGAGCATCGGAATAAAAACAAGTTCCTATTTTTCAACAATAGAATCTGAATGAAGATAGGTCCTTTTTAACGAAAGCAAAGGGGGCGTTGTTCAAATATTTAGAGTCAATTCGGCCTACACTTTTGTTAATTAAATGCTCGATGAACGCTTTCAAGAATTTCTCAAGGATCTTCTTTAGGGTCATTAATCCGGAGCCTGGTAGTGACCATTACGTGGATCCAAAAAATATTTAATCAGTTGCAGGGGCAAATTTTTGCAAAAATAATGATGGCAGAAACTATTTCTCAGATGACTTCTTGGAAAATCAGGAGAATAGTTACTAATCAAGCATATTTTTAAGTTTCTATTTTAGGAAACTTTTCTGGAAGTTCCTAGATTTCCTGAGAATTTAGCTAAAAATAAACAATTTCCAGGAATTCTATGAAAGGCTCTGAAGATCTCTGGAAACTTTCAGCATATCCCAGAATCTTGTTGAATTTTGAGATCAATTATCTTGAGTTTTTAATTTTTCCAGAAATCTGTGCCGAAGGTATTTCATGGTACTTATTTTTTAAATTTAGAAATTTTCAGGCAGTATTATTATCAACTTACGCTTTTCTTCCGAGACCTTGTAGCTCGTTGATCAGTTCCTTTCTGGACATCGGCAATGATCCGTATTTTTCCGCCAACGAAAGCGGGATGGAGCTGAAAGAAACATCAGAGTGGCTCTTGGAGAGCCTGTTGATCAGGGCCTCGACGGAGAAAGAGGGCCGATCAAGACCCACAGCCAGGAGGAAGAGGAGTTGGAACCACCATCTCATAATGCATGCGGTGGAATTCATTTTGAAGTGTCTTCAACCACAGAGAAATCAGTGACTTCAAAAATCCGGGGAATTATCCTGCAATGAAGTAATTAATTTTCTAAAATTATAATTATAAAAATAATTTCTGGATAAACACGTCTCGAGTCGGGCATTAGAGACTACTGTATTCTGACTGGCTTTTATAGATTTCTAAAAACAAAAATTTTTAATTTCCGAAAATAAAATTAATCCAAAAATGAGTACAAAAAAGCCGTGCTTATTGCACATGGCGTTTTGGTGAGGCAAAATTTAACGTCAATGTAGTTTGTTGAAGACAAAGTACACGAAAAAATATATTTGCAATATTAATAGGGATTATTGATGAGATAAGGAAGTCAAAAAGTTCCAAGAAAATTGGAAGTTCTTTGAGTACAATTTCGGAACCAGGAAAAACAAAGCAATGTGGGAATTTACAGGAAATTACGTGGTTGTAAAAACATTAGTGGAAAATATTTTTTTAAATTTGTCTTTTTGATAATTTTCTTATAAATTTTACAGAAAGACAATTGAAAAAAACAATTCCGAAGTGTTTGAATGTTATCGAATGAAATATTCTGAAGATATTACCAGTCATTATTTTTACGAAAGCACTAGCATAACAACTAAAAAATGATTTTGAAAGTTTTAGCACTGTTTTGAAAATCCTCTTCAACCAGAATCGTCAGAATAGTGGCTGGTGTGAATAATTTCGGGGAAATTTCAGACACACCAACAAGAACAATTTCGGGGTTTTCTCCAAAGATTAGGTTTTCATGGTAGTTTTTCGAACTTGAAAAAATTTAAAAAAGGGGGAAATTCTCCTATAACTATACCCCTATCGTGCAAAGTTTCTTTTTGGAATAAGATAGCTTTTGTTCTTCAGCAGCTATTTTTATCACAGCAGTGACCAAGAATTAAGCATTTCTTGTGGGTATTTTTCATTCAAATTCTAAATCCGTCATAAACCCAAAATAAAAAAGCAGGTGCAATTGATGAACAAATTTATCCCGTTTTTAACCTTTTTATCTATATTTATACCATAATCATAATCCTTAAATTGTTGAGGCAATTTTACTCAAAGGATAAAGTCCAAAATTACATTTGTGCTGAAGCCAATGAAATGGAAGAAAATTAACCCAAAAAGGTCACGTCTTCTGCAAAAAAATACTACTCTAAAGTGAAGACATCTGAAAAATTAGAAAAATAAAGTTTTTAAATTCCCACTACTTCAAAATGGAATTATATGAAGCCAAGATGAAGTCAGGAGCATATTATTATAAAAATCACACATGGGCGTGGTTACAGAATAACATTAATACGAGTCTCCGGAACTTGGAGCTTTCATTAGTTCTGAATCTCCTTCACTAAATTCTGAAGAATACTACTTCACAAAACTCAAAAATAAACTTTAATTTAGCAATATTCACATTTTATCGAAAATTCTGGCAAAAAGTGAATAAACGCCAATTATGACTATTATAAACATCAGAAGTAAGGGTTTCATAAAGTTCTCTCAACATGAATTTCCAGAAGATTTCTGAAATTCCAGATATTCATTCTAACAGTTTTTATCAAATTCCAAAGAACTCGAAAAACTTTACGGTTCTGAGATTTTTAATTGAATTCTAGAAGATCCAGAAAACTCCGACTGGATTTAGGAGGAAACTCTAACCACAAGAAATCAGCTCAAAGTTCATCACCGCCTCCACGAAAAATAAGTCTCTCGAGATAATAACCAGCTTCCTGAAGAAACACGGATCACATCAATTCCGGGATGAAGATGCGAGTAGGAATAATTTGTTTTTCATGGAAATTCAAAAAACTTCTACATTCAAAAATAAAATTAGCTCGAAGGTACTGTAGGGTGGATATTGCTATTATGGTCCTTATATCCTTGAACTTTTAAGCGAAAATAGGAAGTGATATAATTTCCGGCAAAATTACTATTTTTGAATTCATTATGAATTATATATTTAAAAGTACTTCGAAATCAAATAATTACAGAGTAAATTTGCGAAAAAAATACCCCACGAACCTCCTCGAATTTTGTTATTTCGTTCCAAAGCTTGAAATTTTCAAAATCTGATTTAATTTTCCTTTCGAAAGCCTGCTCCAGAAACTTTAAAATAGAAGACGGAGCTGTCTAATTGGAGTGTTTAAAATCACGAATTTCATTCAAGTGACATCACGAAATGCTTGATAAGAATTCCCAATCAGAATCCTTCTTCTAACAGGTTCATAGGGAATTACAGTCCCCACAAACCAACAATGCTCAACTGTATGAATTCTCCTTTCCCTGACTTCCTGTCCATCGAATAAGCCTTATGAAACCACAAAATACTCTTAATTGATATCTCAAAAAACCCTCAAACACCAATATTTAATTAGCCTAGTTCCTTCTTCCTCATCTAATCTACCTAAATTACCACTATTTTAAAGCAAAATAAGTTACAAAAATCCTCCATCTTTTCAAAGACATTTTTCATTGAAAGATATGAGCCATATCATGTCCTAACAACAGATTAAAATAAAGCTCTGGGAACAGAAACAATAGATCAATAGTGAGGGTCGATCAAGATCCAACTTTCAATGGCATGCATCAGAGGAAACGGCATCCACTGTATCGACATTCATTGCAGGAGCAGAATCCTGAATCAGGGCGAAGAGCCAATGTCCGAATCCAGCTCCTAGAACGACAGCAGCTGTCAAGTAAGTATTGTAAGTCATAGCGATCAACATGAGGAAATAAGCGAGAGTGATCTGGACACAATAGAGACCTGCTTGGATCATTCTCGATCTGGCTTTAGCTTTCGTTTTAAGAGCAGCGAAGTCGAAAAACCTAAAACTTTCCTTTATTACTTAAAAAGAACAGAAAACTCTTACTTAACAGAAGCATCATCAGGTTCCGGTTCTTTTACAGTAGGAACATACACTTGGTCTCCATTAGAGGGATAAAGCAGAGCTTCTTTTTGTTGACTTTTGTTCAAACTAATCGCAACTTTATCAGGACTAGAAGCGGAACAAGCCGGAGTGTTCAAGGAAACACTGACAGCCGGAGAATATGCTCTTTTTCTTTGGGTTCTTTTTGATTCTTTCAGCTGAAGATAGATTCTGAACCATTTGATTCCTTCGTAAGCTGCTCCGAGAACAAAGATAAAGATACAGGAAACGAACAACCCAAAACAAGAATCAATTCTCCAGAAATCGAAGAGGATCACTTCTTGACTTCCTCCATGGAAGTACATTTTCATCTCATGCCCAGAATGGGAATGATCAACATCCGAAGAAATTTCATGGCCAAAATGAGCATTGTGCGTTGAATGATCATGCCCTTCATGTCCTGTATGGTCCCTCGGGGTATCTATGATTTCCTTCGTAACGTTCGTCACGATTTGCGTCGCATTTTCTATCAACTCTTTAACTATCGCCGCTGCTGTCGTCGTCACAACACCATGACCTTCGTGATGTCCCTCGTGATGATCATGATGTCCTTCGTGATGATCATGACTCATTCTAAATTTTTTTCATTAATTTCTCAATACTTATCAAATACCAGTTCGCGGAAAACACGAAACACGTTAACAAGTGAAATTCACGTTAAATAATCTATTCTCTATATGAAAACTATTCCTTCGAACTTGTATGCACCTTTCAAAGGTTTTTCGTCAAGCAAAACATGGCCATCAGAGAGACGGAAAACAGTGAGATAAGAGGCCACTGGGACACCGTCCTTTTCCTCAGATTTTAGTGCTGCAATTAAGTTATCATTCGTGCCAGGGACGAATTGGAACGCCGAAAAACCTCTGGCACCGTTCCCTCGATTTCCGACGTGTTTCACTTGAACATAGTCGAAATCTTCGTCAGTGATAAGGAGCAAATCTGTGCCGGCAAACTCGTCAGTAGCCTCCGTGTAGGTCTCTTTCGAAGCTCTTCTGAAAAATAACTCATATAATAGTGACTAAAAGTTAGTTTTACCTTGGCATGAAAAACCACTTGTTGTGGACATCAGACCATTGACCGCTCTCGTGGATCATGTATCCTGGCCATTCTATTCCGACAGCTCTTCTTAACTTCAAGTAATTGTCCATCCAGTTGACATGATTAACCTCTCCACTATGACTCACGAACTTGACATACATGGGATGATAGTTGACAAAGACTCCCTCCGTCGTCGTCCATTCCTTCCCCAGACCTCCGACAACTAACTGTTTGTTCTTTACCGTCATCCATTCCCCCTTGAGGCCTTTCGTGACGTTACCCGGGCCGTCGTTGAGGAGAACCCATGGAACCGCATCTTTGTACCCGTTCTCAATTTGGTAAACGATACCCGTTCTGTCGTCGATTGTAAGCAAATGTCCATCGAAAACCTTCAGGTCAGAAAGTTCCATGGATCTTCCACCCGCTGCGATTTGAGAACTAAGTAGAATATCCTTATCGTCATCCCAGTGAACATCCGCATGACTCAAGTCCTTCGAAACTATGAGTTCGCCAGTTTTGAAGAAACTTTGCCAGGTATTCTTTTTCGTAGGATGTTTAGAGTCGTGATCGAGGTCCGTCACGACAGCAAGTCTGTAAATGAATTCTCCATCAGAGCCTCTTCTGATCGTAGCCAAATCCGTCCCATTGTAGGCTCGTTGAGAGAAGCAAGTCGTCGCTGAAGGAAGGTAGTTCGTCAAAAATCCGAAACTGAAAGCTGCCAACACAACCAAGACGGTTGTCAGCAGATAATTCACTGGATTTGTTCCAGAGGGTGCAGGGGGTGTTCTTTGTCGTGGAGTTGACATTTCCTAAAAATCCATATATCAATTGAAAGAAAAAACTAATTCAAAGTCCTACAGACTCGGTGCTATTTATTTCAATTTCGAAATTATCCAAATTCTCTTCCTCAAGCGGCATTCATATATCGGAATCCAAATGACGAAATAATAAAAGTTTTCTACATTAGTAGGACCGAAAATAAACGAGTAGAGTTTAAAGATAAAGTTTGGGAAACAGCCCTGGACGAGCGTTCCTGCAGCTCTTTTCTTTGGCAAACAAAAACCAGCGCGGTGATCTCCAAAAGTTCGCAACGATAACATTGTATCAATAATCCTACGCTAGCAAATCCTTAATAAACTAGATTAATATATAAAACACGATTCTATGGCTCAAAAGAACGAGGAGGAAGAAAATAAACTTCGGTCCTCTTTCCGAGAAAGCAAATATGCCACGCTCGCCGATGTTAGATAACATCGATCGTGCCGCAGACTAAATTTTTTCTGCGATTACCCAAGAAACTTTAAAACTAAGACACTTATCTTGGTTTTATAGTTCGTTTCATCATTAGGCCTTTTCTGTGATTGATTATATTAAAAAACGAACTCACCGTCGGTCACAAACTCCTAACAAACACATTTTTTGGGACATTCTTGTGATTCCCAGTGAAATAGAAGAAATTGTACATATCCGATCAAAGTAGAAACTGAAAAAAAGAACAAATTTCGGAAAAAAACACGTAAACTGGTGTCTGAAAACGTCTTTCAGTTTTCTTTCACCCAACTAAGGCTAATACTAGGGACTGCAGAACTGGATGAGAGCCATTTCGATTACGTCAGTTCCAAGGACCAAAAAACCGCCTGCGGGCCCTCTGGCAATGTCAGCTTCCTTTTTGAACGTAAATAACTCTAATGAAAAATATACATGATCAGAAAAAGTGAAACTAGAAGTTCGTGATTCCCATCTGAATTCAATTCTGACACCCAAAGTCATCTGGAATTTTCTTTTTTCGGATTCTCTTTTCAATGACATTATCACTGGGAAAATGGATAGGAGTAGTGATTGCTAATTACTTGGCTTGACTTTAATAGAAATTGGAACTACTTCAGAATTTTATATCGAATTCGAATGATAGAATTTCGACTTCTTGAAAAACCCGTGGTATGATACTTTATATGAACTTCATAGTGTCTGAGAAAATCCCTTTGGACGAAGACATTGATGTCTCCCGAGTGGCTGGGACAAGATTTGGACTCACTGCTGAATCTTCCAAGAATCTTGTTCAATTTAGAATACTCTAGTTTAACCATTTCCTTCAAATCTCACTTCTACTTTCTGGACAATTCTCGGAGATTTTTCAGTCGTTCGGTCATTGCTGGATCAGGGACAAAGGTAATTTAGGGAAATAGTTTTATTAATAACTATTCAACATCAATTCACGAGAGTGAACAAACTGATTCTTCTTATTTCATATAAATAATTGAACACATCTATATATTTTTGGAAAGTTTACATTTCCCAACATGCAAATATTTGAAATTTTTCGACATAAAACATTGCTTCTTCAATGACTCAAGGTACATCCTCCGAAAAAATCTTTTTCAGTCGCACTAGTAAACACTATCCGTGTGAAGACATTAAATATACAGAATCAGGTACTCCAATGTCTAGAATTAGTACCTCTTGAATTTTTCTGTCTTATCCTCGAGTTCGAACTTGCTTCAGTTTCTATTTACATCTTTATTGACAATCGAAATCAGCTTTTCTAATTCAAGATAAACGTTAAAACAAGGATTTGGCACAGAAAGTACTTCTTGAAAAAGAACTTGTAAGAAAATAAGTAATCTTATCCTGGGCAGTAGGCAAAGTTCCAATAGTCCAAGGTGTAGGTTGTGTTTTTGTGGTGAGGCAAGAGGAATTTAATGAAATTCGGAAAGTTGACGGGACAAAACTGGGAAATTTATGATTTTTGTAGCTCTCGACTTCTTTGGTTACTCATCTTTTTTCAAGTAACTGGCAAACATTTCAACGGGCACAGGGAAAACGATAGTACTGTTGTGTTCAGCTCTGAAATCAATATATAGATGCATAAAGATGAATGCATTTATGTAAATATACACACCCACGTGCATATGTAAATCTAATTAAAAGTGAAACTTACGCTATGCTGTTGAGAGCTTGCAGATGCCGCAGTTGAAGGGCTACTGGGTTGGCCTGAATGACATCTGCTGCCTCCTTCAGAGCTCTGGAAGCTTTCTGTTCTCCTTCGGCAGCGACGACCTTGGCTCTGGCTTCACGAGCAGCTTCGGCTTCAGCAGCCATAGCTCTGGTCAATTGCTGGGGAAGTCTGATGTCCTTGACTTCGACTCTTTCCACCTTGACTCCCCAGTGCTCGGTGCCTTCGTCGAGGATAGTCTCGCAAAGCTGAGCGATGGCTTCTCTCTCTGTAAGCATCTCAGTCAGGGTCTTCATACCCAGAGCGTTACGGAGGGTGGTCTGGGCGAGGAGCTTAGTGGAATAGATAGCATCATCGACGTTGTTCACACTGGCAATAGGATCCGAAGTCCGGAAGTAAACAACGGCGTCGACAGATACTGTCACGGAATCTGGAAAAATAAAATTAAAAAGGTTAAAACACTCGATAAGAACCTTTGGACAGGATTTCTTGAGGAGGAACAGCGTAAGAGACCACACGAAGGTCAATTTTCCTGCAGGTATCGACGCAAGGAATGATGAACACCATACCGGGCCCTCGAGCACCCCCGAATACCAGTCGACCGATCCGGAATATGACGACTCGCTCGTATTCCTTGATAACCTGTAATTGAATCAATTTTCCCTTGGAACATCACTTGTTTCACTAGTCTCGTCTCTAAATGAGTTTCAGATGTCATCATACATGGCTAATTGCATAGAGGCTAGCCTTATTTATGGGCGCTATTCACTAAAGTGCCAAAGGCGATATGAGAATAAAATGTCTTCTCCGAGACGGTTAAATTGCAATTAGCAAACGTGAAAACCGAGTTTAACATCATGTAGCTAGATAAAGTCATTGTCCCCAGAGAGCAGGAGTGAATTCACTGCTTAATGTCTTGTAAATCAATACTTCGCGAGGTAATTACTTCTTGGTATTTTTTGCTGATATATGAAGAGATCCAACAAGTTACGAGAGCAATTTATGTTTGGCAAAGAGTAAAAATAGTTTAAAAATAAAAATTCGGAATAAATTATCCAAAAAACATTCGAATTTCCATAGCATTTTCTCATACCGAGACACTACCAAATTCAGACCAGTTGTCTGATCGATTTACAGTAAGCAGACAGGAAAAGTAAAACTGGAGAATTTGAAACAAAACCGCTCGCCAACGCCGGAATTTTCCTGGCTTTACCTGTCTCTCAGCACGAACAAACATTTTCGTAAAGTAATTGCCTCACGAAATATTTATGCGACCAAACAAAAAATACGATAGACTTGAGTCATCGGGATTTTCTAATTTTAGAAAAACAAAGGATTTACTATCTTTACATAAATCCCTGTTCAATCCGAAATTTAGCTCGCTGAATCCGAAGTCGATTAAGATTTGTCTAATTGGTTCACGTAGCTTTCCAATAATCCTGTCTTTGATTAGTTCCCTATTCAAGATTACCAAATAAAGCACTTACCTTTAAGCAGACACACATCGAAAAAGGAAAAGTCAGAATAATAAGAATCCACGACAACGCCATCAAAGCCCATCCAAAAATGGACCCGATTGTTTCGTAATCTGGAGGTACATCCTGATTCGAAGAAGGCGTCACCCACTGTGGTTCATTCCTGCCTTCCTTAGAGGCCATATTTGATCAAGTTTGATAGCTCCAAGTTTTTGGATCTGTAAAAAAACATTTTAAATTTAGTAACTGCATAATATTCAACTCGTTTCGCGAAAACTTGGACAAAAAACGGCATACTGGCTTTCTTTGTCGACAAGTCACCAGGCCCGTTGTTGTCGGCTCTCAGTTGCTTCTTTCTTTCACTCAAACTCGCATCCAAAAAGAAGGAAAGCTTTTTGGAGTGCTGCCACGTCTTCTAGCTCTGTGGGCAAAAAGAGCCGTTGCCGAAAATCAATGAATAAAGCAAGAATGGGCTTCTGGGCCCTGGCTTTTCTACTTTGACCGTCCACTGGGTCCCGGAGTTAGAGACCCTAGGGGTGAGAATTTCGCAAAGGACCAAAGTATTAAGCTCAAATGCGAAACGAGCCGATAAGATACAAAATTAAATTCTGTCAAAATTATCCAACTAAAATCCCTGGAAAAAAGTTTATTTCGGAAATGTTTCAGTAAAGAAAAAAAATTTTCTCACAAGAAAAAAATTCTAGAATGTTCTTTGTCAGTTTCTTGCGTAGAAGTATTGGACGTTATAGAATGGCCTTGTTTTTCAGAAAACATTTGTATTAATTAAAGAAGGAAATTTTCTTGAGAAAAGGTTGATAACTCAAAACAGAACCTTACATCACGAGGTACTCAAAAAATATTAATTGGATGATTACCTAGCAACTATTTTTGATAAATTTTCACCTAAAAAATCTTGAAAAAATAATTTCGGGAAGTGGACATTCTCCTGGGACAGAGTACTGTAATCGGAAAAAACAACTAATATTTTCAGATCATTTTAAACCGACTTCTTCTGAAGTTTAATAAAAAGCCTTACTAAATCCCACAACTCAGAAAACTCAAATGCGAACTACTTAATTTCAAAAGTCCAAAATATTGGCAAGAATCCAAACATAAACTTCCGGAGAAAGAAAATATCTATCCATAAAGCAAAATCTTTTCCTGATTAGCCTCCTCAAGAAATATCGAATAAATTCAGAGCTACTGATGCATGTGCACATTTCCATAAACCACCTTCGGCCCGGGTGTTCATAATTTACAAGACCTCAGACCTTCCAGCAGAATTCCGAGCGGCAAATAAACTTTTCGCTTGTTTGTGAAAAACGAAAAATTTCCGCCGAATTTGCAACAGGGAGAAACTCAAAAATCTCGAGTTTTTCTTCGGATTTGAATTATTCATCGAGTTGGATTTCTCGATTTCCAAATGATCGAAAACAAAAAATAAAGAATTAAAGCTATCTAATAGACTGCTGGAGCACTTGATGAACACCTAGTTTTGGAATAATACCGGAGGCTATTTTTCTAAAAAAGACGAAATTCGGTTCATTGAGTTTCTGGCTCCATGGGAATTGGATCTGGACCAGTGGAGAGAAACTCGCCATCCTTTTTCTGTGGAAAGTTTCAGCCAACTCGTAAGAGAAATTGAGAACTCTCGAAACAGACTGCCTTAGGGTGAAGTGGGAAAATTGGAGACATTAATCAAACTAAGCATGTTTCTGGCAGGAAACAGCCATATTAATCCGACAAAAATGGAATAAAATTCGTGTAAGATAATCTACGAGTTTAAAACTCGTATTTGAAATCTCGGAATTCTCTCGACAAAAGCTTTGGTAGGGAATCGACAGAACCCCGGAAACAACAGTCTCCATTTCAACAATGGAAGGGCAATTGTCGAAAATTAAAGACCGTTGGTCAGATGCCGAAGAACGGGCTTCGAGGAACTGAATTTTAAATTCGAATTAATTCTCCCGAAAAGTCCGACCCGAAATTAAAGGAACGGACCTATTTCGAACTCCGGTCCCGAAACAAATAACCTTTTTTATTTTCAAGCGTTATTATCAATTGGTTCTGAATAATTTTTCCTTTATACGATAAAAACTGAAAACCTCGGAAATATAAAAATTGACTCAAGTCATCTAAGAAAGTAAAAAAGTAAAAAATATTTTCTTCCCAAGACCGAAATTCAAAAACCTAATTTCCTTCTCAAAAGACTTTTAAATTTTTAATAAACTATTCAAAATTGAACCAAGAGTCAAAAATAAAGGGGTTAAAAATTCATATTCAATTTTTGAACTTTTTACAATTTATTTTGAAAATAATTGGTTTCTATTTTCGCCTATTTCCAAGGAACCTAAATTCCATCACCTGCTTCGAAAGACTAAAATTTTGAATAACAACTTCAAATTCAAATTTGCCAAAGACTTTAAAAATTGAAAAATAAGGTTAGTTTGTACTGAGAAAGCTGAAACAAGGTCCTCGTGAAAGTAATCTCATTTCAAGGAAAATTTTAGAGTCGTATTGGAGAAATTGGCAAGGAACCACGCTGTTATAAAAACCGAAAATAAATCTCCTATAAAATTGTCTTGAAACGGATTTCTAAATGTTTACTGGAAATGTTTATGATTCCGGGAGATTTTGAAACGTTGTAATAAGTAGTTTTGAGAGACTTCGGGTTTCTCGTCAAATCGACAGAGTTCTAAATACTATTTCTACAAGAAAGTCAATGGATTTTCTAGAAAATTGTCTCAACACGAATTTCCTAAGATTCTTGGTCTGAAATTCATATTCTGAAACTTTCCAATTTATAAAACTCTAATTTCGAAAAAGTGCAAATGTCAAAAGCTAGACTAATCCTCAAAGTTGTTTGAAGAATATTCATCCAGAGGACAGTGGCACTAGGAGAAGAGCAAATTCGGAGACAAGTGTGCTTCCGTTCTCGCGCAGCTAACGAGCCCTGAGGGACGGCCTCGGGATTTGACTGCGAGCGGCACTTTAATGTTAGAGTTCGGGAAGACATAATGGGATTAGGCTAATTGAGAAATCAAGTAATTATGGAAAGTCATTTGATACCTTAATAATATGGATTCCAAATTTTGATGGAAAACCATATTTTTTAATCGCGGTCCTGACGAGATGCTCTGAGACAATTTCAACACAAATTAGATTTATTATTTTATAAAAAACCTTCCTAAAAAGAAATCCTCTACTTTCTCCTACTGAATTTAAAAACAAAAAATATTCCAAAAAACGAAATTTAAAAAACCATTACTCGTTCCGAGACCAAAGTTCTGCAACCAATTCCACTCTCCTAATCGTCCAAAATCCGAACCAAAAACTTGTCATTTTACGATTTCTAAAATGACAAAACCGCAGCTCATTCGAATCAACTAAAATCCAGAGTTTAAAAGCATAAAGCAATGCCGCCGGCAATTCCTCGAGACGGAAGCAAGTGGCTACTTATCCCGTTGATCCATCCCTTGTCCCTTGGCGGAGTGCAATCGATTGCTTTCCAATTTCCACGGCTCGTAAGCCATTAGAATAACCCATATTTCTTCTATGAAACAGGAAACCTTGGCAATCTCCAATGTTCTCATTTTTCAAGTCCACAAATTTCTTTCAAAATCTTGTAAAAATCAATTTGTACCATTTGTCAAATATATCAAATTTACAAATAAATTTTTTCGAAATCGATTTAACTGAGCCTATTGAGATTTAGGGTTATGAATTGGGTAACATCACCATCGCTAGGCGTTTTTCTGCGTTTGTAGGAGGCAAAGGTCTGGGTCTATTTCTCAATGTCTCAAGCCAGATGCCTTTAGTAGCCGGATCCGGACAAGTGAAAATATACTCTCTAACAGGCCCAGTTAATTTAAACGAGTTTTTCAAATTTGCTCCAGTTATCGGTTCTGAAAAATCAAAAATAAATTACTAGGAACAACTTTTACAAGCTCTTTACCTCTTCCGTCATTGAGATCCACCACATTAGCTGTCTGTAAGGACATTCTTTCCTTGAATACCAATGAATTCTTCTTCAGTACATCCTTCTTGCAAAGTACAATTGACTGATCAAATAAATAAACTTGAACGGGCTTAGACCACTGTAGCGACCTTTTCATCATGGCTCTACAGTGGAGTTCTCCAGAAATCAAAGTTCTGTGATTATTTTCAATGATATCTGGTCCTCTAAATCCATGAACATTTCTTTGCCAAAGAATAATTTTCTGAATAGCATCGACCCTCCTTTTAGCATCATTGATATGAGCCGCCACAGCCCTCATTGTCCTGTGGGCTTGTTCTAATGGAATTCTATCGACATGATTAGTCGGGGTTGCTTTCAAAAGCTCGAATAATTGAAGAGGATATCTGCAAATTCTTTGTACAGGAGTCAAAAGGAATCCCTCAAGAGTCAGCTTCGACATTCCCCGAAGTAGTCTACAGGCCTAAAGCAAATAAATAAAAAATAAAGAATATTTTTTTAATTTTACAAACCTCGAAAAAGTGGCGGTATTGCGGTTGTCTCTCAATCACGGCCAATTCTGAACAACTAATAGGTCTGTTGTTACAGTATTCACTATAGATACCAAAACTCCGACTCTAGAAATTCAAATTCAACTTTTGAAAACCTCACAAAAACCCACATTTCTCAGAAAAGCATTTGCTAACATGCTGTCTTCTGGTTGATCCTTGTCATAGGCCATTTCCAACTCCCTGAGCAATTTAATATGAAGATTCGAGATTACTGTAATATTTCCAAAAATCCGACTAATTCTTTCTTCACTGAACATTTCTCTTCGTTTTTTGCACTGTTCTAGAAATCCTTGGACGAGATCCTGAAGTAACTTTACGTAATCGCGCTCCGTTTCCATCAGTTCTTGGATGACTCTTCTTCTTTGATACCGCACAGCTTCAGGAAAATCTTCATCTCTCATGGGGCTCATGGCATTTGGTTTCACACTTTCATCATTTCTCATCCGGACATAACTAGCAGGGAACCACCCCGTTCTATCTCTGCACATACCGTACCAGAGACCAGAATTCGAAGTAGCATCAAGAACGGTAATGATGTCTCCTTGAGCAAAGGGTAATTCGTCAGCCAACATAGCTACGTGGTCCCAGACAGCTTCTACTATCAGCATCTGCTAAAAACATTCATTTTTAAACCACATGTAGAAATAATTTCAACTCCATAGTGAACCAGAAGATAATTATAACAGCAAGAACAAAAAGAATCTAAAAAAACTTACGTCATCCTGAACATTGGAGTTGCTGATCAAACTAATGGCTCCCGCAGAACTCCCAGCACTGTGAGTAGAACTTCTAATTCCACTGTCATTGGAACCACTAGTCTCGGAATCCATAGAATATCTCTCCACGTCAGGAACAACTTCTACTCGGTGCTGGGGTTGAGAACGGCTTCTTCGTTCCTTCGCGTTATGTCTTGATCTCATCAAACAAGGCTGATACTGTTTGCGAGGCTCGTGATCTAACTGACTCCATTCTACCTGAAAGAGAGCAAATAAGTCGAAAGTAACATCAAAAGAAAATCTGCCAAGAAAAATAAAGTTTCAAAAACTCTTAAGTATGTACTTTTTTAATTAACAAACATTCCAGCTAAACTAATTTTAAATCGAAAATGGAAAGATTTCAAAGTAGACGGAAAATGATGACTTACTTCTCGCTTTGAAGCATGAGGGGCACAACCTCCTGGAGCAACGGTTCGTCGACGAAGCATTCTGGATCTTGATGTGGTAGAGAATCCGTCATTCAAGAAAACCTGAAATTCACGAATATAACATAACAGAAAATGATACAATGTAACATAATATACGACAACTTAGCATAACCCAGAATAATTTCTCTTCAAATTTCAGTAACCAGTATTTGGTTGGGAAATTCCAGAAGCCTTAATTCTAATTCTACTGTGCACATGTTAGAAAACTGACATTGAAAAACATGAAATCCTAAAGACAGTAACTTAAACAAATAAACCACCTTGATGTAATTCTGAGGATAACAAACACTTCAAGAATAGGATTGATTTTGAAAATTAAAAAAAAGTTGCAAATTAAAGTTAAACTCAAAGTTAATCTTAAAAGTTCTCAGGGAGAACCTTCTGTCAATCAAAAAATAAAAAGGATATTAAAAAAAAGAAATTTCAAAAACGAATCTGATTCTGCAAAGAGGTTTAAATAGAAAAAGCAACAAAACAAATCTACGATGTCAATTGGATGATATAAGCACAGTTACGACAAACAAATAGAAGACAGGGGATTAATAAAACTAGATCAAATAGATGCAATTTATATAATATAGTATAAATAAATATTACAACCTCCTACGCGCGAGACGGTTAACAATGTGCACCTTTTGCCAAAAATTTCGTAATTCGAAAATCATAAGTGATAATTTCAGAATTAAAACCTAAAAATTCACCGTGATAGTTTCATAATTTTAAAGTTGTTTACAAAAATTAAAAACAAACAGTCCACGAGATTGTTGCAAAACAAATGTTTTAAAGAATTATCAACATTCTTTACAATCCGAGGTTTTTCGGATTTTGGAAGATTCTGAGAATTATGGGTCAGGGAAATTTTTCTGTAAAATTCTCAAAGATCAAAGAGGCCTCGACAGAATCCCAGACTGTGAAAAACGTCATTTTCCGTCAAAATATATAACATATTATTCTTTAAACAAAATTACAAAATCAAAGCACACAAACTGTAAAATCCTTGACAACTTGACAAGTACTTTCCAGAAAAAAGAAAACTAACAATCTTGGCTTCCCAAGAGAAAATTATTGATGTTTGAAAGTGAAGATTGCGCAGGATAAAGAGATGTACGAGTGGGAGACCAGATAATCAGTCAAGTTGGAATGCTCGTGTCTGCAGGAAACGAAACGTGTGTTCACGCGCGACGGGTCCTCTTCAAAATGCAAAAGCCGAGCTTTCGAAATTAAGTAAGACTCCAAATTCTTGCAATTGTCGAGGTTTCATTGAAGCAGAAAGGAGAATATTTAGTGACCAAAGTGAATGTTTTTCATAAAGGTATCCCCGTTTGGATCAATAAGTAAAGTCAGAGTTGAGTGTATTTTTTATTCTTGAGGACGAGTCAAGAATCCAAAGGTTTCATTCTCAGCGCTCAAGAGGACTAGTTTGTTTTGAACTCGGATCGTGCTAGATTCGCCTTGTTCAGGAAAGATGAGCAGCGAAATAAAAAGTATGGAATATAAGGGGATTTTATAAATAGGTTCGCACACATAGAAAAACGAAAAATCATAGGATACAAGAGAACTCTATAAACTTGCACAAGTATCAGGAAGATAGAGATTATAGAATAGAAGAGATTTTATGCATCAACTTATGTAAATTTTTTAAATTTTGACTTTGAATTTAGTTGTTGGGACTAAATAAGTTGAGAGAAATCAACAGTTGTACATAAACATGAATGAAGATAGATAAAAATTGAAAACCGAAATTATGTACGAAAAATACTATGGGTTCATCGAAATTCGGTTTAAATTTTCCCACAACTTTTAGTATATTCAAAAAATCAATATACACATTCGTGAATTTGTACAAACAATACTAGAGTATCGTATAACAAATCCGTTCCTCTAAACCTCTAACAAGTTCAGAAAAATGTTGTTTGTGTTCTGACAACTTAATTCCGTCGTTTTTTGTCACGTCAAGGTTGAAACGTCAAGGTTCGCGAGTTCGACATCAACAAGGATGTCGATAGCCTCCTTGACTTTTGACAGACTATCTCCTCGAGATTACCATCTTTTTTTCACATGATTCGCTCTGGTAATCGCAGACCAAGAGCTTACAGATCTAGAAAAAATTCAACTGCAAGTTAAGCGTCAACAGTCTCGAGAATTGCTTCAAAATTCAAAAACTCAACAATTTTGTGACCAGGAAATACTTATTGAATTTTGTCAGACACTATTTTTTTTGATAAACATTGTTAACAAGTTCAAATAAACCATCGAAATGACTGCAGTTATAAAATTTTGAATGGGCTTTGAAAATCTAACAATATGATGTCACGAAAGAACAAAGTTGTTCAAATTTGGTCCTGGTACGAACAATATTTTTCTTTTTACTATTTTTTACATTTCAAATACGTTTTAGGGTTTTTCTATCCTTGGTGGACAACAAAAGGTGCAAAAAATTTCAGAAAAGATAATCACAAGATCGGGACTAATCTCCAACGAACAAGTCTTACTTTAAAGATCAGACGAGGTTTGGCGGCAATCTTCAAAAAATGTCGGAATCTTCGATTTTCATACAAGATACTCCAAAATAAAAGAAGACCGAAATTGCAACAATTGACAAAAGTCGAAGCAGATGCTTCATTGGAGAGCTTGGACAAAGACGAGCGAAAATGGAACTGAGGACTCAAGGGTCAACAAGTTCACTATTCAAAGAAAATTTAAAGTCCGAAAATATGTAAAAGTTTAATCAACTCACAGTTTGTCTTTCCAGAAAGTAATCCGGGGGGAATATCCGGATGACACAACTCTCACTTCTTGTGGGAGTCGTCATGGAAGAGCTCCCCCGTCGATTGATCCTTGAGAGAGTAGATGTTTGGGGATTCACGTGTGATCGGAGAATCGGCTTTGGATATTCGATCATCTAAAGAAAATCCATTTTGTATTGAATAAAATCTGTGTCACGGAAAAAAGGAAATCTATTCGCCCTTGACTCTTCTTTAAATTTTTTAAAATGGAAAAACTGAAAGCTTGACAGTTTTTCCATGATAGAAAGAGAAACAATCAAGGAATTTAGCTTAAGAGAAAAGAAGTTGAACTGGCTCCGGTGTGCTGGTCAATCAACCGAAGCTTAAAATCCGATTTGTCGGCAGCTTTGCCCCGGGGCTTTTGACATTAAAAACCATCAACAAAGTATTGTTTGAGTTTGTGGAAAATAAATTGAATAACACGGAAACAAAAGAAGCAACGAATAATGATAAGTTTTTATGAAGTATATTAGGTTTCAAAGGTGGAATCTCGAAAAGAACTTCTGTCCGAGGTCGCGAGACGTCGTTTTTTTTCTCTTCTTTTTTTGGGCCTCTCTTTCGTCCGACATTTTTCTCATATTTCTACATCATTTTTCATTTTTTAAATTTAAGTGATTTGGCTAATGTAAGGATACAGCAGAATAAGTTTGGAAAATAGCAAAAGTGGCGATAGATCAAAAAAGAAATGATTTATATGAAATTATTCACTTTCCTTTTCTATTTCCGAAACAAGCATAACAGCTCCCCTTTGGTTACAGTTTTCAGAATCTATTAAATTCTTTTTCTGCAATCTTGCAAAAATACGCAGTCAAGTTTCACAGTTTTTATCTCAACTGGAAAGTTATGGAAATTCGCGTCGAGAAGATTTCGCGGAAATCTCTGTTCCTGATCTACACGAAAGTACAATTCTAAACTTTGGAGAACGAAAGAAATAGTTTTATAGTTTTATTTAAAAGATTTTCGGAACAATTTCGCGAAAACTTATCTCTAATTTTATACTCTAGTAATAATTTCTTGTACTAGCACTCTCCCGTTCTCGCTTACAATAAATGAAAAGCTCACAATCCTAAGCTAACAAAGGTAGCAGGATTCGTGTAAAACCCGTCACATTGAAGCTCCTACGTACAAACAAAAAGTCCTCTTGTAAAAAACCCATTTTATTTCATCTAGCCTCTGGTCAAATAAAGGTTATTGTAAGCACCCAGAAAGCTGGTATTCACGTTTGTTTTTTCTGAACAAGTCACGGGGAAAAAATAGGATTACAAACCTCTGAAAGATCAAGGGAATTGGTCATCGCCTTGACCAAGGAGTCCCTTCTGTGCATCGTAAAACAATAACTTGTTTGCTTCTCACTTGAGAAAGATACAAAGTACCTGGATCACTCGAGTAATCTTGAGAGTTTTAGTTTCCGTAGACGTTAATCCCATAAAATAAAATCTAGTCAAATAAAATCAGTCTTCAAGGAGTCGAAAAATGAATTTTTTTATTTTATTCAATTTGTTCGATGTGAATAGAGCCTCCCGAAAAGTCCATTTTACGGACCGTCCGGATCAAGTTAGAACTGGAATTTCTATAGCTCTATTAAGTGAATATTAAATAAAGAAATAAAATAAAAAATAGAAACAAATAAACAAGTAAATTTAGGGTTTTAGCGAGGGAAATTACTTCTGTTCATCAAATTTTCAGATTTTGCTTCTGCTATGAGCAAACAAGAGCAGACCTGCCTTGGAAACAGGACCGGCTCTATTTAGTCAAGCCAGGTATGCACGCGGATGAAATAGAGAACTTGGGTTTAGATGAATTTGGTTCAGAAAAGGAGACAAACAGAGTCCAAAGAAATCCAAGAAAATCCAAACTAATCCTTGGGAAACATTAGACCTTTTTTGGCAGAAATTTTCACCCCTGGATATGGAAATTACTCAAGTAAATTGATTTTGGGAAGTCAAAACTGGTCCCGAAAGAAAAAAATGAGGATTTTTTACAAGAGATTTTGTTTTGGAGAAAAATAACGTTTTGGAGAAATCAATTTCCTAGAAAAATCGACATTCGTCCTGACACGACAGAAATTAAACGTGCTTTGGAGGGATTTCCCTTTTAGATCCAGAGACCATTTGAGCAAATTAATCTTCTAAAAATCATAAGATTCCAAAGATCCATATGAAGGCGCTTTTGTATTTCCTTCCTTCGAGTCAATTAACCAAAAGTGCTCTCACGAATCCATAACTTTTCAATTTTCAAAATTCTCAATTCGCGAAAAAATATCCTGACAATCTTGACCGGTCAAGGAGGGACAAAATAAAACAAATTTAAAATGGCCTCAAAAGCGAAAAGTAGATTTATACTTTTTTGATGACCGTCGATTCTCCAAAAAAGGAGCTGGCCTTGGATTCAGAAATAAAGGAAGAAGACGTCCCGCTGGGCTGGAAGCAGGTTTTCACATTCTTTACGCTTCTGGTCAAAACATGACGGATTATATCCAATTTGATGAAAAGGCAATTATTATCTTTCGATCAGCAGGTTATCATTTGGATGAGAAAACATGTGGGAATTTTAACCCGAAAATGGAGAACGGGGAAGGAAAATGAACGTTTTCTGTCTGGGACTATGGAAAGGGGTAATTATTTTCCATTCAGGACCGAAAAAGAAAAACAATCATTTTCCACTTGGAACCACAAAAAAACGAATGATGATAATTTTCCACTCAGAATAATAAAAAAGAAAAATAATTATTCTCAATCGAGGACAAAAAAAGAAAAGTAATAATTTCATATCTAGGACACAAAAAATGAAAATAGTAATTTTCCTCCGAGAATGTTCAAAATTTTTTGCTTATTTCCAAAGTTCAGGTATTTTAAGTTCTTTATTTTTAAATTCTAAATTTTAATACAACGAATAACCAGCTGATTTTGAGTTGCCGTATTTTCTTCGATTTCCCGTGACCTAAAAGAAGATCTCTTGAACTAAAACCCTCCTTGATTTTATCTTTCTCGGAAATGGAGCATCCTCAAAATACGACCTCAGTCTCACATTTTCCTGAAATGAACATGAAGATTCGGCTGATCCGGGACTATCGTGCCGACTCCAGGGACGATTACGAAAAAGGAAAAATCGCCGTCTTCGTGGCCGTTTTTCTGAGTGTTTTGTCCATCACGTTGCCCGCTTTCGTGGTCCAGAAATGGACTTTCGAGTTGGAAAACATCATGGTCGACGTTGTAAAGGACATGAAAGAATTCAAAGTAAGCTAATTTCCGAAAACATTAAAATTTATTCCTTTTCTAATTGTTCTTTGAGATTGTGCTGTTTAAAAATGATTGAAAAAAATTTAGATTTTTATTGAAAACTTAGAAGCTTGAAATGGCTGTAAATAATCGTTTCAGGATCTCACGGATTCTCTCTGGGATGATCTTATGGAAATCCAAGAAAAGTACGGTCGGCCGGCGATCGTGAGAGAAAAACGTCTCGCTGAATTCGACTTCCTCAATCATTTGGAGAGAAGTAACTTTCCTAAGAAAACAAAATTCCATTAATTTTTTCCAGAATCTCTCCGTGGAAGACTCAGATTTTTCAAAAAACTTCATGGGTCGAAATCCTTCGTTCCTGAAAAGTCTTCAGAAGTCTCCCACCAGACCCAGGACAAATCTGATGAAACTTCTCCTTACCTAGAGCAGCTCCAGAAAATACTCTCTACCCAGAGTCCCTCCTCCTCGACCCTGCTCGATGATGTCTTAGAGGACGAAGGGTACAGTACTCCCGAGGAGAAGTTCGAGTCCACCGTGCCTCCCAATGTGCCCTCGACGAGTAGCTACCAGCCCCCAATCAGTCCCGATTGCCCCAGGGGACAAGACGGGGCTCCAGGTCTGGATTCATTCCGAGTTTCTTTTAAAAAATAGCGATGTATTTTCAAATCCCCTTATCTATGTTTTTGGACAACATCACGAAAAATAACGAAATTCTGGTATCTTTAGGATCTTCGAACGTCACAAAAATGAATTCTTCTTTCTGGTTTCGATTCGAAAATTTTAGAAATTTGTTCAGACACTTTACTGGGAAAATGATCACTTTTTACAATAATGTGGTTTCGAAATTTGTGAGCTTCAGGTTCCGATGGAGAAGATGGAATTCCCGGCATCCCCGGTCCTGAAGGACTCCCTGGACTGAGTTGGAAGTTTGTGTCCGACCTACAAGTCTCTTCTGACGGTTGTGTTTTGTGTCCCGTAGGCTCTGCAGGCCCTCCAGGTCTGTATAATTTTCATCGACTGGAAAGTTGAAAACTCGTTTCAGGACCTCCAGGAGAACAAGGTCCCACAGGACCCAATGGATCGGACGGAATTCCTGGCAGCTCTGAAGGTCCTCCAGGTCCACCAGGACCGATAGGGGAGATCGGAGAGCCCGGAGTCGATGGGTTGGAAGGAAGGAAAGGAAGACGAGGCAGAAATGGATACAGATGGCTTCCATCCCCCAAGGGCGACAAGGGTCCTCCGGGAGTGCAGGGCGAGAGAGGACCTCAAGGACCTCGAGGAGAGAGGGGGGAGACCGGCATTCAGGGTCTTCCAGGAGAAGTAGGTATTCAAGGTCTTCCTGGAAAAAAAGGAAAGCCGGGACGTCCCGGGAAACCCGAAACCTCAAGTTACCCCGAAGAAATAGGAACTCCAGGATACCCCGAAGGATCTGAAGGAGGTGGCAGATCCGAATCTTACTATTGTCCTTGTCCGAAAAGAAGTCTCATGCCTCTAATGGACCAAATGAAAAAGAATGAGAAAAATCGATATATTCCCAAATTTTATTGGGTGTTGTAAAAGTAAATATTAATAAATAAAAATCAATAAAACATTTTTTTGGAGATCTTCTCAATATTTGCCCAGACATTCGCTGGAAGCACTTGTTTGTGCTTCCTTTTTTCATTCCTTGCTCTGATTGACAGTTTCGCATGTTTTTGTCGTCTTTTGCAGCTTTGAACTTTCATTTTCTTTCGATATATGAAATTTTTACTTTTCATATATCATTTCTCTTTCGATACATAAAACTTACGTTTTCGTTTACATAATTCCTATTTTTATGCGTGAAATTCATGTTTTTGTATAATATTTTCCTTTGTATATATAAAGTTCATATTTTTGTATAAAATGTTTCATTCTTTGTTTAATATTTTTCTTTTCTTGTGCGATCCATCGTATATATAAATAACTTCCAGGATGTGATCAAAGCTTTCTGATTTTATAATTCTTCAAATCCAAATCGCCTTACTCACTTGCTCGTCATGCAGTTTTCAGTTATTCCTATTTTATATATTATTTTTGTTGCTGTTATACATTTTTCAAGCTCAGTGAATCCAGATAATCCAGCTAATGATGAAAGTGATGAAATTCCTCCACCAATAGTTCCAACAGAAAACTCGTTAGACTTTTATATCGATGGTCCAGACAGCGTCCAACTTCCGGCAAAAACAGTTACCTTCAAAGTTGTATTCGACAACGGAGTAAACTATAAAGATGAGGGTGGGTTTTTCATATATGAACTTTGTGATTTTTGTGGATTTAGGCAATTGGACTTTCTATTGGACTCAGATCGACGGAGGTGGGAACAGCTATGCCGATGCTTACGATCAGTCGACACTCGTATTGTCCAAATTGAAGCCGGGTAATCTGAGCTTTCAAGTAACTGTTTCTAACGGGGTTCTGACAAAGCACAGAGAAAAATCATTGCTGATAACTGAAGCAAAAAAAGATAATTCTAAACCTGTCGCTGTCATCAAGCCTGCCAGTCCCGTGATAATCGACGAGAAAAGCCAGTTAGTTCTCGATGGAGAAGGTTCGATTTTGTGTGAAAATATACTGCTAATCTTTTTATTCAGGAAGCAAAGACGATGATGGGAAAATCACGACTTTTGAATGGCGTTTGAAGAAAGGTCCATCCGTCCAGCTTCCGACCAACTTGAACACTCCTATCCTTACTCTGAACAACCTCCAACCTGGCAATTACACTTTTTCGTGAGTACTTTTACACATTTAATTATTTAGTTTCTATTACGTTATAGACTGAAAGTAATCGACGATCTCAATGACTTTGATGAAACCGAAGTCAAAGTGACAGTTAGAGAGGAGAGGGACGATCCTCCGAAAGCCAGGATTTACCGTTGTGGAGACAACACCACTGGAAGCATCACTGTCAGATTGCCCATAGAACAACTCCATCTTTGTGGAAATGGATCGACAGATGATATTGGAGTAACGACATATAAATGGATAAGGAAAGATTCGACGACTCCAGTAGATTCCACCGGCTCCAGCACTTCTATCCTTACACTCTCGAATCTGCAACCGAACGAAGATGCCGGTCCGTATATTTTTGAGCTTCAAGTAGGAGATGCCAAAGGACAACTGGACTCGACAAGTATCAGTATATTTGTCAACAAGGCCAACAATCGACCTCCGAGTGAGTTTGTAAATTCTCATCGATTTCTAAAGTCTCTACTTTTCAGAAGTCAATGCTGGACAGAATTCAACAGTAATCTTGCCAGAATCTTCAGCAGTGTTAGATGGGACCGTGGAGGATGATGGAACCATTGTTTCATACAAATGGACTCAGATCGAGTAAGATTTTTAGATCTATTTTTTAAGAGATTTTTCAATTTCAGAGGTCCAAGTCAAGCCGTGTTAGTTAATTCTGACAAGGCGAAAGCCACAGCAACAGAACTTAAAGAAGGTGTTTATGTTTTCGAATTCGTTGCTAAAGATGAGGGGAATTTGAACGGAACCTCCAGAGTTGTTCTGGCTGTTGAAAGAACAAAAAACGAACCCCCAATTGCCAGAGCCAACAATGTTACTGTCAGTCTTCCGAGGTCAATAGTTTCTCTCAACGGATCTGGGTCTACAGATGACGCTGGCATCGTGGAATATAAATGGATTCCATATGACAATGTGCCTGCTTGTATTGTGAGTAACTTTTTTGCTTTATTCTTTCTGAAATTAAATTTTTAGTCAGCTTTGGACTATTCCGATTCCAAACCGGTTCTTCTTTTGTCCGGTCTTGTAGCGGGAGAATTTAATTTTAACTTGACTGTTTACGACAAACAAAAGGCTTACAACACAACTACCGTGAAACTTACTGTAATTAATGGAGAAGAACAACTAAATTCAATCGAACTCTATCTTAAACAAAAAATCGAGGACATAACTTATAGATTGAGAAGGAAATTGGAAAATCGCCTTTCGGCAGCTCTTGCTTCTCAAATTTCTGAAGTTACTGTAGTCTACGTTCATTTCACAGAGTTCGGTCAAGATCCAAAAACAGGAAACTTGAGAGTAGTTTTCCACGCTGAATATTCGAACGAAAGTAGGTTTAATTATGAATTGAGCTTTCGAGTAAGTTTAATTTTTTTAGCTCCGGAAGTAAATCGAGAAACGAGATCTTTAAATGGCCAAGTTCCTGGATTCCCGGTTTTGCACGCTAAAAGAGCAGTGGAAATTCTACAAAAAGAGTCGAGTATGATCCAAGAATTCGGTATTATCCAGATTGATTCATTATGCAAGTTTTTAAACCGTAGTTTACTCTATTGATTTTAATCTATGATTTTAGATTGTCAAAGAAGTTGCTCAAATCACGGCCGCTGCAACGATTTCACAAAGGAATGCGAATGCGAAACCTATTGGATGCCGAGTATTTTCACTTTATTGTCAACGGGGAAAAAGTTGGATTGCTCGTGGTCAAAACTCTACTTTTTCATCATGGTCATATCCTTGGTTATTGTATTTACTTTCGCCGTGGGATGTTCTGGAGCAGTGAAGAGGAGATTCAGAAGGAACAAACTTTGTCAGGCGATCATTCCTTGTTTGAATTCCGCTAAAGACAAACTTAAAAGAAAAAGATTCAGAAGAAGGAAGAGGTACGAGCCCTTGAATCAAGATGGCAATACCTTGGTCCAAATGAGTTCGAGTTCGTTGCACTCTGATTCTGATGATAGCTTGTTCGAGAAAAATTCGATAAGAGAGAAGATGAAGGACTAGTTCCGAGAGCCTTTTTTCTCACTCCGGTTGGATTCAGTTAATTTTTTACGTGTTCAAATATCGGATTTTCATCCAGCCATTTTTACTGAATCAAGGACATTCCATAAAGTCTGCTTTAGAAAATTTTGCAAAAAATAAAGCGAGTAAGTTTGATGAAAATGTTTTTGGAGATATGTTTATATTTTTTGTCAATGATAAACGTTTGTTATGAATATCATTTTGGAATTGTCTACACTACAGGTGAGAATGCTGGAGATTACGGTGGATGGTAGGTCTATATTTATCGGAAAGTGGCAAGAGAGCATTTACGGTTTCACTTTATCTGTTTATATTAAATTTAGTCACCTTTTTATCTTCAAATTATGGATGACTAAATTTAGAAATAGATTTCAAAATTTAACACTTCTCTGGATATTTCATAACACAATATTTTTCCTTTCAAATTGTTCTTTCGTCTGATCTTTACAGGTGTATCATTGTTTTAAAACGAGACATTGGTTCTTAGTCAATATCTACGTAACTCACTCACTCACTCCAAGAGTGAGTGGAATCCCGGAGATATCGTTGGTTCAGAAGACATGAGGACATCGAAAAATCAAAGAAGACTTATCTACTGTGATGAAATTTTGATTTTCCTTTATATTTGAAATGAATAAATAAATTTTTTATTATAATATGAACTTATGGAAAGGCAATATATCCAAGCAATTCCGGAAAACTGGATGACGTTAAAGTTTTAAGAAATTACTTTGGACTTTATCTGATTTTCATTATTTTTGTTTATTTTTGACCACAGTTTAAATCTTAATTTTTTATGTTATTTCTTTTATCACATTTATTGTTCAGCGTCTTTTCGATTTGTTTTTTATTGAAACCCAGGAAGCGCATTATCGCTTTTTTGCTGGAAAAGTTGACACTCAGATCACTCGCGAGAGTGATTGATTTTAACATCAATGACCATTAGTCTAAAAAGAGATAGATAGATATCATTTAAACACGTTGATAATTTTAAAACAGATATCTTTCGGATAACAGAAATAAACACAATTTGGCCAGTGATATTATTCGCTGTAAATTCAGGACTTGATTCACTCATTCACTCACTCACTCACTCCCAGCAATACTGAGTAGGACCAAGAATTTTTTCCGTGATTAGGATGTGTATAAAAAGACGAAAATTTATTCATTGTAAAGAAATTGTGATTTTTCTCTAGTTCTGAGATGAGTAAATCGTGTGTTTATTTTAATATGAACTTGTAGAAAGTGCCGTGTTGAATGCTTCTGGAAAAAAGATCAAAGTTTCAAACATTCACTGTGAATTCCGATTTCTTTAATTTTTTGGTATTTTTATTTGTTTTTGATCATAAACTAATTACTTTTTGTCACATCAAAACCGGGAATTCTGTTTCAACCTTCTTACCTTTTACTACAAGCTGGATCATTTCTTGTAAATCCCTATATTTTGTTTACTTTTCCATCATTTTTTGTCATTAATGTTTAGTTTTTTTGTGAATTTTATAAAAACTTATTGTTATTGTGAAAAATTTTATCCAAATTCGAAATCAAATCACTCACTCTCGGGGAGTGAGTGAGTGAAACATAGAGGGCGGTCCACTGATAGAGGAAGATGTTGGAATATAGAA
>VOSG01000037.1:52228-149061 GCA_009761265.1 Halicephalobus sp. NKZ332 | reverse complement strand
CTTCAAAGAACATGTACGTCGACAGCCGGCTCTCGTGAATCTTGACAATTGTCCGGGTTGGAAGCGAGTGATGATAGGCAAAGAAGCAATGAAGCGTTGGAATTTCAGTAGAGTGATCGAACAGACAGAGGAGGACTTTCTGAGTATCAAAAAGGAGCTGGGTGAAGAAGTGGAGTTTCTTGACCGAGCGAGTTGTGGAATAAAAAAGTATTTGGAATCCATTAAGCAAAATGTTCAGAATTTGATCAGTGACTGGAATGAGGAGAATTCACAGTAAACTCCTAATAATTGGGTATTTTTTTACTAAATTTGTTTACTTTATTTATAAAATAATTCTTTTATTGTAATACCTTTTGAAAAAAATGTGAACAAAAATTAAGATTTCCTTTAATTCTTTGTATAGAATAAGAGATATCGGTGACAATATTACTATCGAACCAAAACAACTAATTTATCATTAAATTGTATAGATTTGAAACTGGTGGTATTTATAGATTTTGGAAAAAATACATTGAAAGGATATTTTGATTTCAGTGATTATCCAAAAAGTGATCATTTGTATGATAAAACAAAACGAAGTTGCATTTAATGATGATGGTAACAGCAAGGAAGAGTTTAAAAGATACATTTGTGAAAATAAAAGTGATACACTAGCTCATAGATGTTATAAGATTTAAAACTAACAGTTATAAAGTATCTAACTAAACTAATAAGAATAACAACATGTTCAATAAAATTTTTAAGTCTGTAATAAGAGTAAATTTCACAGCATTCAGTCGAAAATAAATCAGTGAGTAAAAATTTGTCGAATATCAAACCAATAACGAACAAATGGGGAACGTATTCTTATTTAACTTAACCCAAACTTATAATGCACACAAGAGAAGATTTACTGTTTGGAGAAACAGAAAGAGCCGTTGTTCCAGTTGATTTGACTGATTGAGCAGATCTTTAATTTGCACAGTACGTCGACTCCCAAAATATTGACAAATTCGAAATGGGTGCCAACTTTAGAAACTTGACATTCAATGCGGCTGCTTTAATCCTAAACATTTTGAGATTATTCAATAAACTCTAAACAAAAGAAAAAAAACCTGAATTGCTATCGGATAGTACTGTCGATGCAAAATCATCGAGAGATGCGTCAAGCGCCTGATGACTAAACTTTGCATGCTCGACTAAGATGCTAAGTTCTACCGAAGAGAAGGAGATGAATAATCGGTGAAATCGTGAGATATATATATGTCTCATCTTCGGCAGGCAAAAATCTTTTATGCTTCCTTTTATTTCGCACAATGGTTAACGCTTTCGCTTGTCGCGTTCATACTGTAACCCTTGTATAATCGAGCTTTGAAATAAAGGTTTAATTACCCAAGTTTGAGGTGAAACACACAACGTGATCGAATACGACATAAATTCTATCACTGAATCTATCAACTCAGAATGGCTACAAATACCAATTCTGACAAGTACTGCCCTCAGCTACATTTCCTGTGCCAAAAAATGCTTCCAACGACTTCAGTGAGACAAGTGAACGGAGAGCTTGTGTCGACGAGGAACCAGATATTGACGGCTTTCGAATTAATGATTTGCCATATCACTAATAAAACAACCAACTTTTTAATTCCTCCGATAATCTTATTTTAATCATTATTTTGAGTTATTCAGAAATTTATTTTTCAACAAGGCCAACGAAAATCCTAATTTTCACTTCTCCATTACCCATTGTTTGATAATATGGTGAGCTACAGCTCCCTTTGGAGGGATATATCGTAAAAGTTGTCTCGTTTCAACTTCAGATTTCTCGAATTTCACACCTCTAAGGTTAGGATCAGCAATAACTCTTTCCAATGCTTCTCTCACTTGATCCCTCGTGAACCATTCAGCTCTTTCTAATTCTTCCGGAGCAACCTCTATTTTATCATTCATATTAGCTACAGCAGTGAATGCAGTCATCAAAGAGTTGTTCGGCATCGGCCAGGGCTGACTCATGTTCAATGCCCTTATATCTGTTGCAAAAACCCCTATTTCTTCAGCAATTTCTCTTCTCACTGTTTCTTGCAGAGACTCTCCTACCTACAAATAATAAGTTTCTTCAGATAGACAAAAATAATAAAAATACCATAGCAAAACCAGCTACACAAGTAAAAACAGATCCTACACTGCCCCGATGACGGACTAGGAGACAATGTTCATTGCTTTCGTCCGTGATTAGACATATCGCTACCGGAGAAATCTAGAATTTCGATATTAAAAAATCCAAAAACAAAAACCCTACCGTTGGATAATAGACCCTGTTACATCTCATACAAGTTGCTGACATTTTCGATATATGAGTTCGAAGAGGGGTAGCACAAGTTGGACATCTCCTGTATATCAAGTACCATCTAGTCAATGCCTGGAATCTCGCTAGCAAATTTCTCTGTCCTTCGTCACCAATCGTCAACATCGCCATCCGGAGATTCATGAATTCTCCACCTAGGGATTTTCCCAGTTGTTGCCGAAGATCTCTAATTGAAATTCCGCTTTCTGCCGGTGGTTCCATCGTTCTAACAGCACACCCAAACAGTGGTCTCTAGAAATACGAAATTATTTAAACAAAATTTCAATATATAAATATTTTGAAAACAATAAAGACACTAATAATAATTACTATCAAGGCTAAAGCTAATACTCACGTAATCATGGTAGTCTTTTGTTGGATCCAAGACATCCAGAAGGGCGGAATTCAGATGTCCTATTTCCAACCCGTATTCCCGAAGCTTCGTTCTCAGTTCCTGATATTCAAAAGTCGCCAATTCGGGAGAATACTCGATTTTAAATTTATCTCCAGTGTTTTTTTCTTGTGAATCAAATTTCAGTTTAGCTGCATTTGAAATCAAAGGTTCTTTATCAACCATCAACATGAATTTCCCACGATCGAATTCCATCTCTCTATAAAAAATTTAAAAAATTATTAATTTTAAGTTAAAATTCTTACAAGGCGTTATCACTTTGTTGCCAGTAATCCATATGCCGAACACGGGAGACATAATTAGAATTAGGTCCTTCGGAACAAAATCTTAAAAAATTAAATACTTTCATTCCACCATTTCTCAAATTGCAGAATTTAGAGGTATTCCACATATCTACAAAGTTAAAATTAATTCAAAATAAAAAATTAGATTCCAAAAATATATTAATCGATGAAAAACCATTTTCATTCATCAAAATTTCAAAATAAATTTATTTTAAAGATGGAATGTTTAAAGTAAAGGCACAAATCTAAAACCAGTAAATCAACGATGAAGTTCAAAAATAAGCTCTCCATAATTCAAAAAGTCTCAAACTAGAAATTGAGAAATCAAATTCAAAAATCCAAGGAAAATAATACTTCCATGGATTGCTATCTGCACCTTAGTCAATCTTCCCTGAATTTGGAGTCGACGAAGATGGACAATACAAGGAAGTGAGAAAATATAAACCAAACCAGATATAGATCCAACATATCTCAGGATACTTCCGACGTGAGGATAAGCAACAGCGAAAAAAACAGCTATTGATATTATTACCACGTTCAATAAGCACACATATTTAAATCTGAAAAAATCAAATTAATGAAATTTACTTTCAGATTATTATTTTAACCTACCCAGGATAAACATTTCCGGTAGTCATGTAACTCAATTGGGCACGGATCAAATACATCAATAACGGCAATACCGTAATCATTTGGAAGAGCAAGAACACTCTAGCAGTAGCACTCATCACATCCCCAGAACCAAAGTTGTTCAGAAAATTGTCAGCAATGCAATGTCGGAAAGTAGGAAATGCAGCATAAAACATGAATCCAATGAAGATATACGAAACAGCAGATAATAAATAACCGATACTCAAATCTCTTGCATTGTTTTCTGGATTTTTTTGATTTCTCAAGATTGTCAAAATAGCATTGTGGATGAAATAGGATAAAGCCAAAGTTCCTGTCAAAGCAGGGAATTTCATACTATATACTGAAAGAATTAAATAAATAATTCCTAAAACTTCCAAAATAAATTAACTTACATGCAGAATAATTCGGGGAATTTATATCCGTAAAATTCAGATGAAACCCGCATTCGAGAGCCTTCGAAAAAGTGAAAATGAGCAAGTAAGCGACAGAAACTGTTCCTAAGACGTTGAATTTCGTGAAAAAAGTCGGAGACTTGAAGTTCATCAAGGGGAAGGTCAACAACCCCAAGTAAACTGGAACTGTCGAACGCAGATTCCAAAGAGTTTCAAAATTTAATCCTCTCGACAAAACAGAGTTTTCTTCCATCAGAACTTCAGCTGGGGAATCGTACAGTTCATCTCCGAGGTACGAAAACTGCTCCATTCCGACCGATTCTGGACAGTAAATGTCGCAAGTGAAAGTCTTATTCGCCATTATAGGAATCGTCGTACTGTTCGGTTGTAATGATTCTTAAGGAAATTTCTCATACATGGAAATAAGTTAGAAACAAACCATAAACGATGTTTCCTGTATAAAATAGGAAATTGGACATCAGGACCCAGTAGACGATGACACCTCCGAGGAGAACGATGACGGAGAAGAACACCGCCACGTACTCTCCTGGCTTTCCCCAGAAGTACCGACAGACATCAGAAAACTCAGCACTGGCACTGTCAACTTCCAAGGCTAAATTCTCGATTAAGCATAAGAAGAGAGAGTAAAAACCTACTCAATCCCTGGGGACTCTGGACAATCCGGTAGGCGGTGTAGAGAGCGATGAAAGCCATCAAGAGCATCAACAACAATCCCAGACCCAACCCGGCTTGCTGGAGAGCCCACGGCATCGCGAGGAGACTCGTTCCCATCATAGTGTTCCATACCGAAAAGCTAAAAGATCATATGGATCACCTTCACGATGATTAACGAATAAAAACAAAACCCACATTGTGACGATACTTCCTTGTTTTCCCTCTTGATCCTTGAAGTCGTCGAATGGCCAAATAGAGAACAACATGGGAGGAATTACGTGATCTGGCATGATCTGAAAGCATTCGTATGTAATTTCATACATAATATTTTAATAGAAAATTGTCGTTTCATATATGAGAAGTTAATAGAAAGTGATTATAATGTCGCATATGAAAAAGTAATCAAAAATAATTATAATCTCATATATGAAAGGTTAATGAAACTAATTATAATACGTGAAAGGTTAATGAAAGTAATTATAAGATACAAGAAGTTAAAAACAAACCAGATGGGTTCCTCCGGGGTCTAATCTGTTGAACAGGCGATATCTGATGGCCATGTTCTGTTCCCTATGGAAATCCGCCAGGGGATTGGGATCCTGATTGGAGCTGTTGAGGGACAATTGGGAAGCATTCCTCGAGTTGTCAAACAAGTAAGGTCGACGTCTCGTTTGATCCGGGAGTCTCAGGGAATCGGTTCTTCTCTGCTGAGTACTTATCAGGAAATTATCCACACTGAAAAAGTTGTTCAAGTACTTTTCCATATAAATCAACAGAAATTTAAAAAACTACCTTCTGGCAATAGGAAAATCATCTTCGAGGTTGTCTGAAACAGGGATCGCGCCATATGACGTCATAAGTGATCGTGGCCCTGTAAATTTTCCGTTATAAAAATTCCCGAAGATCAATCACAATCACATAATCGACACGGAGTACAAAAAGTGCTGAGTAAGTCGAAGCGAGGCGGTTCATATTATCAGACGACTTTCGCATTATTCACACAAATCAAAAAAAAAGACGAAAAAAATATTTTCGAATAAACTTTCATTATGGAAGGCGGATATATTTCTCTACTTTTCTTGTTTTTAGATAAAACTTTGTGATTTTTTTCATTTTTGTTGTGATATAAGGGGCATATTAATGTAGTTGTTGTTTTGACGGACGGGATCCCGCCTGGAAAATCGGGCTTGACCGTATTGACGACGGAGAAAGAGTGGCCGCATCTAGAGCGCTTCGATTTGTTTGTCCTTCCTTTGTCGAGAGCTCCATCTCGTTTTTCTCGGACTACGCTTGTTGCCGATAGGTTTATCCATCGATGTTCACACCATATTCGTGGATTTGTAATAATTTTTAAATCTTCGTCGTTAACTAAAAATATTTCAATTGCAATGACTCATATCGCGTGAAATTCATATATGGTTCCTTACTTCATGATTTTTATTTATGTTTCAGAAATTAGAGATGGTTCCATCTAAGGAACAACTCAGCCGTATTTTCACTTCATTTCTCAAGCAGGCACCTCCTGGAGAATATAACATAATTTTCGACGATCTCCGTGGACTCAACAGTGATGAAGATATCCTCAATGAGCAAGCCAACACTACCCTCGTCGAATTCAACCACAAGAACTTCGAGTTGGTCCAGCACCCCGATATGAATAAGGTCCGTTTCTCTCCGCTTTTATTTAAAGGTTACGGGATTTCAGACGATTGTCTCCAAATTCAACCTCGTGACGCCGGCCTCTCGTTGTGCCGAGTACATCGAGCCGAACTCCAACAAGAGGTTTACCTACGACCACCTCAGTCGTGCCGTCGTGAACATCTCCGAGAACACCGAAAAACAAGATCCTCAAAACGTCGCTTGGCGTGCCGCTCTCCAGAAAGAACTTGATGTCTATATTAACAACCACTACCTCAAACACGGAGTCGGAACTGTCTTCATCTTCGAGGGTAAGATGGTTCTCTGCATTGGATCTCACAAGTACCAGAAGCGGAATTGCTACAACGGCCGCTGGGCTTCTTATTGGGCTATTCCAGCGTTCTCGACTGAACGGGTTACTCACAGCGTCGTTGGACATATCGATCTGCTGACTCACTACTTTGAAGATGGAAACGTCCAGTTGAACTTGGAGAAGGATATCACTTTGAACGTCGCTTATCCGACCGATATTGAGGGTGCTGCTAAGATGGTTTTGAAATCCATCACTGAAGCTGAAACTGCTTATGCTGTTAGTTTCTGCTTGTGCATTCACTTATTTGATAATTGACTTTTCAGGTTAGTGCTCAAGAGAAACTGACTCATTTCTCCGACCAAACCTTCAAGTCGTTACGCCGTCCGTTGCCGATTACCCGTACGAAGATGGATTGGCAAAAGGTGCACAGTTACCGTCTTTCCAAAAAGATGACAAACCCGTCCGAAAATTAATTAGATCGTGCCCTTCACAAAAAGAAAATGCTTTATTTTATATTTATCGCTGTTGTTACAGTTCCTTGATTAACGTCGAATTATTATTTATTTCTTGCCCCATTTTTTGAATGTCATTGGCACTTCCATCTGCCCGATATATTTAATCACGTCTGGATTAATATAATCAATTAATAGTGCTTTTGAGTTTTAATTGGGTATTATTGACCCTGCCTCTCTGTCGAAATCAAAATGATAAAATTCAGATTTGTGGATCTGTACAAAAATGTTTGTTTTTTAATGAGATGTGGGTTTTTGTAAATGACAGCTAGTCTTTTTAGCTATATTTAAAAAAGAGTCGAAAAAAGGGACGACCGCACTAGAGGGGAGAAGTTAGTTCTTTTCAGATGCATGCTTTGTATTTGAGCCTCCACATTTCACCATAGGGCTGTTTCTCTCAGCTGACTTGTCGGGGAGAAAGACCGTTGAGCGCACTCGCGGACGAACGGACATGTGATGTATCGGTTGTGGAATCTTGCAGTTTCTTTTGGTCAGTATCTGGATTGGATATCCGATGATCCATATGACTTGATATACTTGTATATTCAATCATATATAGCCCGGATTTTGAGAGATTTTAGTTTGTTTTTTTTAAAGACCTTTGTTTACGTGTTGTTGTCGTAGAAAATCGACGAAGTTTTGCATGATTGGTTTTTAGAGTATTATTGACGAAAAACTACCTCTTGTATTGATAATCGGACGACTCCAGGATGGGAATCCCGTTCCTCCAGTACCTGGACGACGACAACGGAATTTATATATGTAAAGAATGCAGCGCTTGTCTGACGAGTACCAAACTTCTTGAATCGAAGCAGTTTAGAGGTAAGGTTGAGGTTTTGGCGAGGTTAACTTGTGGATTCAGGAGCCACGGGAGCTGCTTACCTTTTCAAAAAAGTCATTAACGTCACTATGGGTCCTACAGATATCCGAGCCATGACCACGGGAAAACACATTGTCCGGGACGTGGACTGCACCAACTGCAAAGTGAGTGTCTTTGCTCGTATTAATATGCATAGTTGATATATGAAGGACACATAGTTAACACGTAATCAGTATCTGTAATCGATATGTAGCTAGTGTGTAGTCAATGTATATAGTTGATGTTTAATCAGTATGTATATAATCAAATGTGTTTAGACGAGGATTGGCTGGTTCTACGAGATGGCTTTTAACCATGATCAACGGTACAAAGAAGGACTGTACATTCTGGAACTCTCCTTCATTCAGCTCGTTCATTCCTTCAAAGACGGTGCGAGTAGACAGCTCTCGTCGAATTTTTCCAGGACTGGATCCACATCAACCACAGCCGGTGAATCTTCTTCCAGCTTCTCTTTCGATGACGAGAAAGAAGACATTACTGTATAATCTCTAGTTTTCACTTTACTTCCTGGTCGAGCATCTCTGTTTCCGTGACCCATAGTACTTTCAATTTATTCCTTCCCGGATAGTTTGCCCCGATAATAAGAAACCTGGTTGAAAATTTCGAGTATGTACTCTCAGATTAACTCCAATATCTTATGATGCTTTCTCAGGAATTTGCTAAATTGATTGCCTTTTATGGACTTTGGTCTTACATTTGTACATAGTAGAAATATCTGAGATTTTGGGATCGAATGTACTTCGTTTTTATCGAAGATGATTTACTTCTTATCAATGTTGATGTTGATGTTTATACCTAAGTTAGCGTTAACACCAATGTTGATGCTTACATTGATTTCAATATTTATGTTAATGTTAATTTCACAACTTTCCAGCAATGGGTCGTCTGTTTGTTGAGAACTTCGGGGGAAAGACGGTCTATGAATGTAGACAATGCTGCGTTTACCTCACAAATCAGAAGGAGATGATCTCCCCTCACTTCAGGGGTTCTACTGGACCTGCTATTTTGTTCACTAGGGTCGCTAATATTAAACACGGAGACCTCCAGCAACGAAACATGATGACGGGGAAACACTATGTGCGAGACGTCCATTGTAAGTACTGCGATGCGAAATTAGGATGGATGTACGAGTTCGCAGTCGATTTTGAACAAAGATACAAAGAAGGTAACGATAAAATTGTCTTGAAATATTTGTAAATTTTGCTTTTATTTTCTATAAATTGGATTTTCAGGAAAAGTGATTCTGGAAAAAAGCTTCATCAACGAAGTTTCCATAGAACACGACCGGATCCCCAGTCCACCGGCATCCCTCTCTTCCGGGTCTATGAGTGGTGTCAGTTCAATAACGATCACGTAATATACGAATTTGCAATTATTTTTTATTTATTTTCTGGTCCAAAAATCTCTAATTTATCTGGAGAATGACAGAAATTCATCTGGATCGTCTGAGATGAAAAATTACGGTAATTTTTTGTCATATAGATATTTATTATCTCTAAAAGGGTACTTTTCGGAGTTCATTGATAGTTTGATGGAAATTTTCGAGTTTTCAAAGAGACACTTTCCGGATTCTTTCTGGAAAAGTTACGGAATTTGTTTTTGGAGGAACTTATGAAAAATATTTTATGATTTTTATATCCAAATTGACGAAAGTTTATTTCAAAAACAATAACCTATTTCGTAAATATGATTTAAAGAGACAAGTCCAGGAATCAATCGTCGTTCTCGAAATGCATCCTCAGGTTTATTAGTTTATCTTGTAAGCTCAATATTTCATCGTGAACCAACCAAAGACGACATTGCTGACAAATTCCATGAGACGTGGAGTTGATGAAAGACAAACATCGATTTTAATTTTTTTAAATTTTCTATTTCCGAAAAAATCAGCTGTGCGTTTTCAAAGGGAATTCTTTCTGCAAACATAGTGTTCTCCGCCACAGTAGGGGAGACGGACGTCTTTTCAATCTCGGTTTGACTTTGTATTTCATAAACGTGTATTATTTGTTTGAATTTTGAATAACTTTCCCTCGAAAGATGGCGGTTTTATATCCGCGTTCATATCTACCAATATTGCCTACTCGATGATCTCGAAATTTCAACTTTTTTTATATAAAAATCATTTCAGGTTCTCGACAATGACAGTTCTTTCAGCTGGTAAGAAAACTAAAAAGGAAAAATCTGCGATTACTGTACACAATCATGAGAGTCAACAGAAACCGTCCTCGACGAGGGTGAAAGAAAACAAGGAGAAACTGGTTCGTAACGAACTGAAGACGAAGAAAGTTGCCGGGAGCCATACTTATGATGCTGACTCGGTTCTTCCCTCGAGTTCCAAAGCTTCGACTCCGCCACTAGTGAAGAATTCTCGGAAAACTATTGGTCGACCTGCTTCTGAGAAAAAACAATCTCAACCTTCTGAAAACACTACCAACGAAGGCTACAATTCCGACGACGAACATGTTCCTGGATTCTTGGATCCTAATTTGGAAGCCTCTTTCGCGCATGGTTTGAGGACTGTCAGGAGTTTTGAAATTAGTCATGTTGAAGGAGATGGTGCTTGCATGTTCAGGGCTGTTGCTCTCCAAATTTATGGAGATCAGGAGAAACATATGGACGTTCGTGTACAAACAATTGAGTTTTTGATCCGAAATCGTGATCACTTTTCGCAATTTATTGCGGAGGATTTTAATGAATACATCGAAAGAAAAAGGACCGTGACAACCCACGGAAACCACGTCGAACTCCAAGCGATTACGGAACTTTATGGACGTCCAGTAGAGATCTACGAATATGATACAAGTAATTTCAAGATTATTTTCTTTAACCGTATATTTTTTTCAGAACCCTCAATAACTTTTCATCCTATTACTGTAGACGCCAATCTTCCCGGAGATCTGCGTCCCATTCGTCTTTCGTACCATGGAGCCACCCACTACAATGCCATCTACGATCCCCGTCTCCCCATCCGTATTCCCAACGTCTCTGTCAACACGTGCAGCAACATGCATGAAAGAATCGATGTTGCTAATGCTGTTCGTGAATCGGAAGCGAATCATATTGAAGAGCAAATGTTGAACGATAAGATAAAGATGACGGATTACGAAGGAACAGACAAAGATCTGACTGCTCATGTTGCTCGTCAATCGTTTTTGGATTACGTTAGAAGTTTGGAAGCGAAATCGGCAGTGAATTCGGAACACAAACAAGAAAAACCAAGTACAACCTTTTCAACAATTTCTAGCAGTCCTTCTAATTCGGCTTCATCTTCGAAAAGTTTCCGTCCGTCAACGACTCCAACAAAAAGAGCCGCATCGTCTCCCCATCTCTATTCTCCCTTCAGAAAAGGCGATTCTTTGGGAAGCAAAATGAGAAGAAACGACGATACCTCTGCTTCTTTGCCGAATATCGGGAAGGAGTTTGGATTTAGCTTCTACAGAAATCACTCGAACTTGATGTTGAACAACGATCCTTTATTCGATCCTGATAAGCCGACTTCTACAAAAGCTTTATTCGCTACTCCTACGAAACAAGAGAAAAATAAGGATTCCAATGATGCTTCAAGCAGTAAAATTAAAAGCACAGAATTTGTTGATTTTAATATTGGAAACCCGAACCAATTATCTGTTGATGCTGATTCTCCTTGGTATCATGATCTCTTAATTAGTTCTGCTTGTAAGTTTTGTTGATTATTGTGTTATTGAAATTATTATTGATAATTATAATTATTTGGATTTTCAGATGATGAAGACGATGGTTTGGCTCGAGCCCTAGCGCTCTCGGAAGAAGAGTTTTACAAATCCCAGACGAATGCCTGATCCTGCTTACTTTTTTCACCTGATTTTTACTGGTGACTGGAAACGTTACTAGAGTGTCTTTCTTGATGACTTTCGTGTTTTGATAATTGACAGTTTTTTTTGAAAAATCAATAGTTTTAAAATATGCAGTAGATAAATGAAGAGTTCTAAAATGAATTTTTTTCAAATTGGTTTTTTTCGTGGATGCCGCGGTGGATCCGCCCTCAGGCACCAGCTGTCGTTACGTCGAGGGTGCCTTAAAACGTCCGGGGACTTGTCTTCCACTTGTTATTGATTGATTGTTGACGAATCTCGATCTTGTTCATCAACGAGATTACTTTTAAATTGTCTTTCAACATATCTATTTTTATTCCGGAAAATTGAAATTGAAATTGATTGAAAAACAAATTTTCCTGACATTTCTATCAGTTGAATTTAAAACTTGATATTTTTAGAAAAAAAGATGAATATATTTGTTGAAGGAAAAAGTCTTCGAGAATTAAACGAAGGAAAGAAGTCAGAAGGAATAGTGCTTCCAGAAAATCAAACTTTTATGGGATTTGTAAAAAGTGTTATTTCTTCCATTGAGGTATGGCATCTGAATATGATTGCGACTTTCTTCGTCGCTGTTTTTGTTTATTGGCAATTCCGATCGATGTTTGTTGCGAGACTTCGTCCACAACAACAGAAACACGAATCTTTCACTGCTTCGAAGCCTGTGAAACAGAAGGAGTTTGCTGATAAACAAGTATGTATTTTTAGATAGTGTTTCAATTATATAGTTTCTTAAAATAGTTTTTTCAATCCTAATTTTATTTTTAGGTATTTTTTAAAATAACATGTTTTTGTTTTTTTGTGTAATTGTAATAGTTGTTGAATTTTTAAACTACTTATTTAGTTCTCTAAATATGAAATTAAATTTTATATATTTTTATTGATTATAATTCCATTAAGGTCGGAGATGATTTGGACGTTGTTGATGACCATGATGAATTCAAAAGTACTAAGGAAATCCCCTACAGAGGACATACCTATGATGAGGAGGAAATGTGGAAAAGATCTCAGCTATATTACGAAACAATGAAATTGAGAAGAAGCGTTCGTTGTTTTAGCAGTAAACCTATTCCAATGAAGATCATCCAGAATATAATCAAGACTGCCGGTAGGAGAATTAAGAAATATAAATAAAGATATAGATGAAATTAAACAGGGACTTCTCCGAGTGGAGCAAACCTTCAGCCATGGACCTTCTGTGTGATCGTCAGTGATTCTCTGAAGACCCGGATCAGGGACATTGTCGAGACAGAAGAGCAAATCAACTACTCCAGAAGGTTGATTTATTCATTTACTTTTTAAAATTATATTTGTTACCAATTCGTATTCTTCAAAAATAATCCATTTTCGGATAATAATTTTTACCTTGCAGAATCTCCATATTTAAATAATATTTATTTTTATTTTACAGGATGGGGGCCAAATGGGTACTTGATGTGGATCACCTGAACGTGAACTGGAACAAACCTTATCTGACTGAAGCTCCCTACTTGATCGTTATAATGAAACAGGTACTGTATTTTGTGTATCAAGAATAAAACAATGAAATCATTTTTAAGACTTATCAAATTCTCGATAATGGAGAAAGACAACCGACCTACTACAATGAAATCAGCACCTGTCTTGCTACAGGAATTCTGCTTTCTGCCATCCACAATGTCGGTCTAGTTACTGTAGTCACGACTCCCCTGAATGCTGGAGGACAAATAAGGGAACTCCTACAACGACCACAAAACGAAAAAGTAATTTTTGAAATCATTTTTTAAAGATTTTTAGATAATATTCTGATCATTTCTGCAAATATTTTCGTCGATCCTTTTCAAAGAAATTTTTTCATGAATTTTCCCAACTTTTTTCACGAATTTTTTGCAGGTGGTGATGCTCCTACCTGTGGGTTATCCGATGGAAAGTACTCTTGTTCCCGACATCAGAAGGAAACCTATAGAAGAAATCATGCGGATTTTCTAGAAAAATTGATCTTTCACTTTTGTACAGAAACATATCCCCGAAACTTTTATTTCTAAATTTCTGGACATTATACAGATATTGCGATTTCACTTATTAAAGGAATTATGTATTCTTAAACAAGCATATTTTCAACTTTGCACTTTTGGAATTAATATGGAATCTTGTCCGCCTTGGCCTGCCACGTTTGGAAAGGTTTTAGATGATCCACGATGTCGACTTTTTCGAAGACTCTTCCAGGTTCCGAGATGGGGTTCTTGACGAAATCATGGAAAATGCTATCATCGAAGTTTGCAGCTGCAGCCTGTAAAACGTTTATTGAAAAAAGATAAAAATTAAGCTGACGAAAAAATAATCAAAAGAGATGAAAATTAGTATGATGAAAAGATGACTTACATCAGCAGCGGAAGCAGCATAGTAAACGGCATTAACCCTTGCCCAGAGAGCTGCTCCCATGCACATAGGGCAAGGATAACAACTAGTGTAAAGTTGACATCCAGATAAATCATAACTTTTTAAGTTCGAACAGGCATCTCGAATCGCCGTGACTTCTGCGTGAGCTGTGACGTCGTTGGTCCCCGTCACCATGTTGTGACCTCTACCAACAACCATGCCCTCCTTGACGACGACGGCTCCAAAAGGTCCTCCTTCGTTTGCAAGGACTCCAACGAGAGCTTCGTCAAGAGCAATTTTCATGAATTCGGGATTCGGTCCAGTAATCATTTTTTCGACTTTTCTAGAAAAAAGGCCTTGTAAATATAAATGAATAAAGATCGTTCGAGAGAGAAGATGCAAGGAAATTATCAGCAGAAATTGGGTGTAAAGGATGCAATTCATACAAATAAAGATCGCAGACCAAAGTCATGAGAATTTTTCTTCATAAAATTTTGGGACTTATTTTTCTCGCAGAGGTAACCGTAAATTTAAACTAAAAATCAATTGCGAAACAGAGAAAAAATGAAGCGGATTTTTCCAGAAGGAAAGCAGCTGTGAAAGCGGCGTGACAAAGAGGAACGAGCAGACTCTTTTTCTCGGTTTCCTGAGCTTGTCGAGCCATTAGAGATATAGGCTATTTTTTGAGACATTGGCAACATTGGGCATTTTTCGGGTCAATAAATGTTTTTGAACCACTAGGGGATGTTCGGTAACTTTGAAGAATTAGAAAATTGGGCCACTTTGGGAATTTAGAGATGAAAGAAGTTGAAATACGAAAGATAAAAATTATTTCGCAACATCAAAGACAAAACATATCTTCAGTCGTCGGAGATATTGAATAATTTAAAACTTTTAGATATGCTAGGTGTTTTTGAAACTGAAAATTTTGGGGACTTCAGAACACTAAAGCGGATGTTTTGAACTAAAGATTTTTGAACCATTAGATAATAGAGATTCAAAACAAGTTTCTGTATCAGGAAGCTTTGAAGAATAACAGCTTGACAATTTTTTTCTGTCAGTTATTTGTCATTGTAAAAAAGAGAAAATTAAATAATAAAATGATTAAATTAAAATAAACATTTTCTTGAAAGGTTAAAGTTTACTAAAAGGTTCGATAATTTTTTAATATTTCAATTTTCATAAAAAATCTTTATTTTAGTACAAAAGATTTATAATATTTTAAATTAATTAGTCTTTATAAAAAAGTTTTTGTTCATAATCAGAAAAAAAAATTTGGAAGTTTTTGATCAGCCAATGATCTAAACGAGAATTCTTTTGCAATTTATTTGGTTAACTGGCGACCACTGAAAGACCAAAAGTTTTCGATCATTCAAAGACCATTTTAGAACTTCAGACTCATCATGATTATTTTACTGTAATTAAAAATAATTTAAAAAAATTATTAAAGCAACAATAATTTTCTTGATCAGTTTTCACTTTCATAAAAAAGAATATTTTTCCAAAAATTTTTTCCACTAATTGCTTATCATTAAAAGCAGAACTTCTTCGAGCTTTCCAACTTGTTTTTTCATCATTAAAAAAGAAAATTTTCCCATTCTCATGTTGATGAAATCATTTCCTATGAAAGCTCGTGATTTTGTCTCCTTATTTGAAATTTGTATTTCCTTCTTTATTGAATTAAATAGTGTATTAATGAACACAATATCGTTAAAACTAAGTATTTGGTTTTTAAGCAAAAATAAAATCTCAATTTTTATATTAAAATTAAATATTTAATTTTTTGGATTTGTTAAATCATGAAATGAGATAAAAAATTTGTATAATATAAGAACACAACAATTATGGTTCATCTTATTTTAATTTCATCATTTTAAGAAAATCACGTGCGTCCAGTTACTCATATGGAAATAAATTACTCTGTGACATAAAGTCATCTTTCTTAAGAATACCAAAAACGTACAAAGAATCATTCAGCAATAAAATTTCTTCTGGGATAATTTCTCTTCACAAATAAAAGGTATTTAAACAAAGAACACGAAAGACCAAGGGAAAAAAGTGTTCTTTGATACCAGGAAAGGAGAAAGTCCTCTTTAATATTATGAAGAAAAATAAATAACATCAAAACAAGGAAAAAATTTTCCTCATTAAAATTATTTTGATTTTTAAAAAGACCAAAGAGAAGAAATTTATTTCTGGATCAAAAATCATCAAATCTCGATTTCGAAGATATCCAACAAAGAGAGAAATCCGTCTGGATCAGGTTGAACCTATTTGCGATGAGAAATCAAATTGTCTTCATAGTTTTCAAACTTGGTTAACTCTAGAAAAATTTGTTTATTATTTTTCTAAAAGGCTAATTTTTATTTCGAAAAGACCAAGTACTCTATTTTTGGACTACACTATACTTCTGGATGTTTTTGATCATTATTGACAACAAGATCTTGAAAACTACTCTTTACACGTGGCACTTGTTTTTTTAAAATTCTTCTGGAAAATTCGATGAAAATGAATCCTTTTTTCTCAGAATTTTCTTAATCTTCTCAGTCCCTGGTTTTGGAATGAGGTTCTCAAATGACGACATCGGTATACGAAAAATTCAAAATGTAAAGATATAAAATTCAAAAAATTTAAAGAATTCAAAGATCTAATAATTCGGAACACACATGAAAAATCTGTAAATTAAAAAACCTTTTTTCTTTAATCTCCGGATAAAGTATACCTACAACACCCATGGTCAATAAATTTAAGCCCTTTGAGATCTACTCTTGAGACAGAAAGAAAGATAACCTAGGGTTAGAAAAGTTAACCTTCAAGAACATCAAATCCGGAAAATCTCAAGAAATTTGGAATTGAGTACTGTGATTTCTTTAAACAAACCACTAAAGTTTTATCAGAAATAAATTCAATAAGATTATTCTCAAACTGAATTCAAAAAGCAAATATCTCATTAAAGAAAACCAACTTTCCTTGGCTTATAAAAATATGAATTTTAGTTGAAAAATGTTTGAATTTCAAACTTGAGAAAATAAATTCTATAAGTAAAAAATCAAAAGTACAAAAATCATTGAGTTTTTTAATTAGGAAGTAATTTAAACAGGAATTAAAGATCTTATTGAATATCCTAATTAGAAAAATAGTTTTAAATATAGAATACAAAAAAATTTGACGAATTTTTTAATTAAAGGAAATTAGTACAATCCTATCATTTTGAAAATATGCTTTGGGCTTGATTTCCGAATTCTAAATTTTGAAAAATAACTGAGTTTGACTTCTACTTCAACAAAATCTGTCTACAATACTTCGAGAAGGTTAATGTCCGCAAATCCGTTGGAATTTAATAAATGTGACGTACATGGCTTTGCTCTAGAGGAAAGTGGTTTTTAGTTCTTCATTTATTCAAGAGTCCTTGTCGAAAAGTCAACCAAATCACGAAAATCCTGCAAAAGTCCGATTTTGAAAATTCACCAAAAATAGTATGAAAAGGATAATGTTTGGAGAATCCAAGTCCCGAAAAAACATAGGATCCAGAATCTCCAGTATCTGCTGACTTTACTTAAGTGCTTAATTTTCTATCGTTTTGTCAAGTGTCGAAGTTTCCCTTCTTTTTCATTAAAAATGCACTTTACTTTCCTGAATAAACTTCTAGTTAGTCTCGTCTCTGCTCCAAATCCAGTCTTCGTAGAAATTCCGTCTCCGTCCCCAGAGTAAAACAGAATTAGAGTACTCTGGGAATTCTGACTACCCATCTTTGATCATCTTCGGTATTCAGAATAATAAGTCTCAGAAGGATTAATCCTTCGTGAATTATGGTTGAAAATTTATCTTCGTTTTTGTTTCTTCTGAATCTTAGATTTTACAAATTTATTTTTATTTCCATTTGTATTCTTAACTTTCTTTTATAGACCCAACTTTGTTTTTATTTTCTGTTTTTTTAATTTAATTTTAATTCTTTTAAATTAAATTTTTTCTAGAAATGTCTTTCAACATGGCTTCTTGTATAAAATAAAGGAGAAAAACCTCTTATTAAAATCCATACCCCGTAATTCGATTTAGTTTCATCAATTTCTTCGGCTTGAAGTAAGTTGAGTTTTTTCAGAAAAATTCGAAAATGAGTTTCAATCACGAAAATCAGTCGTCAATAGCAATAAGGTTGGTTTTTATTGTTTTTAAACTTTATTTTGAACGAATTAATTTATTTATAATCTTATTTCGAATAATTAGCCAATTTGAAACGTCAAAATAATTTCGTATTTCCACATTTCTTAATTTTGTAAAACCAATTTCTGAATATCTGCAGAAAATTGTTCAGAATAAATGAGTCCGTTATTATCTTCATTAAAATTAAGTAGAAAATTGTTTTTCTGCTCTTGTTAGATGATTTTATATCTTTGGAAAAAGTAATTTAACTCTCATTTTATATATTTGAAAGACGTAATTTGACATTCGTTCTGTATATTTAGGGAAATATAATTTAACCTCCTAATACTGTCGTTTCATATCTTTAAAAATACTGTCAACCTCTTTAACCATATTGTTTTACATGTTTGAAGAGGTATAATTTAAGCTTTTAAAACATATTGTTTTACATATTTAAAAAGGCATAATTTAACCTTCTTTCTGTCTTCAAAAAAACATAATTTAACTTTTCTGAACGAGTGAGTATGGACGTCAGAAAAATTTGATTATTTTTAAGTAACAAAGTTATTTTATATTTTTGTGTCGAATGTCACCGATATGGATTTTTCGAAAACAAAAACATGCTCCTTTTATCTAAGAAATTATGTATTTTCTAATGTCATAAATTTCAATTTGATTCGTCTAAATAAAAAATGCATTTTTCGATTCCATAAACACCGTATTGAATTTTAAAATTTTTACGTGAGAATATATTTCTTAAACCACAAATTTTGCTTTAAATTTTTTAAACAAAAATTGCACCTTACGATTATATAGGTTCCGTTTCGGATTTTAAAATGAAGATAGTTTTTTAGACTTCGTAAATTCCGCTTTGATTTTTTAGAGTAACAACATTTTTTAAATTTCGCAGAGTTTTCTTTTTAATAACTGTGGTTTTTAATTCCGCTTTGAAGTTTCTAGAACACAAATATTTTTTTGGTTTTGTAAACTTTGTTTTGAATGCTTCCAAATGAGAAAGTTTTAACTTCGTAAATTTAAAATTCTCTAAGTTTTTATTTATAGCTTTTTTAAAAGTCAGTGTTATTCTGCACTTTTCCTTATTTTTCACAAATTAGAAGACCTCGCTACCTCGTTAAACTTAATGGAGTAAGGAAAACAAAAAACTTCTCTTTTTTGTAAATTCAACGACTTTTTGGAGTTACAAAAGAACAGTAATCTTCCTTGTCTAGATTTCTTAATATCTGACAGGTGCTGGAAGCCCACCTGGACAAAGTTCTTTTCGTATCCACATGGCCTTTTATATGATGTCAAAAAACTTTTGGACTTAGTAGCTTTACAAGAAAGACTATTAACTTTATTTAACAAGTTGTCTTTAAAAAGGTTTACCTCTATTCAAAGATATTCATATTTATTTAATAGCTCTGTATTTATTTGAAGAAGGTTGTCCTTGTTTAATTTTATATAATGGGTCATGATAATTTCATAGGAACCAGATTTGCTTTGGCTTTTTTGAACCTTCTTCATGTTCCTCTGGACAGTATGTCTATTGGAGAAGCCATAAGGTACAGTAATTTGTAAAAGTATTTTTATTGTATTTCTGTAAATCAAACGAAAACTAATACTTTTAGCTGGACACTCGTTATTTATGTTGAACCTGTTCTTTGTCTAGTGGGATTCATTTTGAATCTTGCCTGTATAGTCGTGTTCTTCACTGTATGGACCCATGGCTACTTCCGGAAGACATCTTTATTGCTGTACTTAATCGCGTTCTCCATCTGCAACGCTCTCCAACTTTTGCTCTCGATTTTTGTTCTCGTACTGCCAGCAGCAGAACAAGTAAATTTGACTTTTTGTGAAAAAAGTAATTAATTTTTAATTTCAGTTTATTGATACAGACTTGTATTTCTATGAATTTGACCTTTTGAGACGATTAAACGCGAGAACGATAAGAATAGGATATCCTTTGCTGATGACATCCAACTATGCTTCGATATGGATCTTGTCCCTCATCTGTGCCCAGAGATATCAGTCTGTATGTCATCCATGGAACGTTTGGAAACACAGGTTAACTTTCGTGAAGAAAAGCAAGAGATGCATAGCCTTTGTCGTCATCTTCGCGATAGGTACTTTTTTGAATTATTCATCAACTTTAATTTTTGATGTTCAATTTTGAATCTTAAATCTTAAATTTCCAGCTTTAACTTGTGAATTATAAATTATAAATTTCCAGGTTTGAATATTATTCGTTTTTGGGAACTGGAGAAAAACGAATATGATGGAATGCAGGAAACTCCCTTGAGACATAACATGTGGTACAAGATAATCCAAGAGGGGGTCGTTTACGGGTGCATTGTTTATGGATTTCCTATGTTCATTCTCCTTTGGTTCAATTTCAACACCTTGAAGCTTATTAGAGTAGATGAAGTGGGTTCTGTTTTAAGGGATCAAAGATGAAAAACAAATTTCAGCGGCATCGATGTCGACCATCTGCTGAACACAGAACTGCCATGATGACCGTGTCCGTCTTCATCTTCTTCTTCCTTTGTACTACGATGGCAGCTACAGTAAGACTCGTTATGTAAGTATTTCAAATTCCAAAGTTTTAGAATTTTTAACTAAATTTAAATACAGTTTTTTCATAAAACAGATTATTTCAACTTTTTCGGACTTTATATCTATATTTTTTAAATTTCAAAATCCTGGGTTTCTGGGATTTCAATAAAAATAGAAATAAAGTGTAATGTTTTTTATTTTTGTGTATGTTCCGAATCTTATTGTTTCTCATTCGGGAAATACAACTCTTAGAAATTGTAGTTTTTTCATCAACTAGATCAGCATTTCCTAAAAAATCAGTTATTCTGTGACAAATAGCAAAGTAAATTTCATTCAGTTTTAAACATATTTTCTGTAAATTCAGATTATACAGATCTACAGAATAAATACTCATATTGATCCTATTTCCATAGTGTTTGTGAATTCTCTACTAAGCAATGTAATTTGTTTAAAAGTGACGATAGAATATAAGTACATATATGGAGTCTATAGATGTATGAAAGCTATATTCACTTGAAATTTTTAGTTTTAATACTAAGTTACGTAAAATGGCGTTTCATGCAAAATGTCAAATTTAATTTTTACTTTTCAAGACAGAATAATCGATTTCGATGGTAAAAATAAATTTATTAGAAAACTCCCATATTTAAATTTCATAAATTTTTCAGGATTCTCTCAGACAATTTGTTCTCCTCGAGAGATCATCTATGGCTGATCGACTTGAGCAACTTGTTGATGAACGTCAACGCTCTGATCATGCCGATAGTTTGTTTCATCTTCACTCGAGGATTCAGAGACCTCTTTTTCGTCGTTCGGTATGCTCCTGCTCCAGAAGCCGCGGAATTGACCTTCAAAAATGGAAAGATAGTCCGTCAGAATCGAAACGGAAATTTTTCTCTTAGATGCAGTAATTCAAATCCCATTAATTCGAAAAATTCACATTCCAAAATTTCAAGTCATATGTCCTGTTGACTTCCAAAATATACATAGGAAGAAGTCTTTGTATATAAATTTGATATTTAATACCAGTTTTAAAATCAAATGTTGAATCTCTTGTTGATCTCAGGGTATATATTGAAATAAAATTTTCATATATGAATTTAATATCGGAATTCCTAAAATAACAGATTGGCTTTTTCATTGATCTCTGTAACACGTATTTAGTAAATTCCCTTCTTGTAGATCTAGAATCTAAACTTCAAAACTATAATTCGCTTCCCCCACTGATCCCGGAGTGTACAGATTGCGGTTATCACATTTTACCCCCAAAGGTGTGGAGTCCATATAGACGAATGTCAATGAATGTCGATGAACGTTGTTTGTCCATATTTGTCAATAAACTGATTTGTTTCCTTCAAAAGGGAAAATGATCATTTGCTCGTCTTTTTGAAACAAAAAATGGAACTTGAAAAAGTGGTCAAAGACGGAAAAATTTTTATGTTCCTTAGTCTTATCGAAAGTTAGTTTTTCATTCAGTTTTAGGCTTCGGCGATCCGTCGGAGAAAAGGCCAAAGATATAGGTCTTGTAGAGGACCAAAGGCCATAGGAATAGTAATAGTGGAGAAGCAGCCGGAGCTCTTTTGACGTATACAAAAGCCGGCTTTTTCCTATCTTCCCATATTTCCGTATTTTCATCCTCCCATATTTCCATCTGTGCCTTTCTGTTTTTCTGATTTTTTGCGGCTTGCGAACGAAAGTTTATATCTTCGGCAGCTGTGTCCGCATCTCCTTGGCGTTTCGAAACGTAATCAATACTGTATTCAGAAATCTACGAGAGGTGTTGATCATTTTATTGTCGTCCTTGTCCGAACGTCTTCTTTTTGTTCGCACCTTGTCGGGACCCAACTCCCGAGATAACTTCAAGATGGATCTAGACGGATCTGCTGTGGGTAAGAGGATGTGGCAGAGAGGAGTGGGGTCTCCCTATCTTCCGATCTAATCTCTTCTCGGACCGCAAATGCCGCCAAAGTTGGTTCATTCAGCGCACTGTCATCTCACCTATGATAATAAAAAATCAATAATAATCTGTTTTAGTCGATGGATAGTCTCGTTTTAACTTCACAGTTTTCATTTTCTCATTGAATCTTATTTTCACAATAGGAAGATTTTTCTAAATAGAAATTCAAAAAATGCACCTTCTCATTTGCATATTTGATTCAAAAGTCTACATTTCAATTTCCGATCCTCCGTCTACGGTAGAATTCTTCATTACAGTAATATTTAGTAATATTTTCATTACAGTATGATTTTGATGAAATTTTTATCCCAGTAAGGTCTTGGTAAAATTACTTATTATTTAATGTCTTAACAAAGCTTCTCGTTACGGTAGAGTTTAGCAGAATTAATTTTCTTGTGGTAGATTTCTGATGAGATTCTTGATTGTTGAATTTCTTCATGATTCCTGATTACAGTAGGATTTCGACATAACTTTCCGTTACTGTATAATTAACAAAATCCTTCGTCTTCGAGAAATTTCGAGATCATTATTCTTGTGTTTTTTAATAAAATTCAAGAACGTTGGGGAAGACTGATGATCAGGTTGGTCATTGTTTTTACTGATACCGAAGAAAAACGCACATCTTTGAATGGCCTCTCCAAGGTGATGGACAGGCAGTTGCTCAGGCATAACTTTTGGTTTCTTTGGTTTTCATCGGCCAAGTCTCTCCGTCTTGGTTCCGCTGTACAAGCAAGGAAGGACTTCTCCCGCCTCAAAGTCGTGGCCTAGTTTTTGGGGTACTCTGCCTAACCCTCTTATTCTGCGCAAAAGAGCCAATGATTGTTTTTGTATAAACTTTTAGGGCGCATATTTGACATATAGGAGATCAGCTTTTGCCATGATAGACAGACATGTTGGGATCTTTCCAACTGCGCAATCAGTCGAAAAGGTTCACCTGAGCGTGCCGAATTTTGCGGGAAGATTTATCTTTATCCACGGAACGCTTTTCTTGATTAAATTTTTCCGGTTCATTTAGTCTTTGGATTCTCTATCTGCGAAGATATTTATTTGTATTACTTTGTCTCAAATTAGCTTGTTTACCTAAGTTCAGTAGTCCTCAGGGAGTACCCGCGCAATTGACCTCAACCCTGAACTTCGAGAATTTTGAGTTTATTTTTTCTGGAATCACTCATTGGATTGATTTTTTGGGATCGACAAAGTCCGGATTTTCTGATCGATTCCAAATGGCCCACACTGGATAAAAAAATCCTCTAACAGCTTTGGCAAGGCCAGTTGGCCGCTAGTGAACAAACCGTCCAAAGACCGGATTGAATTTATCTCTCGATCCTGGACTTTTTTTAAATCAAAAAGATTGTCTAGGAATTGTTTTGTTGAATAAAAAATTCCTTTGGCTTTTGACCTTTAAAAATTTTGAATCATTTTTGACCATCAAAGATTTTTAAGAGTATAAATTCGTTTTCATTGTTTTTCAATAAAACAAATACTTTCTCATTTAAGGAAATAATTTCTCATTTAAAAAAAATAATCTTCTTTTTCCATTTGATGGCGATCGGAACCGAGATGACTAAGCCGAGTCGTCCTTGTTTTTCACCATCATTGCCGATGGCAGACCACCGTTCATTTTTTCAGTCCTAGCCATTCCTTCGCTCGATTTTTGTACACTTTCAACAATCGAGATGCTTTATGGCAAAAATCGATTGAATCAAGAATCGAATTTTGACGATCGTCTCCGATTTTGGTCCAGCTTTTCAAACGGTCATTTCTGTTTGATTTATCGGTTCAAGAACAGATCGAAAAGTCTCGGAATTATTCGTATGTAGAAGTTCCTTGTTTATTTTTAAGAATTCTAAATTTCCTAAAACTAAAAAAATGTGTCTGACTCATTTGATTAATTTCGATCGACTCACATTTCAATTTTTTTGGTACTTTTATCTTTGCATTTTTGAGACATTAGGTTTACTCAGAGAACCTGGACTGATCCTCGCCAGGACCTGCAAGCCACGAGTGTTCGTCGAGAACTCGGTTTAGTTTAGAACCAATCTTCCGGAGAAACAATATTGACAAACTTTTCCACGCGTGTTCCTTCGTTACTCCATTTTTTTGAGAAAATTTAGATCAATTTGAACTTCCAGACCCGTCGAAAGTGAGTGACTCGAGGACTGAGGGTCACGACTGGACACGACTCATGCCGGTTCCTAAACGATGCCCCTGGGCACTCCTGGTCCTCTTACTTCTTTTCGTGGTAAAATCGAATCTCGCCGAAGAAGCAGCTGAAGAGGAGGATTTGTGCAATGATAGAAGTTGTTATCCTGCCACAGGAAATCTCCTCATTGGTCGAAAACACCGTCTAACTGCTACATCTACTTGTGGTCTTCGTGGGAAAGAAAGATATTGTATTGTGTCTCACTTGGAAGACAAAACAAAATGCTTCTTCTGTGATTCTCGTCAACCGTGGGCTCCAAATAGAGAGCCGAACAAACTTTCTCACAGAATCGAGAATGTTGTGACGGAAAACTACAACGATCGAACGAAGAATTGGTGGCAATCTGAAAACGGTGTTCAGGTATGAAATAAGATTTTTGTAAGAATTAATATTGTCTTACAGAATGCTTCGGTTCGATTGGATCTCGAAGCCGAGTTCCATTTCACTCACTTGATCATGACTTTCCGTTCTTTCCGACCAGCCGCGATGATAATCGAACGTTCGGCCGATTTTGGAAAAACTTGGTGAGAATTTGTTTGAAATTCTGATTAACGTTTTTAAATCCTTAATTTCAGGTCCATTTATCGATATTTTGCGTATGATTGTGCGACCACTTTTCCGGGAATTCCTGAGGGTCCCCCGCAGAAACACGACGACGTCATTTGTACTCGAAAGTACTCCGACTTGGCTCCTTCAACAGGAGGTGAGGTCGTGTACAAAGTCATCTCCCCCCATATCCCAACCGAAAATCCCTACGCTGATGAGATCGCTAATCTCCTGAAGGTAACCAACTTGAGAATCAACTTCACCAAGATCCACACTCTCGGTGACGATCTCCTCGATTATCGTCCAGAAATTGACGAAAAGTACTACTATGCAATTTACGAGCTTGTTGTGAGAGGTTCCTGTTCATGCTATGGTCACGCTCAAAGATGTATCCCGATCGGACAAGACGGGGTTGCCTACACTGGAATTCAACAAGACATGGTTCATGGTCGATGTGAATGTACTCACAACACCAAAGGTCTGAACTGCGAACAATGTCAAGATTTCTTCAACGATCTTCCTTGGAGACCTGCTATCGGGGATGAGTCCAATGAGTGTAGAAGATGTAACTGCAACGGTCATGCTTCTCGTTGTCACTTCGATCAAGCAGTCTTCAACGCTTCTGGATTCACTTCTGGTGGTGTTTGCGATGACTGTGCTCACAACACTCAAGGAAAGAATTGCGAGCAATGTAAACCCTTCTTCTACCGTGATCCCCATCGACCTCTCCACGACCCCTATGTCTGTCGTCCTTGTGAATGCGATTCACGAGGGTCCTTGAATGACGGAATCTGTGAAGGAGAAGAAGATCCAGAAAGAGGATTGGTAGCTGGTAAATGTTACTGTAAGGCGAACGTCGATGGAAATAACTGTGACAGATGTAAAAACGGTTTCTGGGATCTCCGTGCCGACGATCCAGATGGATGTAAACAGTGTACTTGTAACCTTCTCGGAACATGGAACAACGAGGGTTGCAACAAACACGACGGTACTTGTACTTGTAAACGACGAGTCACTGGAGAAAATTGCGACCAATGTCTTCCTGAACATTACGGTCTTTCTGAAGATCCAGAAGGCTGTAAACCTTGTGATTGTGACATTGGAGGAGCTTATGACAACCAATGTGACATCATTACTGGAAACTGTAAATGTCGAGAACACTTTAGTGGTCGTCGTTGTGATACTACAGATTCTTCTTACTACTGTGCCAACATCGACCATCATCTATATGAAGCAGAAACCGCTACTATCACAGATGGACAGGTCGTCACTCGTGAGGGTAGTGGAGAAGAAAGAACTTGGACTGGAGAAGGGTTCCAACGAGTCAAGGAAGGATCTAACATGACTTTCATCGTCGATGACTTGATTAAAAGTGGCAACTACAATCTGGTTATCCGGTATGAATTGGACTCTAATGACCGGTCCGGATGGGAAGACATCCAGATCAACGTCGTCAGACCAGGAGATCCAGATCCCGACGGTCCTTGCGGAAACATCCAGCCTTCTGAGGACTTTGTTATCGCTCGACTCCATGGTGGTTACAAGTACTCGGAAGTGAATCCTCCTCTCTGTCTCGATAAAGACACAAAGTATGAGATCAGAATCTACATGGGACCAAAACGAGTCGGAAGCCCAGATTACTCATCCACCGCCCTGATCGACTCCATTATCCTCGTCCCTCCAACGGATCAGATCAGCATCTTCAAAGGAGATGCCGGCAGATCTTCTAAGGATCAATACGATCGTTACCAGTGCCGTCACTTTACTCTCCAGAATGTCCCAATCGACCGTCATCCACCAGAATGTCAACGTTTCGTTTGCAATATCGGTGGAGTCTTATTCGACAAAGCATTAGAATGTGACTGTGATCCAACCGGCTCGAAATCAGGTATCTGTCGACCAGCTGGAGGTCAGTGTGAATGTAAACCGAACGTTGTTGGACGTAAATGTGATCGATGTGCTGCCGGAACTTATGGATTCGGTCCCGAAGGATGTTCTTCGTGTGATTGTGATAGTGTCGGAGCTCTTTCGAACAACTGTGACAAACAGAGCGGACAATGTGAGTGTAGAGATCGTGGAATCACTGGAAGACAATGTAACGAATGTCAACCTGGATTCTGGTCCTTCCCCGATTGCCGAACTTGTCAGTGTAATAGTCATGCTACCATCTGTGATCAGAGAACTGGAGCTTGTATCGAGTGTCTGAACCTCACTTCTGGTCACAATTGCGAAAGATGCCAAGATGGATACTACGGAGATCCTCGTCTTGGAATCAACAGACCTTGCAAACCTTGTCCTTGTCCTGGAGGTCCTGGATCAGGAAAACAACATGCCTTCACATGTTATCTCCAACCTTCTCATGATTACCAATCAAGTGACATTGTCTGCAACTGCAAGTAAGTGATTTCTTATTACATCCAGTCTAATCGAACGATTTCAGAACCGGTTATACTGGGGAACGTTGTAACGAGTGTGCGATCAACTACTGGGGTAACCCACAGGACGTCGGAGGTTCTTGCGAGAGTTGTGATTGTAACGGAAATATCGACAGGAGTGTTGAGGAAAGTTGCGATGCCAAGACTGGAGAATGTCTCAAATGCTTGCATAACACAGAAGGAGTTCAATGCGAAAACTGTATCGAAGGATACTTTGGAGATGCGAAAATCAGGTCCTGTCAACGATGTGTCTGCAACGACCTTGGAACTAACAAACTGGAAGGAGCTTGTGATAGAGTAAGTGGACAATGTCCGTGTTGGCCCAACGTTGTTGGAATGCAATGTGATGAATGTGCTCCAAGACATTTCAATCTCTCGAGTGGAACAGGGTGTACATCATGTGCCTGCGACCCCACTGGTGTCGTGGCTGGACCCGATGGAGAACCCTTACTCGACTGCAATCACATCGATGGACAGTGTCAATGTAAGCCTGGTCGTGGTGGAAGAACCTGCTCCGAATGTCAAGACTACTACTGGGGAGATCCCGTCAACGGAGAATGCAAACGATGTGAATGTAATTCTTATGGAGCCGCTACACCTCAATGTCATCGGGATAACGGAACCTGTGTCTGTCGTCCTGGATCCGGAGGTCCTCTTTGTAACGAATGCGCTCGTGGATATACCGGAACATGGCCACAATGTCAGGCTTGTGGAGAGTGTTTCGATAACTGGGACAAAATCCTCCAATCGCTCAAGAACAAACTTGATGACTTGATCGAGAGAGCTAATAACATCGAAGACAAAGGGATCTCTTCTCAGTATGATGAACAATTTGAAGCAATGGAGAAGAGTCTCTCCGAAGTTCGAGAACAACTGGATAAAGTCAACATTTCCAACTCTGACGTCGAGGCTCTGAGGAAAGCCATGGACGACTTGAATAAGGAAGTCGAAACTGCCAAGAAGTTGATTGAAGACAGAAGTACTAAATTAACCAAGTTGAGTTCGAATGTCGACCTCGCAGACGAAGACGTCAAGAGATTGAATGAGACAGCTCAGGCCTTGACAAAGTTGGCAGAGGATTTGAATAAGAATGCAACGGAGATCAAGAAATCGGATGTCCAGGGAGCTTATCAGATCATCCGAGATTCTGCTGATGTGTCCGAGAATGCTAAGAGAGTTGCTGCTGAAGAAGTCAATAAACTTAAAAATGCTGAAACAGAACGTCTGAAGGCTCAGCAACTGTTGGAGAAACATGAGAAAGACTTTGAAGCTCAGTTTTCGGAGAACCAAGATGCTCTTCAAAGAATCCAATCGTCCATTGCTGACCTTGACAAGGATCTACCGTGGTTGAATAAACAAGTCTGTGGTGCCGACGGAGCTCCATGTGATGCTCTTTGTGGAGGTCCAGGATCTCATTGCGAATTTTGTGGAGGAACTTCCTGCGGTGGATCTATTTCAAAAGCTCAACAAGCAATTGAATTCGCTAAAGAAGCAGACAAATCCATTGCTGCCAAACAGAAAGAAGCCGAAGAACTCCTCAAACGAGTCAGGAATACTTCTTCAGCTACCGATTCCGCGAAAAAAGAAGCCGATACTGCCCTCGCTTCCGTCAAGGGTGCTGCTGATGATGCTAATAAGACCAGTGCGGATATCAAGGAACAGATCGAGAAGTTGGAGGAATTCAACAAGGGTCCTCATACTCAACCTCAGGAAGTCTACGATCTCGCCGAAGAAGTCATCAAGAACGGTATTCCTTATGAAGAAGAGAAAGTCAAAGAACTTTCTGATAAGGTTGGTTGAATTTAATTTCCGAAAATTATATTTTCTTACATTTGCTTAAAATCTACAAACTATGAAAGAAATTTTTAAAAAACGAACTATGATAACGAAGAATTTTCCAGATCCGACAGAAAGTAGGTGAAACAAAGGATACAGACCAGATCCTCGCTGAGACCAGAGGTAACAAGACTATGGCGAACGAGCTTCAGAAGAACGCTGAAGAAGCTTTCAACAAAGCGTCCAAAATCAGAAACGTCACTCTGACGATCCAGGAAGCTTTGAAGCAGACTGAGGAAGCTCAACAAGCGGCTCAGACCAAACTCGACGAAGCCAAGGAGAGACTCGAGAAAGCCAAAGGAACCCTCGCAGGATCCGATGACACTATTTCTGAATTGGAACAGAAAGCCAAGAACGCTAGTGATCTGGTGAATAAGCTTAAGACAGCTACGGATGATCTGAAGACAGAGTACATCAAGATCACCAGTAACTCCAAACTCGCTGGAAACAGTGCTGCTCAAGCGAGTGACATTGCTACTGACTTGGGAAAGAGACAGAAAACTCTCGATGTGAGTTTTAATTTTATTTTTAAAAATATTCTAATTTTCAAATCACTATTTCCATGTGCAAATTATGAAGTAGTTTCGTAGTGAAATTTATTTTTTTATAATGAGATGAATAGGATACAATTTTATAATATTATGATTGTGATTTTTGACTTTTTCAGGATAAATATAACGAAGTCAAAGAACAACTTGAAGGTCGTGAAAACGGGAACGACAACAGAAAGGACAGGGCTGTGAAACTCCGACAGAGAACGAATTCACTTTTGTCGAAGATTAAACGTCATAATGATGAAATTGAATGTAAGATTAGGAACGAATGATTAACATTAATAATTATGAACTATTTTAGCTCTCGAAAAGAGTGCAGATACACTCGAAATTGAGTTGACAGATTATCAAAATAAACTGGATGCTTTGAGTAACGAAATCGACGTGATTTCAAGACAGCTGGCTCAACGAGCTGATTATCACGCTACTTGTGACGCCTGAAACCGGCTTTCCTTGCCACCCTGGCTCCCGTCCGGTGTTCCTGGCCCTCGTTTCGTTGTCTCGTGATCCCGTGCAGTTCCATTCTCAAACATTTCCTTGACTTTTTGTTACTCAGAATCAGAATCTTACTGCCTTACTTTATGGAAGAAATCACGCTCTCTAAATGGTCAAATTTATTGTTTTTAATTTAATTATTCATCTAGCAAATAATACTGCCCAATTTGGATTTTCTACTTCCTTCAGAGGTAGTTCGTGATCTCGGCATTTTCACATCATTAAATAGCTTGTGCAATTGCCATAAAGAAGTTTCAAATACCTTTTGCTTGAATTTCACGACTGGAATGATTTTGTAATTTTATAATTTGGATAGCTTTACAATTTTTAATTTTTGTTGGGGAAATTTTATGATTTTTAAAACAAAATCAAGGTTTCAAATGTGATGAAATGCGTAATTAGTGATGCTCGTTGTTGCCCTTGGCAATCCGAAAGAGCTGCTGGGAAACTAGAAAATGAATTGTCATCTTTTCCGCTGAAAACTATAGCATACAATTCCAAATGGGTAAAATGAAACTTTATTACTTTAACGCGAGGAATCTCGGAGAACCCATCAGGGTGTTTTTGCACTATTTGGATGTGCCTTTCGAGGATATCAGGATCAACATGGAAGACTGGGGCTCGGAGAAGAAAAGTAAGTGTCTAATTATTTTAGGACAAATTAGTCAATTAGGAAATACCATAGTAATTTATTACACTAAGTAGTCTTATAATAGCTTAGTATGTTGGATAATGATATATAATTGAGTGTATTGAGTAATGATATAGTAATCTAGTGGATTAGGTAACAATATAACAATTTACTAAATGAGTGGTATTGTGTCGACTCGATAAATTGAATGACATAAGCATATACCAAATTAGGAAACGTAAAAGTACATTAAACTATGAGGTATGAAAATATATTAAATCAATAAATATTATAAAATATGTTAAATGAGTAAACATCGTAATTTAGTTAATTAGATAATTCCAGAAATGCCCCAGGGAACGATGCCTGTACTTGAAGTTGACGGGAAGAAGATATGCCAATCTCAAGCCATCATGCGTTACCTCGGACGTGCTCACAGTAATTACTGTATCTTTGCTTATGATAACTAGGTTTGGATTTAGATTTGACGGGCCGGAATCATCTCGAGAGAGCCATCGTGGACAGCATCGCGGACTTGGTCAAGGACTTTTACAACCAGGTAAAGCCTTACTATTACGCCAGACTGGGGTTCGGTCCAGGAGATGTCTCAGAGCTCAGGAAAGAACATCTGATCCCTGCTGCGGAATCCAAGCTGCCCTTGTTCGAGAAGTATCTCAAAGATGCTCACTCGGGGTACTATGTTAAGTCGGGATTAACTTATGTGGATTTCATTGTTGCTGAATTTTTTGACATTCTCTATGCCATGGAATCTTCGATTTTTTCCCCTCATCCAGCCTTGATAGAACATGTCAAGAGAATCCACAGTCTTCCGACGGTGAAGAAGTACGTCGAAAAAAGACCGAGTATTTCTCAAGAGATAAAAGATTAAAATTTTTTCTTTGTCTGAATTTGTTCAAGAGCCTTCAACTAATTAGTTAAATTATTATCACAAGAAAATTAGCTCTAGATTTTTATTTTGTATTTTAATAAGTATATTATTTTTATACCAAAGATTTACAAATGTAGAAATTCATTAGATTATATACAAAGAAGAATTCAAAGTTAAACTCAATTTACCAAATTTCTTATCTATCTTGGTATTTTTAATTACTTTTCTAATTTATATTTACATTAATTTAGATCATGTAAGTTAGCCTGTTATATTCTTATTGATTTATATTTCCTATGACTTAATTTTTTCCATTAAACCCATAATCTTGATGATTTTTACGACAGAAAATATTTATCACTTATTTTGGGAGAAGGTTTACAACACGATGTCTATTATTTTTGTGTTTCTTCACTATGTTTCGACCTTGGTTATCATTATTCTAACAAAATCGATCAAGATCATAAGTGAAATAAAACTTTACTGAGCAAGCAATTTTTCTGAATTTATGAGTTCATCTCTATTGTGACACTCTGACAATCAATCATGGTAATTCCTTTTGAAATCCCTTATCCAGTCGATTTTGAAAGATATCCAGAAAGATTTTCTTCATAAACTTCACATCTTCTACGCCGTTTGTGGAGTCAGGATCGGGTACTCGATAGCCTTCTCGTTGATTTTCAGAATTGTAAAATTACAGAATTTCCTTTTTGTAAATAAACATTTATCTGAGGAAAATATTTATCCATCAGAGGTTACAGTTTGGGTTTTTTAAAATTAATTTCTATTCATAGAATAAAAAATTCAAAAAATAAAAGTAATTTTTCCGATTCTATTTTTATCTGATGGAAACGTGCGAATTAGTATTAAAACATTTGATGACGAAAAAAGAGCGAAAATTGATGAAGTATTTTAAAAAAAACTTCAAGGATAAGAAAGATTCAACAACGTCAGGAGTTATTGATTTCAAACTTTTATCAATACAGATTTTTTCTATTTTTATTTTTTTCAATTTTCCACTTTCATTCTTTCTTATTTTTTTAGGTAAAATGAAAAAGACATTAAAATCTATTTTTCGCAAAGTACCTATCATTTGTGTTTTACTGTATAGAGTCCTTGAGAATCTAAATGAAAGTCAGAGATTATTTCTTTTTTCATTTTGGCTTTATTCTCAAAATTCTTGATTTTAATTTACATATTTATAATATTTATTCTTTGGTTTTTCGAACAATATTAAGTTTTAATTCAAAGGTCAATCAACAATTTGGACAAAAGGACCGGAATCTCCGACCTCGGCTTCTCTGAGAGGGAACCTCATTCTAACATGATCATCGAATAAATTGTCTCCGTAGGGGAAACCCCCTCTAACAAGATTATCGGAAAAATTGCTCACAGTAGAGGAAACCCCACTTTAATATGATCATAAAAAATCTCTTCATCAAGAAACCCTAATTTAATTTCGTTAGACAGATGGAGGCAACATTTTCGTCGAATTTCGTTGAATCTTGGCTCATGTGATTGTGTCCCGAATTTTTGATTTTTCATACGTGCTTTGCTCAAGAATTAACCTTTTCGTTTTGTGTAGTCGATTCAACTTTATCGAAGATCGATTGTTCAGGAAAATATAGCTCATTAACTGAGAGAGAAAAACTGTTAGGTTCTTTAAAGCAAGCCGACCAAAGTTGACTTTTATGGGAAAACCAATGAGAAGGGAATCTCTGGCCATTGTTGACGAGAGTTTTTAACGACCAAATTCTAAGATTCATGTGATTAGGGAAAAAAGTCATTAAAAACTTGTACCCAAGGAGAAATTCCATCCTACATAAACATCAAGAACTTTTTCACTTTTAATGTTGATAGGATCACAGACGAAAATTCTAAAACTTAAAACTTTAAAGACTTGGGAAAACGTCAGTTTGGTTACGATGGTGTTTCTGAACTTTGTTGATTCGGACAAAAATAACCGAAAAACTTTTTTGATGAAGAATCAGTCGAGAACTTTTTAGATTGATAGCAGGAAACAATTAATGTGTCGAGAAAAAAGAAACCATCAGAACCATCTTTGGAAAGTTATCGGAATTTTTTAAAGTAATTCGATTAATACTTTTTTTTTATTGTTTGAATAAAGAATTTAGCGTTTTTGTTTCTGATAAACAAAAGAACCGAAGATTTTGAAAAACAAATTCGACAACACTAATAGTGCACACTTTTTTCAAAATTCGAAAATGTTTTATTCAAATAAGTTTACAGGATTTGTGATTTAAAGAAAGTACACAACAAGATTCGAAAATATTTAATTTAAATAAATACATTATTTTTAAATAAAGTTACGACATTAATGCTCCAAAAAATATCTTCGAAAATTCAAAATCATCAATTTTAATTAAATTTACAATTTTAATTTTTCATCGAAATTTTTTAATCAAAGTAAATTTCTAAAAAACTGTTTTCAAAAGATGGAAATTCTTGAATTCGAGTGAATCTGCAGTATTAACCTTTAGAAAATGATTTCAGAAATCTATAAATGACGTCTTTTTGAAATTGAAAGAGTAATACTTAGTAATGAAACAGATTTCTAAAGGAAGCCTCAATTAAGGCGGATATTCAAGGATTACCTATAGCCGCTGAGTGAGCAAATCCATCTGAGGAAGATGTCAACATTCTGCTCTCGAAGCCTCGTTCCTCTATTCCCAGAAAGAGATTCATTTTTTTTCAGCAAAAATTCCAGAATTTGGACTTCTGAATTTGACAGAATTTTGTTTTTAATTAAAAATCCCCTTCGAAATTATGTTATTTGTTATTATGCATCGATGGATGTAATAATTTTCCTTGGGATTATACGTAGCGACATTTCGAGAAGAATTAGAAAAAATATTTTATTTTCCTTGTTTTCAGAAAAATGAAAGGTTTCTCAATTTTCTTGGCTTTTTTCCTCCTGAGTTTCTGTGTCGTCTTCGGCCTCAGTGAAAGTCCGGAAGAGTTCAAAGTTGATCCAAGGTTTGTTTCTCGAAAATTGGAATTTTTTGGAGCTTTTCAAAATTTTATGAGTTTTCGAAATGAACATGTAAAAATTCTAATTCTGAAAGTTCTAAAAACTTTTCGAAAATTCTTGTCGAGTTAATTTTTAGTGATATTTTTGAGTTTGTAATTTAAAAAAATAAAAAATTCTATAGACGCTATTCTTTGAAGAATATTATTGAAAATCATAATCCTTTATTTGTAATTGTAGAAAAAAATTTTTAATTTTTCGAAAATTATCTGTGAGATAATTTTTAATAATTATTTTTAACTTTAGAAAAATCAGTTTTGATAGTAGAAAATATCAAATTCATATTTTTTCCGTGAACAAATTGCAAAAGTTTCCAAAGTTGTAAAAAGAAAAAAATGGTTTTTTACGATTTTATCGAAGGTAATTTTTCAGACTCCGTTTTTATCCGAATTTTTCACTCCAGTTTCCGATGGCCCGAGACAACTCTCGAAGAGCTAGGAGAGCCAACAACTTGGCGAACATGATGAGACTCGGGAAACGTTCTAATATTAACCATACTCCAAGGGCCCTGAGGAACCCCATCCATTCGTGGATTTTCTCGGGCATTCCTCAAAACCAACTTGGTTTTACTGAACTTGATCTCGGACATTAAACGCAGAAGGAAGTCACACAAGTGGTTACAATGTCAAATATTAATTTTCATCATCTGCAATCTTGGTTACTTCTTTTTCAATGAAAGAATTTAGTTTCAAATTGTCACATAAATTATCCGTTCTCAACTTTTTTCGGTGTACTGTCCAAAAAAAGGAATAAATCGGACTAATGTTGAAAATCAAAGGTCGCCGTTCTGGTTCTCTCATCACCTTTGGAGTACTCCCTAATTCGATCAGAAAATGTTGTGGTCTTTATGATCTTTTGGTTCCCCCGATTCCTTTTGATTTCTTGTGAAACTAAAAGTACGGCTTTTATGGTTCGAGAAAAATGTCCTCGAAGCGGATGTTACTTATGAGGTGCTTATCTTTATTTTTTTCTAGATCAATTCAAGTCAGCGTTTTTCAACAAAAGATGAAAAACAACTTTAAAACGATCATTTTTTAAATTTTGAAAAAAGGAAAAACAGCTTTCAAAGCGATGAATTTGATTTTTTTCGATAAATCCAAATTTGTTCCGCGAAAATTTCCCTTTTTGAACATTCCAATAAAAAATAAACAAAGATTTCTGTTTTCAAATAAAAAAACTTGAAAATATTCCCATAAAAACAAAAAAATAAATAAAACTTCTTAAAAACAAATCTAAAAGAATATATTTTTAGAAAGTTTAGTGAATCAAAAACAAAAATAGCAATGACATGAAAATTTCTCAGTAAAAATAAAAGTTATTTTTTCAGACAAAGTATTTTATTGGAGACCTGAAAGTAATTTTTCCCTTTAATTTCAAATAAAATTTGAAGATTTTTTATAAACAATCAAATAAAAATCACAAAACGAGTTTTCCTAGCTGTAATCTCTTTTACTTTATTTTTCTTTTTTTCTTTAAGGTTCAAAACACATTAAAATAAAAACGGGGCAATTACTCTGCCCAAATGTTCAGCACCGCCTCGATTTACTGAACTTTGCCCTTTTGATTCTAAGAGTATACTTAGCCGACCTCGTTGATCAGGCATTAGACGATGAGATAAGGCAAAACTTTGGTCAAGTCGGGGATGCCAAGGAAAAAACCTGTTTCTCCCACTAGGTGCTGTTGAATTGTAGTCGGAAGAGCCCTGATTTTTGATCGGAGTTTAGGAAAGACCTCCTCGATAATCTTTTTCATTCTCGTCGATTCCTGCTCCGCCCCTGGGGAGAACGTGGCGAAGACCCCTGGGGCCGGGGGTTCCTCCTAGGGAAAGACGGAACGACATGGGTCTATAAAAACCCCGGCCAAAAATGAAGGAGAACAATTTGGCCCAATCATCTATTTTGACTTTTTGATTATTTGATCCATATAATTTTTTCGGAGAAGGTTTCGTTCTTCTTCCAAATGAGGTACACTAAAATTAAGGTATTGGGATTAAATTCCAGATCATGTGTCTAAGACGTGCATATAGATAAACTTGCTTATTGACCAAAGTACAACTCAAAAAAGCGCTCTTCTCAAGTTCTGCTGAGAAATCGAAGGTGAAAAGCATCGGTCGGCAGATTAGCCGTTTTAACTATATTTAAAAAGTGCATTTTTGAATCTGCTATTTTCCAAATTTCGTATTCTTGCGCTGTTAGTTTCTATTAAATTATTCTCATCGAAAATTAAAAATTAATATGGTAAGTCTGATAAAACATGAAAATTCCAAAATTAGGAAAGAAGGAATTATTTGGTGTGGTAATATCCTGTTTAAAATCCAAAAGTAGAGATCGCTTGGGATATGAGAGATTTTTTGAAGAATCTTCTACTTTTTAGAGATTAAAGAACTTTAGAGATCGAAAAAATGAGGTTCATTTATATTGTGCGCAAGGGATGAGATTTGTTTTATCATCGCGTCCCTCTTCAGCCAGATAAATCGTGACAGCAGACGGAATTTTGATCAAAGAGAGAAGGGGTTGTATGCCGTTTTTCGTGCAAAAGTAAATTTTGCTTTTACAATTGACCTGGTCGTTTGGCCAGTTTTGCCTCGCGCTGACTCTCGTGCTCTGAAGAGCGAGTGACCTATCTCTTACGGAGCTGCTTCATTTGTTTTTGTTATTTTTCACTTTGCTTGGGGCTTCGATTTCAATCAGGAACACTGCACCAATATAATCACCACGATGGTATGTTGGATGGTTGGGACGTTGTTTACGTGATTTTGATGTTTTATCTCTTCGAACACTGATAATAGTTCTTTTTAGATGGCGCTGAACCTCCGCGAGCAGTTCTCGACCGACAAGGTCATTGCGAACAAATTCCTTGTCTTGCCCTCGGATGACAAGATCCAGGCTGAATATATCTGGATCGATGGCTCCGGTGAGTTCCTCCGCTCGAAGACTCGTACCTTGAACTTCGTCCCTAAGCATCCTGATGGTGAGTACTTTTTCCTCATGCAAGTTGACGTCCTACTGTTCAGACCTTCCAATCTGGAACTTTGATGGATCTTCTACTAAACAGGCCGAAGGTGCTGATTCCGATGTCTTCTTGAAGGCTGTCGCCATCTACCGCGATCCCTTCCGTCTCGGAGACCACAAGCTCGTCCTCTGCGAGACCCTTGACAACAAGCTGCAACCCCACAGAACTAACTACCGTCGTCGCTGCGCTCAGGTCATGGACCAGGCCAAGGGTGATCACCCCTGGTTCGGAATGGAACAAGAATACACCCTTCTTGACGTCGATGGACATCCCTTCGGATGGTAAGTAAATCCTTTATCAGTGTAAATTTCTGAATTGTTTGTTTAGGCCAAAGAATGGTTTCCCTGGACCCCAAGGACCTTACTATTGCGGTGTTGGATCCAACAAGGTTTACGGACGTGACATCGTCGAGGCCCACTACCGTGCTTGCATCTACGCTGGAGTCAACATCAGTGGAACCAACGCTGAAGTCATGCCTGGACAGTGGGAGTTCCAAGTCGGACCCTGCGAAGGAATCGAAATGGGCGATCAACTCTGGATTGCTCGTTTCTTGCTTCATCGTGTTGCTGAAGAATTCGGAGTTATCGCTACGTTGGATCCTAAGCCCATCCAAGGAGATTGGAACGGAGCCGGATGCCACACCAATGTTTCTACTGAAAAGATGCGTAAACCTGGTGGATATCAAGAAATTGTTTCTGCTATTGAGAAGTTGAGCAAAGCTCACGCTGAACATATCGCTTACTATGACCCTACTGGTGGCAAGGATAATGAACGTCGTCTGACTGGAAGACATGAAACTGCCAGCATCTCTGAGTTCAGCTATGGTGTTGCTAGCCGTTGCTCTAGTGTCCGTATCCCTCGTCAGACTGAAGTTGATGGATTCGGCTACTTCGAGGATCGTCGTCCTTCATCCAACTGTGATCCTTACTGTGTTACGGAAGCCATTATCCGTACGTGTTGTCTCGATGTCAAGAAGCTTTCTCGTGTCTATACTCCTAATGATGCTGAGAAACTCCGCAAGATGATCAGCGATCTCCAGACTACTCGTATTGATGAGCACCACGAAGAGAAATAAACTGATTGCGAGAACTTGGGGAAATAACTCCGATTTAACATTTTGTTTGCTCGGGAATAATTAGTTAATTTTAGTCTATGTAGAATGTAACAGTAATCTTTAAGCTTTGAGATTTGAGTACTTGTGACACTAATTTTTGCTGTAAATAAAGACATGAACAGCATTACACGATCAAAGGGGACAATGAAAGTTTATTTACAAAAGAAATAAAATGTAAATATTATTGAGGTCAACTGAGTTCAGGGAAAAAATAGTTTCATTGTTTTTGGGGAGAGTTTTTTGTCAATTAAAATTCGGGAAATTGTCATTCAAATTTCATAAATAAGAAAGTGAGAAAATGAAAGGAAGAAATTGCGATGGGTTTTTTGAAGAATGTTTGTCCAGTAAAAGTATTCGAAAAATTCTCAAAAAAGAAAGTACGAAAAAATTTTGGATCGATCGATTTATCCTTTTTGAAAAAATCAGTTTTTGATGCGACATGTGGATCATATGTAGATGTGTAAAAGGACGAAAATCCTACATTTGAACTCTGCTTTTTTTGACTTCAGATTGGGATTATCGAAGAATTTCATCTAATCGCAGAATTCCATTAATCTAAGCAGCCGGTTGGGAGCTCTTTTGGTTTATCCCTTTCACTATGGATTGGACTTGGCTTAGTTGTTGGACAGACTTCATAGTTGTCATTGGAGCATTTGGCGTCGCGTCCAAAACAAGTTTTGTTTTTTCTCAGTCTAAAGTAAGGAGCTCATATATCGTTTATTTGTACAATTTTTTGTTTTAAATTAGAAACTCATATATCGTTAATTTGAATTATACAAGTTCTATTTCTTTACTTTCAGATAAGAAACTCACATATGGTTAATTTGTATGATTTTTACTTATTTTTTCAGTATGAAGACGCTATATACTATCAATATGGGTTATAATTGATTTCTGTCTGTTCTCTGTTATCGTTTTGATATTGTTCGGTTTTTTTGATAAAAATGTCTAAGACTCAATAATTCTGACCTTTGTTTTGTTCCTTTCGTGTTATCACGCGACTATTTTGTCGAGAAATAAATGCAAACAACTTCGTGTCGTTGTCGAACGCTTTCGGGATCAATGGTTTGAGTACATCTAAGAAAGGAGTTTGCAAATAAAGTTTTGTAGTTTTGCTGATGGATGGCAGCAATGAAAGGCCTATAGCTGCCAAAGTGGGAATTCCGAACCAGTACTCGTTAGACTTGCCTCCATTAGAGAGGTTCAATGACTGGATCCGATGTGTTTGTGTCGTTACTTTCGATTTGGAACTCGGCCAAGTAATTGAAGTGAGTTAATTTCCAATATCTTTGAAAATTGATATATGAAATTCTTTTTTCAGACGATATATCCCGGTGATGTCGAACTTACTGCTCAAGAAAAACTCAACATCTGCTACTTGTCCTTTCCCGACTCGAACAGCGGATGTACCCAGGACACTTCGTATCACTTCCGGATCAAGCAGCAGTCTTTGTCCTCGTTAACACCGGGGCAAATAAAATTCTCTCTACAAGCTCCAGATTTCCTCAAGGTCGATCCTAGATATCTCTACGGATTCGTCCATTTCCGTCAGAAGAAGAATCCTGATCTTCCTCGCGGATATTTCCAGAAAAGTTTAGTTGTTTTAACAGCCTTGCCGTTGTTTGGGCTCTTTTTCCATGTTGTCGACACCATGGCGATCCAGTTTTTCGATTGTGGAGAAGTAGCGATCGAATCAGGTAAAATTTTCGTACTCTCATATATAATTTCTGTGATTTTCTAGCTTGTCACTGTATCGATCAGTGGCCGTTGCCACAACCCGGAGAAACTCTGAGTTTGCCCTTTGTGGGCTCCATGATCCACTGCAGAATTCCACTTCGAAGTGATATTCCTCAAAAACAACTCCTTCTGGATTCAAAGTTCTTTTCTTCTTCTACTATTCCACTAATTTTACTACCTACGGTTCACGAAACAAATTTTTATGAGTAAGTTTCTTAGATTTGATCCCGGAGATTATGTATTTTTTCAGTTCGATAAAATCAGCATTGACTCACGTGCAAGTATTTTGGGAGTTGATCCTCCTGAACGAGCCCCTGGTGGTCATGGCCCCAACTCCAGCCACTTGTTCACAAATCGTGCAATCTTTATCCTCTATAATCTGGCCACTAAATTATGCAGTGGATTACAGACCGTTTTTCACCATCCATGATTCCGATTTTTTGGAAGTAACATCGAAAGTCAACAGTGAAGGTATTATTCTCGGTGTGACGAACCCGTTCTTTTCTAAAACACTCCGTGATTGGCCCCATATTCTGCGGGTCGGGGACCCTAACGGAGGTCAACTGTCGAACGCAGAGAAGCTCTTCCGGAAAGCATGGGACGGGAAGACCTTGGATACGAAGCCGGGACTTTACAGTCAGTACAAACCCTTCTTAACGACAGACAAGTCTCTCTTCAAGAAACTGTTCAAAGTTGGATCGAGACCGGATAGTGTCCAAAACGCGATTCTCAGAAGACACTTCCTGGAACTCACTCAATGCTTCATGATTCCTCTAGAAAGGTAATTATTTTCTCTTCACAAAGTATTAAGAGCTCGTTCCTCAACCCCTTGTGCATTTTTATATGGAAATCAAATTCATCTGCAACGATATATTTATCTGGAAACGTTGCTCCACTTTCCCCTTAGGCCAAACACGTTTTCAAAGGAGTAGAAAGTGCGCAAAAGAGACAAAAAAGGGAAAACGGTTTTTATTTCTAACACAGAAGGGAGAAGGGGCGAGAAAAGTAAAAGGGATTTATTTACCAGATCAAGACAGATTTGTTCTGTTGTCTGGAAAGACAAAACAGGCTGAAAATATAAGAACATTTTGGGTAAATACGTCTATGGGACGATTTTTGTTTCGCATTCAATGGTAGAGAAATTATGGATCAGCTATCAGTTTCTTTTGACATCAAACTTTGGCAAAACGATCCATACATCTGTTTGTATATTTGTGGAAAGAATGTCCCGACTCGCGCTCGGTTTTTGGAGTGAAAAACTTGGATTTTTTTCCAAGAAATTTCCAATTCTTTTAATTAAAGTGTAGAGTAGAATTATAACTGATGTTGACATATTTCAACGAATTTCACATAGAAACATAAACATAAATATTCCAAATATCAATTCAATTTTTACACATTAATTTCTTTAGGTATTTGTCTTCCTTGATGCCTCTCCGGAAGCATATTAGTCCCTTCAAGGCCCTTCCTCAAGCGAAACCCTTCAAGTTCGACGAACTACTCCAAGTTCTGAACCAGAACGGGTCCGTAATGACGGCCGGGGTGAAAGGCGACTGGGAAGGTCTCTACAGGAAATTCGTGGAGACGAAGAATTTCGAAAGCTGGCTTAAATCAAGGATGAAGGATGTCGACAGACAGTTACAGGATACTCATTTGGATGTCCTTTGTAATACGGATCTCTCACGGGAAAATATATCAACTAAACAACAGGTCGAAATTGTGGATTTAGTTCTAAAGATACGGGATAAGCTCAAGGATCTAGATAACAAACAGCACGAGAAGAAACAGAAGCTACAGTCGCAGTTGAACTCCGTGATGCGATCTGTCGATGAAGAACTGAAGTCACTTCTTCTCTCGAACGGTCCTCTACGAGAAGCCTTCGAATTCATCTGATTACATATCCATGTGTGTATAGATATCTATATATCTGTGCATGTATAGATATAGAGATATAATCATATGTATATCATTTCCTACTATCTTTGGTCTTTCTTGTCTGAAATAAATTGAGCAAATTATAAATTAGTGGTTTCTTTGAACACTTAAACATTTGAAATTTTGGTCTCCGTTTGGATTCCGGAGTTTTCGAAAATTTTCAGGCTACGTTTTTAAGTAAACAAGGAGTATTTACATTTTTAAAAATACAATGTAGGATTGAAAAGTTTGGAGAAAATTCATGCAAGCAACATATAAAAGGTGATTTTTAAAATAATATAAAAAGTTGATTTTATTTCTTGAGATTTTTAAATTAAGGTTAAGTTGAGAGAATTTGGAATTGATCAATATGGACTTATTTTTTCATCAAGATTTGAAATAATTTCGTATTGATTCTACAAATATCTTTTGTGTGATTAAGATCTCAAGTAGTCTCATATTGATTAATACGAAGATGTTTATTATATCATTAACGCCTAAAAATAGAAAGCTCTGTCGTCCCGGAACCGGTATTCAGTCCAAACAAATCCCGAAATTCTTCCTGGAGCTGTTTCTGGATCAATTCCTGGATTGCAAATAATTCCTTCGTGTTTGACGTGAAGGAATTCAGGAATTTTCGAGAACCTCAAAAACCGGCTTATTGCGCAAGGATAAAAAATTCAAGAACAGAAAACAAAAATTCCGGGATTCTTAGACCCCGCCTGTTTTTTGTTGGAGAACGTCTGATCTGAGAACGAAGAAATTATTACTTATTTTCAGACGGACAAACGGGCACCTTGATGGGAGGGCAATAATTTCGAACCGGTTGCTATAAAGAGCCGATCTTCTAGTCCTAACGTCTTGCTTCATTTCCTCGGAATCGCGACCTTTCGGATCTGGAGACTGTCTCATAAATTTTCGGAATAAAGTTTTAGAGTAGATTTAGGTGATTTTTAAATTTAGAGATTGTCCCCGATAAAGTTCAGAAGTAAATTTAATAATAAATTTTGAGATCAGATCTGAAGATTGTCCCTAATAAAGTTTAGGAAATAATTTGAAAGTGAATTTAATTCATTTTTTGAATTCATGATTTTTTCGTTTGGAAATAAATCTGAGAAAAGTTTAAAAACAAATTTCAGGAAAAATATGCTGGTTGTTTTTTTGCTTCTCTTGATTTCTCCGTTGATTTCTGCTCAAGGTGACGATAAATGCCTTCAAGGTTATTTCAAAATTGTTTTTTTTTTGCAACGTTTCTGATTTTAGGTCGTGACCGTGGAGACAATAGTTGTGGACAATCTGGAGGACTCAAGTTTTACTACGACAAAGTAACGAAGCATTGTCAGCCTTTCCTCTACAGTGGTTGCGGAGGAAACCAAAACAGATTCGATAGTGCTCAAGCGTGTCGTGATGCCTGCGGCAACGTCACGGTTCCTGCTTCTTCTGGAGGTCATTCTATGGTTCTGAAAGTCCGTAAGTAGTTTTAACTTAAATTAAATTTCAATTATAATTTTTTAATTTTTAAAATTAAATAAAATATATTTTTTAAAGCTCTATGTAGCGGAAAAGTCCGAGCCGCTGTGAACAACGACAGTCAGGCGATTTCTTGTGATTCCTGCCCTTCTGGATATAGCTGTACGGATAATCTTTGCTGTCCCTCCAAAGGTAATCAATTTATCCAAAAAGTCATACAGAATTATTTTTTAATTTTTATAATTGTAAATTATTTAGGTTTTAGAAGTTTTTCTCTTAAATTTTCTATTTGTCTATTTAATTTACTTTGTATTATTTTCTTCAAGTTTTTGATTTTTATTTGAATTATTTTTTAGATTACGCCTGTAACTTGAACTACGATGCTGGAAAATTCGCCTTCGTGGGATCCCATACCCCAAGGTACTTCTACAGTAAGAGCGCCAAGAGCTGTCTCCTCTTCACCTACTACGGAGCCCTCGGAAACCCCAACAACTTTGAGAAGTTCAACGACTGCATGAATTTCTGTGAAAATTAAACTAAAAAACGAGTTTATTAGAAAAATCCATTTTTTTGTAAAACGTGTCAGAAACTTTTTTATTTATTTTTTCTAGATCATAAAAATCAATGGCCAAATTTTGATTTTTCAGAGATTCCAATTTTGAAAAGGATAAAATAAAAAATTTCTTTAAATTAAAATTTAAAAGGAGGTGAAATTTGTGAAAAATTTGGAGGTGATTGTTGAGAAAAGAAAGTTTGGAGCTGGGCAGCATTCGGGACACTTTGGAGATTCGAATTTGAAGTCACCATCGGATAAAAGGATCCGAACGGTCCATTGGAAGTCCAAGCTGAAAGTGGATTCTTAGTAAAATCTAAATTAATCGAATATATTTTATTAAGAATTATTTTTAGTAGAATTTAAATTAATTTGAGAACTTTTTTTAGTAAAATACAGATTAGTTTAGAAAATATTCCGCTCAAAATTTTTTATTAAAGTTTAGATTAATGGGAAATGTATTCTAGTAAAGAAGTCAAAACACAACTCTTAAATTAAAGCTCGGATTATTTGAAAATGTCTTTCTAAACTAAAATAAATTGAAAATATTATTTTCATTAAAACCAAGATGAATTAAAAATAAACTTACATATCACCGTACTTTCTTTACAGTTTTTTGCTGGTTTCGAAGAGTTGCTGGTCTCGGAATCTGGAACATTCCTCAAATGCTTTCGATGTTTCGCTCGACGGTTTTTGAACCAAACTTGAATCTTTGGCTCTGGCAGGTGGATTTCTTTCGAAAGTTTTTCTCTTACGACAACATCTGGATAATGGCAGTTCTGGAAACATTTCTCGAGTTCTTCCAACTGGAATTCATTGAAAGCTGTCCGATTCCGTCGAATTTTTCTTTCTTCTCGATCACTTGGAGGACCTGTTAAAATAAGATAAATAAAATCATTAAGAAAGTTATCATTAATTAATTTTGAAAATCAAACTGTTAAATTATTTAAAAAATAAAGCTATTACATAATTCTGATAAATTAAATTACGAAATAATTTTAAAAAATCAAGTTATTAAATTACTAAAAAATAAAATCAGGATCATCTTGAAGAATAAAAATGGTAAATAATTTTAAGAAATAAAAATTTACTTTGATCATTATTCAAAATTCTGTTCTCGATGGAAGGATAAAATCCCATGGGCGGTTGAGTATACGGTAGATAAAATTCAGGACAGTTCCCAAAATGCTGTGCCATACAAGTGGCGATACTGACAGGATTCATTGTCATCGAGGAAGACATTTTTGGATCAACGACCTTGTTTGAAAAACTAAAAGTCGTCTGATTGCTGCGAGAACAAGGGGTTGTCTGAATTGTCTTTACAGTAGAGATAATCCGCTTTTCCATACAAGCGGAAACGACGTTTTTGTTGACTGCCGCACGTCGTGGGTCGTAAGCTTGATTGGGGGCGGGTCCTGGGTATCCGATTGGCAATTGGCACCAACGAAGTCGGAAGCTGATTGGGGACGAGTACCGATTGGAGTTGGGTATCTATTGGAGGTGAGTTCCAGGTACCCAATTGATAATTCGATTGGCACCAAGGGAGATCAGAGAGGAAAAGTATGTTTTTCGTCTTAAATTAGTTTTTATTTTCAATGTTTTCAATTCTCATACTCGAAAGGGAAAACGAAAAAAGTTTAAAAATAAATCGAAAAAGGTAAAGTTAATGATATATATTTAAAATAATTATATTTCTATAAAATAAGATCGATTTTTGTTAATTCATTTCGGGAAAGTTTTTCAGTTTTTTATAATGTCGGGTATTTTGGACTTTACTTTTAATGATTTCCATCAAATTTCGAAAATTAATAATTCGAAAACAAAAGATCGAATTCTGTCTAAACATGAACTTTAAAAGTTTCAATTAGAATTTTTAAAATATATTTTCGTATATCATTTTTTCTATATTATTTCTAAAATCGAAAATCCACATTTGCAAAATTTTCCCGAAATGAATTTTCAGAAAATGTTAGAAGTCATCTTTTCTAGTAAAAATTCAAAACTCATGAGAACAAGAGAATCTGGAGATCATCCGAGGACAAATCTGAGTTAATCTGGTGGAAAAGAAGGCACAGAAACCGAATATTGCTCATCCAATAAACTTCCAGATCAAATTTCCTCGAATTTCCTTGTGTCCCCAAATTATGCAAAAGGAAATTAAAAAACTTTAAACAGGAAATCTCTACAACTGAATTTTCTTATTTCAAATACACATGAATGCTCATATTTCTTCATATTAATTAACATTTACATCAACTTTGGAATTTACTTTCGCAAAAGCAACTGATTGGAATTATTCTAAAAATATTCTTAGAAAATATCACATTGAAATTCATGTTTGAAAATTTTCCAATTAATATTTATTTTTGAGAAGAAAGTTCAATTTAATTTATTTTGGAGCATTTTTGGTTAGTGTTTATTTTTAAAGAAGTTCTTGATTGGTATTCGTTTTTGAAGAAGTTCTTGATGGGCTCTTGACGTTCGCCGCTTTGTTGCACAATTAACATGTTTATCTTTGGCGAGCTATATCCCGGAAAGGAAATCCCAGGTTCAAAGGAGACATCCGCCCTGGAATCCACTTGCCGACGAAAAACCGGAGTTGCTTGAAAGGTAGATAAACTGCGCAAACAATATTCTCCAAATGAAGAGCACACTATTCACCTTTCAAGTACGGATTGTGTCCGATTTGGATCGACAAAGAAAAACAATTATTATTCGATATTTGATGAACAAGCACCTGAACAAGCTGCCCTCGATTGGAGCAGGGGACTTTGAGCAAGCCAACTCGAATCAATCCAATACAATTCAATATTTGTCTTCGATTTTCGAGCCACCGGAAGGCCGTCAATGAGCTTGTAATCGGTTCAGTAAACATTGCAGAATTTTAAAAGGGTCGAATATTGGTGAATTTCGATCATTAGCAAACTTTAAAGAATTTAGATTGTGCATAATTTTAAAAAGATCGAACGTGTGAATTCTTAAAACTGAATATTGATAAATCCGAACAAATCCGGAAATTGGTAGATTTTAAAAGCTAAAGCGTTGATAAATTTAATTGAATATTGATGAATCCAAAGTTCGAATATGTTACGAAGTCTACACAATTGAATATTGAAAACTTTAGAATTTATACATTCATGGATTGCAAAAGTTTATATATCGACGAATTTCGAAAAATTCAAATTAATAACCAAATTGCAAAATCAAAATGTTGATTAACATTTGTTTCATTTTTTAAAACCAGAAATTTGATTCAATAATATCCATATCCATATCCATAGCCATATCCATAGCCATAACTACCGTTTCCATATCCATAGTATCCGTATCCACAATTCTGAAGTTGTTTTTAATTAACCTTATTAAAAATTAAAAAGATTTAGAACTCACAATTCCATTGATAAGGAGAGGATTGCGGTTGGAGTTGGGGTTAGCCTTAGGGTGAGGATGGGGATGAGGATGAGGGTGAGGATGGGGGTGAATGTTGGGGCTGGGGATAGGATTAGCGTTTGGAGGGATTGGATTGAGTTGACGCTTTTGACGATTCTTCAACATGACTCGAGACCGGGGGATACGTGGACGAAGACCATTGACGGTGGGTCGTCGATTCTGGAAGCCGCTGAGATTGGCGATAGCGACAACCACGAAACAGAAAAGCAATATCAATGTTAGGTTTTTCATCCTCTGCTACTTCTACTACGATCACGGGGATATTTATAGTGTCTAAACTTGGAGCAGTTTATTTACTTTCGGCATTTCGGTAACCTGGATGATGAGGGAAAAATCTTTTTTCTATGAATATTCATCACTTTTTTCCGTGATCAAATCCACTGTTCAAATTTAGAATCCTCAATGAACTCGCTGACGAAATTGTTGATGAACCCATTGATGAGGTTGCCAAAAGTCTAAAATTGAATTTTTGTGTTTTATTCTTTAGACCTTGGCTAAAAGTACAATCATAAATTCTCGCGTCAACGACTTCTTGGAATTTTATAAATAACCTTTAAAGATTGAAAATTGCAAACAATCAAAATGCCGGTTAATTTTTATTCTTTTATTTCTAAATAAAAAAACCGATTCAGTAATATCCACCGTAACCATATCCTCCACCATATCCACCATTTCCACGATATCCACCGTATCCGCCATTTCCACCACTCTTGGTTCCGTTTCCACCGCCTCCACAACCACAGCCGCAATTCTAAAGTTATTTTCAATTAACAATGCTAAAAAGAAGTCCTAAAACTTACAATTCCGTGAACAAGAAGTGGATTTGGGTTAGGATTAGTGTTAGAGTCAGTCTTTGGGTTAGAGTTAGAGTCAGTGCTCGGGATAGGGTTGGGATTCGGGTTGATTTGACGTTTCTTGCGGTTCTGTATCATGGTTCGGGCACCTCGAGGGATCTGTCGACGAGGACCATTGACAGCAGGTCGTCGATTCTGAGAACCGTTGAGAATGCCGACAGCGGCAACGATGAAACAGAAGAGCAATATTATCGTTAGGTTTTTCATTTCAATTGTCTTTTACTGCGATCATCAGGTTTATATACTGTCTGATCCCAGAGTTGCTTATTTACTTTTAAAATTCCAATAATGTGGATAATGAAGAAAAAATTTCATTTCTATGAATATTCATCATTTTTGCCGTGATCGGTCTGCTGTTCAAATTCAGAATCATCGACGAATCTGCTGATAGAATCGTTGACAAATTCATTGATGAAATCATCGAAAAACTCGTCCATTGGATCTCTAAAAATCCATTAATGAAAGTGACCAAAGTCTAAACTTCATTTTTCACTTTGTTATTTACATTTTAGATTAAAATTTTAAAATTTTGAAATAAATTTATTCTCTGTATTTCGAATAAAAAACAAAATTTGAATTTTTAAAAATAAATCTGTGATTTATGTTGGAAAAACAAAGCCAATAATTTCGAGAAGACTTGTCACTCATATTGAAACTTGGAAGCGAGGTTAAAATTTTTTCTTGAGAGTAAACAAATTTATCACTTTTTTAATTTACAAAACAAAAGTTTTCGTGAGAGTAAATAAGTTCATCACTTATACTTTAGTTCAAATGGAAATTATGAAGTTAAACGATTTCGTTATCTGTACTTTAATTTGAAAGCAAAAATTTATAAAATTAAATTAGGTTGTTATTTGCATTTTAAGTTAAAAAAATAAATTTTTATAAAAGTGCACAAATTTACTTATATTTTAATCAAAAGTAGAAATTTATGAAAACAAAATACTTTATCAGCAGTATTGTTATTCATTGATTGGAAATTTCTACAAATAAATAGATTCATCATTTATATTTCTATCAAAAATAGAAATCTACGAGGGTAAACAAATTTGTTATTGCATTTGATCGGATTTTTGGAGGAAGGATTTATATCCCTTGACCGCCTGGTGGCGTTATTTTAAGTCCACACAGCTTAAAAAATCAGTCAAAACGCCTCCACGAAAAATTTGCCGAGATAAACGTCTGTCAAAAGTGCGTTTTACCGTTGAAAAAAAATCTTTCGGATTTCCTCTCATTTTTTTGCTGACAAGACGAACAGGAGTTTCGAGACGATCCGGGACCTCAGTCAGAGCAGGAAAAAATGAGATATTCAGGATATCCAACCCTCCCTCAGACCACAAGCAGCTGATATTTCTTTCTCTAGCAACTGTTTTCAACAATTTATTTTATTGCTTTTTCACAGATCTAAATAACCATTTTCTTTTTTGTTTCAGCTTTAACGTTTCTTAATTTTGAAACATTCTACTTTTTTCATTTTTAGAGATAAACTTGACTATGGCCCCTCCGGCAATCTACGGTGATCCTAAAATTTCCCACGACGAAAAGACCGGGACTGTCATCCTCGATGTCACCGTCACTGGATCGGATCCCTCGAAAGCGAAGTGGTTTTTCAAGGAAAACGAAATTGCCCAAAGTAACACGTACGCTTTCTCGAACAAGGACGAAGGAGGAAATCGTAGAAAATACATCTGCGAAATTAAAGTAAGTTATTTCTTTTTTATTTCTAACTTTATTTCGTTCAATTTTTCTGAATACTTGAAACACTTAGTTTTCCTGGACTTTTCAACTTTTAGAATTTGTTTTTTTTAAAAGTTTTTTCTGTTTGAAGAATTGTATTTTCTAGGACTTTGACAAAGCTCTCTCTGGAGAATACAAGGTGAAGCTGTTCAGTGCTGACGGCGAGAACTACGCTTCATTCACGGTGCAATCCGGAAGTGAGAAAATTCCATATTTGATGTTTTCAAAGTAAATTTAAATTCATTTCCAGATGCTCCTGAATTCTATGAGAAACCGAAGATTGTGCAAAGAGATGGCGGAAACGTGATTTGCATCAAAGTTAGAGCGAAGTCCCACCTCGAGATGAAAGCCGAGTGGTTCAAAGTAAGTCTACTAAAGTAAAAATTTCTACGAAATTTATGGAATTCACGAAATTCACGAAATTTCACGAAATTTTGCAAAATTTATGAATTTCATGGAATTCTCTTCAGGACGACAAACCAGTCAAGTCCACCGACAGACTCAAGGTTGTGTCGAAACCCGATGACAAGGACAAGGACGGCATCCAATTTTTGTTGGAAATCACTGGTCCCCAGAAGGAAGACGAAGCCAAATACAAATGTGTCGTTAAAAACGCCGAAGGTCAAAATCAACAGTCCCTCAATCTTGTTTTTGATTAAATTTTTCCATTTTCTTTAATGTTTTTAAATTCTTTACTTTCATTTTGTGGATTTTAGAATTTCCACGGCTCTATAAATGAAATAAATTTCTTTCGCCATCAATTCGGTCAAAAAATTTAAACCGAATTTTATAGTGCTAATTCCTTAAAGCTAAATATTTTTTATCGAGGAAAATGACGTAAATTTCCTTTCCAAAAATCGATTCGTCTGGTGAAAATAATTTCAAAATTCCAAAATATATTCCAGAGAAATTCAAAGTTCATAAAATATTTTTTAAAATTGACTTGTCTAGTGGAAATAAATTGGAAACGTCAGAATATTTTTGAACTTTTAATATTGAAAATTTTTTTGTATATTTTCTAAATCAATTTATTTAATGTAAATAATCCGGAAAATTGCAAAATTTCTGTTCAAAAAAGTTATTAAATTTTTCTGCATTCTTACAAATTCATTTAATATAAGAAATTTGGAAAATATTAAAATTTCTATTCAAAAATTGCAATCTTTTGTCATGTGTTCGTTTTTTCAATAAAACAAAAGTTTTCATGAGGCGTTTTTCACTGTATTTAAATTTTCCAAATTTTATTTTCCTCTGGAGCCCCAGCATGTAGCGAACTTTTTTCGACCAAAAAACGAATTTTGTTTGAGAAATTGTGGCAGAAAAAATCGGGATTCAAAAAATTTCGGAACTGAAGTCTGAATTTTCTGTCAAAAAAACAAAAAAACTAAATTGTTGCGACACCTAAAATTTGATATATTCCCTAATGCTTGTTTTTTCTGAATTCAAAAATACAATGGAAAGGCACGAATTTGGTTTCATCCTGTCGGCTTTACTTCTAGAGGTTTTCATGCTAACTTCACTTTGAGCAATTTTTTGTCAATTTTAATTTTACGATTTTTATATTCCTTTTGGTTTTGAAGAATTTTTATATTAATTTTGATCTGACGCATTTTAATAGTGCTTTTACGCTCGAAACTTTTTTCTATAATAACTTTATTCTTGAACTTTTTTCTATAATAACTTTCTTATTAAAAATTTCCCCCCATAATAACTTTATTCTCAAAACCTTTTCCCTACATTAACTTCAATTTCGAGGGTCTTTATATTAATTTTATTCTTAAACTTTTTCAATTGACTTTAATTTTAGAGATTTTTCTATATTGAATTTATTTTAAATTCTTTGCGTAAATTTTATTCAAAGTTTCTCCGTTATTAACTTCGGTTTAAGAAAGTTTTCAGCATAAAGCTCGATTCAAGTCTTTCACGTTTATTTTATTGTGGAAACTTTCTTCCATATTAACTTTGAGACTAGAAACTCCTCTTCCACATAAACTTTGGTTTTGGGAGTTCTTACTCAACATAAACTTTGATTTTAGAGACTCTAGATTGGATTTACTTTTAAAGATTTTTTTCTACGTTAACTTTGCTCCCGCAGATTTTTTCTACATTGACTTTACTTTGAAGATTTTTGCATATTCTCGAGGACTTTAAAGCCGTAGTTTTTCTGTTTCTTCCCCGCCTGAAAAGGAAGACGAGAAAACTTGAGTAAAGCACAGAATTCCGATTCGAGTGTCTCTTCTGTTTTTTAAATACTTTTTAAAATCATTTTTTGAATAATTTTCATTTTTAAAATATGGTTTGAAACAAGTTCGGAATTATTTTTCAAAATTACTTTTTTTTGGAATTATTTCCTGAATAAACCAAGTATGTTATTCTAGTAGAATTCGCTTCTAATTTTTTCATCTTCTTCATTTTCAATTTATTTAATTCTTCAAATTTCACCAATGGTTTCAAGTACCCTCGTTTTTCTTAAAGTCAATTTTAAAAAAATAAATTTGTTCTTTTATTTATTTTACTCGAGATGGAGAAACCTGAAGCTTTAGGAAAAACTGATTTCCGAGGAATACGTGCTTCATCCAGGACATTTAAATTTTTTTCATCCAAAATATTCCAAATTTTTTTCATCTAAAACATCCCAATTTGTTTATTCAGAACATTCGAAACTTTTTGTCCTTCCCGAACCTTTAAATTTAGGGATACATTTGCCGATTTATCCAAGTTTCCTCGAAAATCCGAAAGAACATTAAATCCACTTTTTCTTTTATTCTTGGACCGGCAGTCCTGCTTTTAAGTCGGGAAACTGGCAACACGAAACTCAAAAATTGACAAAAAAACTGGGGAATTATGGACTGGGTCATCGCAGGACTCCCTCGAGAACTTCATCGGGAACTTCATCGAGGACTCCCCAGGGGATCAAGTTCACCGTCTTCAGTGAAGTTTTATGTTGAGCAATTATCATTTAAGATGATCACTTTGGGAAGGAAATTTTTGAATTATTTATAAAAAATACTTTGCGACATTTTAGATTTCTTTGAGAAACATCTATTCTAACTCAGTGAGAGGTCTTTTAGTCTTTTATCTTTCATATTAATGCACGAGTTGAAGTTTATAAAAAGCTGATAGTTGAATAAGAAATGTTTTGACCTTTTGTCTTTCGTATTAGCATAAAAGGTTAAGTTTCGAGAAAGCTGATAATCTAATTAGTTTTTTATTTTTTCATATTGATAAAGAAGTTAAGGTTTTTAAGAGTTCATAGTTGGATAATTTCCTTAACATTCATCCTTTCTTCTAATATATCAAAGTGTAGAAAAAGTTGACACTTGTATAAATCTTTCAACTTTTTTCACATTAGTATGCATATTAAATTTGTTAGAAAGATTGACATTTGAATGAAAAATCCCTTAGTCTTGTCCTTCATATTAATGTACATGTTCGACCTTAAAAGGATTTGGATGCTTGAATAATTTTTCCACTCTTTTTCTCCTACGTTAATACACAAGTTTAAAATTTCAAGGATTCGATACTTACATGAATTGTTTGACTCTTTGTTTCCCATGTTAATATGGAAGTTGAAGCTTGCAAAATCCTAATACATAAATCTTTTCATCTCTTGTTTTTCATATTAATATGCATCTCGAATTTTTTAGGAAAAGATTGACGTTTGAATAGAAAGCTTTTTTTAGTCTTTTGTCTTTTGCACCAATGTACTAATTTCCGGAGTTTTTAGTAACTTCATATAAAATTCAACTTTTTCTCCACGTGAGTGCTGAAAACTTTCGGCTCGTCTACCTTGTATTTTTCCAAATTACTTCCAAGCTTAAACAATTACTTTGACTCGTCTATCTTCAAACTCATTCAGAAACTTAAAAACTGAATCCATCTCGCCTACTTTGTGTTTGTCAGAATTACTTTAAAACTTAGAAAAAACAACTTTCAGCTCGTTTACCTTGCATTTTTCAAAAATACTCTGAAACCCAAAAAATAACAATGAAATTCTCGGGAAGGAAAAGCATTGTTGAACATTTTGGAGAAGTTTTTTGTTTTTTGTGTTCCTTCTCAAAATTTCAGAATTCGAAAAATATCAATGAGTGTCCTTTGGGAACTTCGCGAATTCATCATGGACTGAAATTTCGTCTTCCATTTTCGCACTTTCTTTATAGTTTGTTTTTGGATTTTTAACTACTAAGACAATGATTTCCTCGGGTGTCTGTTCCGACTTTTTCCACATTAAATTCTGTATTTACATACACAATGATTTTCCCCGACGTTCATCTTGACTTTTAGTCTGGTGAATTCCCTGGGTTTCTGATGTCAAAAATCTTGAGAGACAGTCTATTCCGAAGTTCTATAACTACTTGAAGAACAATTTTCTCTCAAACTTCATCTTGGCTTTTAATAGAGACTTTTTCTAGCTTCTCATTTTTCATTTTTTTCGAAGGATAATTCGTTTTCAATATTCCACAACCAATTAAGAAATGTTTTAAAGTTTCGATATTCAATAAGAAAAAACTTTTGCATTTCTAAATTTCTTAAATTTTTAAAGACAATCCATTTTTGAAATTTTACAACTACCCGGAGAAAAGTTTCCCTTTATTATTTATTCTGTTTTTTTGCTTTCCGATTCTGTAACCACATGAGAAATGATTTTTCCTCTATTTTGCTGAATGTTTTGTTTTTATTTTTCAAAACTACATAAGCAGATTTTTTGATTTCCATCTTCATTTCTTTGAAATTCCTGGATTTTTCCCCAAAATTCCTGATACTTCAATTTCTGACAAATTTTCGAATTCCTAGTTTTCTTGAATCTTTGAAGATGATTCCGTCCGGACTCGAGAGGTGATTCTTTTACTCTACTCTTGGATTCTTTCAGTATGAACTTTGAATGTTTTAATATACTTGTTTCGAGTGAACTTTTTACGTCAAAGAATGCTAGGATGAATAAACAGGATTTTTGTCCGTTTCCAAGTCGAAAAAGTTTGTAATAAATATAGTCAATTTTAAATATTTATTTTTCATCAGAGTTTAGATTTGAAAGTTTTTACAATTTTCCCCACATTTATTTTTATCGAATTTTCAATAGAGTCAATGAATTTAAAGTTTTTTCAGATACTTTGTTTCAAAAGATGTTTTCGGATATCTCATGTCCTGAGTTTTGGTCTGAAGTACTATCTTTAAGTTCCATTTTAATTAGGTAACTTTCTTTTTCGAACATGGGTGGTTTATTACCGACTCATTCTGGAAATTCCAAACTTTTTTTGGAAAATTGGTCTCGACTTTCTAAAGAATGTCCTCCATATCCTTTTCTTTCTTTTCCCATCAACTCGAGGAAGATGGACTTTTCAGGGATCCGTTTAAGGGGCCTCAGTCCGCAACTCTGTATTATAATTGAGAAACGCGTGTTCAAATAACCTAATTTAATCCTTGTCCAAGACGAGTTTTCCGTGCTCCTTTTTCGACTCCATTTTCGAGGTTAAATTTGTTCGAAAAACAAAGAACTGGGAGTTTCTGAATTTCCTTAGTTTCAGATCATGTTCTAAAACATCCTGGACAGATTCGCCGAAATGAGGTCCGAGGAAGACCAGACACCTCCGGACAGGTTGGTGTTACACGATGTTTTCGTCTTCGCAGGCCTCGAGTTGCTGGGGACTCTGGCAGTCACGGGGAACATTTGCCTCATTATCGTTCTTCTCAGAAACAAGTACCTCAATAGAGCTAGGTCTGACACGTTTATAATTATCTCGAGCAGAATTTTTAATCAGTGAATAATTGTTTTAGTTTTATTTTGATGCTGAGTTTGGCTTTCGCCGACGTCCTTCATGGAATCTGCACCACGTGCTACTTTTATCCACCGATTATAATTCGGGATACGATACCGGAGTTTGGGGTCCGTATCTTCAACATCATAGACTGGACCGCCTGGAGCATTACCTTGACGTTGGTTACAGTAAATTAAAAGCAAATGATCTCTTTTTTGCAGACACATGAGTGCCATTTGTCTCGATCGATTGGTGGCGATTATGCTGTACGGTAGATACAATCAGATAGTTACTGTGAAACGGGTCAAGATATTTAGGTAAAAGAAAGTACAAACAAAAATAATTTATGTTTTTAGTATTCTTTGTTGGATGACCTTCGTCCTCATAAACTTCTCTTACTTTATTTTCAACTTTTGTTGTTTGATTCGACCATTGAGAAACTCACATTATTACACATTCGGATATGACGAAAAGAAAATAAGTAAGAAGTTTTTAAAAGGAAAAAATTAATGAATTAAAATCATTTAGATAACCAAAGTTTTTTGGGAGATGCTAATGTCTACATGTACACCTACACCCCGACGGAGATTACGACCTTGGTCATCCTCTCGATCAGCAATCCCGTCACTCTCGTCCAGCTTTACAGAAGACACAAAAGGAAGGTGGCTCTGCGTCAGTAAGTTTCGGATTATTTTTTTCCCAAGGATAATCCTAGCACTAAGAAATAATTTAAATAAATTACTGTAGCTACGTTTCTGACCAAAATACTCCTGGTTTGTGTTCATGGTCAAGAAACATACCGTACTACCCGAGTAATTCTGGAAAGTTCTCATATTTAAAATTTTAAGACACGCTCCTCAGCAGTCGACCCGTTCCTCTATAAAAGCCCGGTCTCAGTGGCAAAGGTATACGATAATACAGTCATTAATTGTGGTCTGGTTTCACCACACTACAGTCATATTGATTGTAGTACAGTTTGTTATACTACGGTTATATGGGGTGTAACATAGTTTCATTACACTGCGGTTATATTGATTGTAGTACGGCGTTGTTACACTGTAATTATGGTAATTGTAGTAAACTTCACTATACTACAATCATGAATCGTCGTATGATTTCACTATGCTACGGTCATTAATCGTATTTTACCCCACTTTTTAATTTACCGTAATGTGAACTCTGTTTTCCCTCTATTGAAGTTTAACATTTTTAAATCTTTGTTGTTTTTTGCACCATATATTTTGAATTTTTCACAACATAGTTTTAGTTTCACTCCCACAGGAATGTTAAATTAATCTTTTTTTGCAAGTATATAACAAATGACAGCTTTTTTGCTCTTTTTTGTTTTTGTGGTTTTTTTTAAATTTATTTATTTGATTAACTTTTGGCAACTTTTCAGAGCGAGTACGATGCTGCTTGAAATGTCAATTCGGATGGGCTCGAAACCCGTCACGAATGACGTCCGAGAAATGGCTTCCAGGCGTGCCAATCGTCAACAGCAACGAATATTACTTCAGGTCAGGGATAGTCTAACAAATCATAGTATAAAAATTAAAATACAATTTGTAAATAGAACACAATATAAATCGAAATTCAAAATAACAAACTAAAATGAAATTAGTTGATTAGTTAATTAGTATACAACATAACAAAGTAATATATAGTGCATAAATTAACACATAATACATAAATCAAAATGAAAGTAATTAATGTATAATAAATCGATAATAATACCATGGACAAATTTCAGATATCAGTCGTTGCGGTTATTTTCTATCTCTACATGACAACTTATTACTTGGTTTATTACATCTTCGAGACAGAAAACAAATGGGTGATGCTCTTCAACAGCTTCTTCTACTCCACCACCCACATGATTAATCCGGTTATTTACTTTTCGTTGAACAAGGAGATGAGAGCCCAATTGGTCCAGGCGATGACGGAACTTCTTGGTTTTATCTGTTGTGCTCCGACGAAATCCAGACCTGAATACGGTAGCATGATAAAACCTTCTGCGGAAAGAAAGTCTGTTCTTGACTGGCAATTTCTACGTTTGTCCGCGTTTGTGGTTTCCTTTTTCGGGATTGATCCGATGGTCCGAGTCCCCTCTAGAAATGTCACGTCTAGGAACGTCAGTTCGTCACGCTGGGAGACTTCGACAAGAAACGTCACATCATCACTCTGAGAGACAGATAAAAATCGCAGCAAATAGTTTTGATAGACGAATGGGATAATCTTTTCGTGTTTGTGGTTGTTCATTATTCCTCCCATTTTCCTGTTTAGTATACTACAAGGGTGATCACTTTTTGCACCTTCGCACCTTCAATCTTAATTTATGAAAGAAATTTGAAAAATTTTAGAAATTCAAACAAAATGGAAACTAGTTGTACAGCAACAGAAACTTCGCCGCTGTTTTCTTCTGCTTTGACGAACAATAAGGGAATCGCGGTGACGGTATCCAGAATCCAGAAGGGCAGTCTAGGATGTTCCCTGACTCAGTTAGTGGACAACTCTACAGAATCCAAAGAAGATATGCGAGAAACTCAACCCCTGGTTCCGGAAGAAGATGAAAACAAGAACCATGAAGAACCACAAATTGTTGATCCGGAGGAGATCGTGAAGGCTCGAGAACAACGGAGATCGCTCCTAAATGCGTTGATAAAAGCCCTGACGAATTTCACGAGTCAGTTTTCCGAAGAAGAAGGAGATGAGGTCGTTGCTGCGGTCCTCAAATCTCACTTGAGCCGGTTCCATCCCCAATCCAAATCCCTGGATCTCTCTAGGCCGACGATAAACGGAATGTATGTTCTTTGAGGATTTAAGAATATTTTAAAATTAATTTTTATAGGACAATTCGAGCATCAAATACTCTCCAATGCTTCGCTTTAGAAAATTCAGAATCTGTGATCGAGGACGGGAGTCCTATGGAAAACAATAACTCGATCAATTTTCTTTCTCCAACACGGTTCGAATTTAAAATCTAAAAAACAATTGATTTTTTAGAACAATTCTCTAGAAAATAATTGACTGATGTTTTTAAATAGTTGCTCTTTAAAAAAGCTAATTGGCTGATTAAAACAACTAATTGTTTTTCCCAAAAATAATTGGCCTTTTTATAGTCACGTGAAGTCTCTAGAAGACCCTCATTTTTATTCCGAAGAAAGCCTAAATAGCGAGAAACTGGAAAAGATGACGAAATCAACAGAATCCACGAGGATGACAAAGTCCATGAGATCTATGAAGTCCTCGGAATCTACGGAATCCGCAAAGTCAACAACGTGGAGACAGTGGTCTGAGCCGAAACGAGATACTAGTCCAGGGAAAAATACACACGAAAGCCTGACGTTGTTGCTGAACAATGACTGTGATTCCGAAGAAGACGACGTGATTTATCTTTAAGCACTTGTTCATCTAGACAGCTTATTGTTAGTTATATCCACGGGTAACGAAAATTGTGATTTTATTTAAACTTTGATAAATCTGTCCATAGAAAACTCTGTTAGAGACTTTCATCGATCCCAGAATCTTTGAATTTCCACCGACTTCAGAACCCTCGAATTGTTGCTGCCTTAGAATCCTTGGAAACCAGCGGGAGTTGTACCGACGTTGTTGATGTCGATACCATCAAGGTTTATGACGGTGGTGAGGAGACTCTGGATCGCTTGTCTGTGTTCGGGGGTGATGTACCCGAGGATCCTCTTCGCGATCTCGGCCCTCTTCTCAGGTGTATATTTTTGACAGATGAATCTGCACATGTCCCGGAGTACAGTATCCTTTGGAGCTCCTTCTGACTTTTCCTTCGCAACCATCTGATCAAGTTGTGTCTGGTCGGCCTTGATGAAGTCCAGGGCCTCACTGAAGGAGATGTTGAACAACTGAGCTGTTCTTTGAGACGACCCCACGATGTCTGTTATCTTCTTCGTGATGTCTGCAATGGTGTTCATCTGCTCGCTAGTACAGTATGTAGCTTGCTGGTTTCTCAGATAAGTACAGATTTCGGGGAGAGGAACGCCGTCATAATACATATTTCCCATGTCACCTATCAACTAATTTTAAAATGATTAGAAAAATAAAGAAATCAAAAATTACTCTTTGAATTTGATCTGATGTGAAGAAATTGCCGTTCAAGTTGATCATGATGTTCGCGAGTTTCACATAGCAATCGGTACTAGTTGCGGAATCAGCAGCAAAAGCGGAGACGAAAAAAAACAAAAAGAAACTGGTACATATGAGAAGTCGCATTTTCCGAATCGATTTGGACCGGAATCAGAGTGATATATCCTTTGATCCGAATATCCGCTTTTATACCCGTCTCTCATTGAATCACAATTAACAATTTTACAAAAAAAACTACTTATGGGATCGAGACCATAATCTTGCTATATAATCACTTAATCTGGTTTCTATGTTCCCCAACATTCCGATAATTGGAATAACTCAAATCTCATGTTGAAACATTCATAGTCAAACTATATAAAATGTAAATAGTTAAAATTTTTTATTGAAGTGTTCGCAGTCAAACTATATGGAAAATAAGTTTGAATAACTCAGTCTCTCATTGAAATATCAACAATGAAAATATATAAGAAAAAACAAGTCCGAATGGCTCAAGTGTCATATTGAAGTATGCATGGTCAAACTATATGAAAAAGTAAGTATGGATAACTCAAATCTCATGTTGAAATATCCATAACGGAATCATATAAGAAATAAGTTGGAATAGCTTAAATTTCATATCCAGACATCTATAGTCAAACTATGTGAAAAAAGTAAAGTGAGTAAGTTGAAGTTTGATTTCCAAAAATGACTTTCGAGGAATATCGGATTTCACAAACACGGCATTTTGATTTCTTTAAGGTTTCAAAAACATTTTTCATTCAAGTTTCTTTGGTTTTTATTTTTTATTTTTTATTCCGGACCTCTCATGAAAAAAAGGAAATAACCACTTGATTTTCAGAGATTTTTCACCTTGGATTTTTTTACTGAGATTTTCCGAATTGGATTTTTAACCGAAATTTTCATTGAAACTTCTCAACTTGGATTTTTCATTGAGAATTTTCAAGTCGGATTCTCATTGAGATTTTGAAATATAGATTTTTAACTGAAACTAAAAAATTTTTTAACTTGAATTTTCGTTCAGGTTTTTTTAATGGAAATTTTCGTTGGGATTTTTAACTGAAATTTTTAAAATTGGATTTTTGAACATGGATCGATAGACTGACGTTCGTTCGACAGTATGCTGGCGCATGTAATTTTCGGACAGGAATTGATTTTCAACGAAATTTACTCTTTTCGATGACCGAAGGTTGAGAGATCCCAAGTTTAAAAAAATAATCTATTTAGGTTTGTTGAATTGATTTACCTGAATTTTTTGAAGTAATCCATTTGAACTTTTTAAAATAATGTATCTAATTTTCGGAAAAAAAATTATTAAAAATTTCAAGGCTTATTTAAATTTTCCTCGAATTTATCTAGAGTTAGAAAATTCACTTTGATTTTAGATTTTTGAAGTGTATAAAAAGGAAGTTATTGGCTTTACTATTCTATCGATTCAGAAATCTTCCGACAGGTATGATTCCGACTACTTAATTTCCACCTAGGGAATTTTCACAATACTCGGAAAAAAGGATCTTAGTCCTTCCGATTTCCATTGTTCAAATGGCGGCAAACAAGCAGTCTTCATCGGCAGCCAGATCGGACTGTTTGTAGTAGTGCTCGTCTCCCTTTTTTGCGCATCAAAATGAGTGCCCAGGTTGCAGTCGATCTATATACTAGGTCTATAGATTCCGTCACACACAGCCATGGATGACTGCCGAGAAAACTGACGGACTCAAGGGAAATAAACCCCGCAATGATCTCCGTTTTGATCAATTTTCTAGATTGTTTTTATTGGTGTTTTTCTAATTTATATTTTTTTCGAGAAAATTAAATTACAAATTTTCTTAAACTTTTGATTTCTATTTTCTTGAGAATAAGTTGCTAGTTTTCAAAGTTTGTGTTTTTGAAAATTGAATTACAACTTTTTAAAGTTTTTTTAAGATTTTTATCTTTTAAAATTCTTTGGAGATTTGTATTTTCTAAATTTTTCCAATCTTTTTTTAAAAGTTGAATTATGGGTTTCATATTTTCCTTTTTATGACTCCTATAATTTATATTTTCCCAATAAATTATGAATTTGGTACTTTTCAATTGTTTCCGAAAATCGGATTTCAAAACTTGATTTATTCGACTGTTCTCATGTAAATTGTTGAAAATTTTGAAGCCACTTCTTTCGCGACGTTTGACTTTGACCCGATTCAATATCTATGATTCTAAATTTTGCGCGTCCGAATTTTTTTAAATGTCCGATTGCATCTACAGGATATTTTTCACCAGGAAAATACCTCACAAAAGATTCCAATTTGAATTATCTTTTTATATTAACGTAATTTTTTTAAGTTTAAAAAAGATCCGCTATTTTTCGCATTTAAAAATTCTTCCTTTGAATTTAGAGCATGACCTTTTTCGAGACTTAAAACAAGGGCTTTTGCCAAATTTGACGAAAGCAGGAGTTTTGCCTCAGGGCGCGAAATCTGCAAGAAGGATAAGTTTAACGTCTCGCGTCCTAAAAGCTCGAAATAATGAAGACTTCGAGGACATTTCGGACGGATGCGTCCTGTGGAAAGCAGTCAAGATAAAGTTAAAAATAAAAGGCCATGGACTTTCTCGAATCTCCTTAGCCAACTTGTGAATCTGGGTCCCGGGAGAATTGAGATAATGTCCTGGGGAGGATCTGGGATAATGTCCTGGACAAAAGTGACCTAGTGGGTGGATGGATATCCCGAGACGGAACTATAGGTTTTTACTGAAAGAAACAATAACATTCCATTCCCCGTTTTTCCAATGCTCGTGTTTTTCGTCTCATGATTCAGATGTGATTTTATTTTTAGTTTTATTTCATTTTTATTTTTAATTTTATTTCATCTTTATTTTTAATTCCTAAAGTCCCTGATGAAGATAAGTCTTGGTTTTCAGCGCTACTTGAGTTGGTGTTCGTCCCATGTGCCATGCGTGCTGGGAACCCCAACGGGCTCAAGTCGATCGGCCCGGTCAGCACTGCCTCGACCCTGGACCCCCGTCGAACCTCCTTCTGTCGGATCATGGATGATGCCTCTGTCGTCAAGTCCTCGACTCTTCCAGCAAATATGAGAGCTGGTAATTTATTTCCTTGTTTGGATTAACTTTTTTCTCACAGGAAGATTTGACGGAATTTTGTTTTCGTATTTGTTCCGAAAATAAGTTTCCAATTAGGAATTTTAAAAAATGAGATTCCGACATCAAGTGCGAAACTAGACAATTTCACTTTTGAAATCAAAGATACGAAATTCAATAGAAGTACTTCAAAAAAAATCTGGAAATTCGAATCCTGGAGCTTTAAGAAGTTTCTGGAAGTTAAAATTCTAGAAATGTCTTGGAAATTTCCGCAAATTCGCAAACAATGTTAATTTGTAATTTTGCAATACAATAGTTATTTAAAATTTACACTAAAACTACCGGTTGATAATGATTCGGCTATTCTGAGGATCTGAGTTTGGCAAAATGATAATTCGAAAATCGCGCCATTAAAATTCACTCGCTCCGTCTTCAAAATCAGATTTTCTACCTTTCGCGTTTCGCCAAAATTTAGTTTTTTAATTTTTTTGAATTTCTAAAAACGTTTGAAGCGAAAGATTCTTTATTTTTAAAAAATCCCTGAGATTTCATGCTAAGATGACTTTGTAATAATTTTCGTATTCAATTTCTACAATCACATGATTTTTGTGAGAATTAAAAAAGATTCATATTCATCCTCTCTTTTTTTGTGATTGTGTTTCGTTTGTTTATGTTTTTTGTCAGATTTCAAATGCTTTTGATATGTTTATGATTTCAAGTGCGATCAAAATGATAACGAAAAGTTTCTTTTTAGGCCTTTCTTCCAACGCGTCGATAGATTCCGAAAGAAAGTCCTTGGTTGAACGTTGTGTTGTCGTTTACAAACAAAGTGACGGGTATGGATTAACAGTTACCGGAGAGAACCCTGTTTTTGTGGATTACGTTAAGCCCGAAGGGGCTGCTTTTCACGCCGGTGTTCATCAAGGTGACAGAATCTTGAAAGTCAACGGGATGCCCGTCACACGGTCAAATCACCATGAAGTCGTCAGGATGATTTCTGGTTGGGATTATTTTTAAATTCTTTGATTACATCTTTTTCTAGAAGGACACAATGTTGCTTTGACGTTGCTGGGAAAACCGATGGACTGTTCTCCGAACTTTCTCGACGGGAGTCAATCTCCGAGTTCGGGTGAATACGAAGTTGGATTTTTAGTTTTAAAAGTCATTAACTTTTTTCGTTCCAGATTCCCCTATCGAAAGAAGATATGCGAAAAAAACAGATCTCGAAACTGAACGAAATGCTGCGTTCTGAACGGAACTTCATTGAGGTTCGTTTTTTTAAAGTACATAGCTTGGCCAGCCAGAGGGCTTGATGTTCGTCATCCCTATCGGATCCCGGACATCTGTCCGAAAGAAAACCACAAAGACCGTCATGTTGAAAACTACAAAGACTGTCATTTCGAAAACCGCAAAAACCGCCATCCAGAAAACCCCGAGGACCCGAGCGTCCAGAAAACCCGGAGGACTTTGGCATTGGTTTCGGTTTTAGTAAATAAGCGTTCTTTGCTTCGAAATTTTTTCTTTAAAGAAGTTTTCAATATTCTTCACTTAGGAATTTCTCTGTATTTTCGCGTATTTTTTCGTTATATCTTTGCTCAAATTTCCTTTAATATTTCTTTAAAAATCAAAAAAATATTATTTGTGTAAACTTTAAAGAATACTTTTTATTTGTTTTAGAAAATATTTTTTACTTAAACCTTTAAAATACTTTTTACTTAAAAAGTTTTGTCACTATTTAAAAACTTTGGTCTTCATTGAGACTTTTTCTTGATATTGTCTGTCAAGTGGCTGTGTTTTTTCAGAGTATCCAGTTGAACTGTGGTCAGGAGGATCAGGTCGAAGCCGTGAGACTCGCGCTCGAGCGGATCAACGCGCTACAACGACGCCTACAACTACTTTCATTTCAGGACGTGAGTATTATAATTTTCACTTTTTGTAAGACAATTTTAAAAACTAGGTATAATTTTTGAAAAAAATAAGTGAGGTCTGCGGCTGCTTTTACTTCTGGAGATGAGTATTATAATTTTCATTTTTTAAAAATAATTCCTGTAAATATAAATAAGTACCTTTTCTGTAGAGAAATAAGTATAGTTTTCTTTTCAAAATTTTGTGTTCCTTTACTCTTCGAGAAAATTGGGAGAGACAAAAAGATTTTTCATTTGATTTGTATTGAGCGCGAAAAACCATTTGGCACGCTGTTTCTTTCTGGATTGAGAAGGATAAAGCCGGAGGATCTCCCGCGACATTTGGTGGATGTAATTAAGAAAAACTTCGAGTCGCTTTTTTGGATGAAGCTACTCATCTCCATGCCATTCATCCGGAAAAGGACCGAGCTTGTCTGTCGAAATATGCCGATGTTTGTTATCCCCGGATTGTTGGAAGCCTTCCGTTTTGCATTTTTCTACACTCTAGCTTTGTTGCTTGACCCGAGGGAAAAGTTCTTTCGCGACCGCCGACACCATTTTCTTTAAAGTTTAAAATTTGTCAAGAAATCTCGGTTGTTTTTCAGGAGCAACAGAATCCCGTCACCCTGGAGCCTGTGAAGTCCTGGGTCGACTCCGGGGGGATGCATTACATCCCTGCGGTCGATATCGTGTCGATGGGGGGCGAAAGCGAAGAAGAAGACCTTGATACTCCCCAACAGGTTTGATTTCCTGCAATTTCGTAGACATTGATTTTCTGAAATTTTCATAAAAATTAATCCACTAGAATTTCTCTAGTCTATGGGAATTAATTCCTACGACAATAAACTTTTATGATAGTAATCTTTCTTTGTTTTTATGGAGATAAGTTTTTCCAGAACTTCGACCATGGACCGTTTCTTTCCTTGGAAGAGCTCAAGTCTCGACCGGCTCATCTGGCCTCGTTTGTAAATTATCTCTTGAATAACTCAAATCCGAGCAGTTTGGTGAGGAAATAAAAAACCAAAAACTTTAAATATCGGAAATTTTAAGTTATTTTATCTCATCACAGACGCCTATCAATCTTCCAACTCCTCTGTCAAGGAACTTCGGAGATTTGCTTATGAAATTTTCTCAACTTTTTTGATCCCGAATGCTCCTCTGGCAATGTGTAATATTTCGCAACCCTTGATCCAGACCATGGACAGGATCCTGAAATCGACAGTGAACGCTGGGGATCAGGACATGGATCAACTCCGGAAAATCTTCGTCCCGGCCAGAACCAAGGCCCTCGACGACATCAACGATTGTCTCGGCGACTTTCGACAGAAACGACAATATGGTATGTTATTTTCGACGATTTTTAACGATTTACAAATGTGAGAAATACATATGTTCATCAATCTAAAATATTTTTGCTCTTTGATGTGGGAAACTTGGAACATTTCTTAAATTTGGACTTCTTTACGATATAGAGTAATCTTGTTTTTCCAACTTTCATTCTTTGACATAAGAGTACTCTAAATATTTTTTATTTTTCCGACATGAAGTAATTTGAAATTTTATTTATTTTTTATCTTCTTTTGACATAGGATAATTTGAAATTTATTTATTTATTTTTATGTTTTTCGAAAGTGAATAATTTAAATTTTTATTTTATTCTTTCATATAGGATTTTTATTTTCTTTTTGACGTGGGGTAATTTGAAATATTTTTTTATTTTTCGATGTGGGAGAATTTTTAGTATGAAAGAAGAGACATTTTGGTCCGCCATCAAGTTGATAAATTTTGTCAAGTTTTCCCCAGAGTGAACTAGATTCCAAAAAGTTTGAGAAATCTTCCCAAAGAATTTTTCCCGAGAAAAATTAAAGCTTGTTGCATTGATTTCGGATGCTGGACAAACGGAATTTTTTTCCGGAGGATTTTGAATTAAAAACATTTCTTCAAGAAAAATCCAAGTTTTTTCGAATGAAAAAGCTGGATTTCTTCGAGTTAAAAAAACAGCATCAGTAATCACGGAACAATGGAGTCGGGATTGCATGAGGATCCTGAGGAAACAGCTAAATACCCCATTTAGGCTTGGATACAAACCAATTGGACAACATTGCCAAAGGCGATCACGCAATGGAACATAGAGTCAGCGAGCAAATTTTGATGAAGACATTGGAGACTTTGTACAACTCCACGAATGGCGACTTCGAAACTTCCGAGGCGAGGATTTTGGCCCTCATCATGTCCGTCGCCACCGTGATAAAGGTAAAAGGACTACTGTAGACCCTTATGAAATTTGTTTTTGTAGGTGGTGCTTGGAATGAGACCAAATTTGAACGCCTGGGAAAAGTTACTTGAAAAGTGCCCAACGTTCTTGACAGCTTCCAAAAGTAGTGTATTTAAAATGAAACCAATGATTAGTAAGCGGGTTGTCCAAATAAAAGGACACAATTTTGTTCTGAATCCAGTGAATCTCATCGTCCATTGTTACCAGTGCCGGGACGCCGTATGGGGAGTCAATGCTCAAGCTTACTTTTGCCAGAGTGAGTTAATTTTTTATGAAATTTATTAATTTATGAGGTTTACGAAATTAATTAACTAACTAATCTATGAGATTTTCTCATTTATACTTATAAAACTGAATTTATTTGTGGAATTTATTAATTTGTATAATATTATAATGTGCCGTTAATTAATTAACTCGTTTCTTGACTTAATCTATCTATTTACGTATATTAATTTTCCATTTAAAATAATTAATACATCTTAATTTAAAGGAGGATTTTATTTAAATAAAAGCCTTAAAATTTAGATTGTGATGTGCTTGTCCATAAACAATGTGCAACTCATCTTTCTGACCATTGTTATCCAGCAACTCAAAAGACAAAATCTGCAACAACAAAAAACTCAAAAAAACCATTTACATCCTCTACTTCAAATTTATTTGGAGCCTCAACTTCTGCCCAAAGTCGTCACGAATCACCTTCGAAGCCCTCAACGATTGAAGCTATGAGAACTTCAGCTTCGATTCAGCCTCTGGCAGTTTCGTCCGGGATCTCCTTGGGAAACTTGGACAGGTCGACTCCAGAGTTGAGGTCTATCCACCCACCCCCCATTCCGTCTTCGGTTTCATCTGTTCCTCAGCAATGGAACAGCACCCCTCCACCCCCACCTCCGGTCCCCAAGGGTTCCTCCGTCGTAGAAAATTCAAAGTCTACTTCCTCCGACTCCGGTATCGGAACAGAGGTTGGTGATCGTCCGGTGTTACGTTCCCAAAGTGTTCGAACCAAGGTGTGTCGTTATCCCAGTGATTTGTTATATTTTTAAAATCTTTATGGAGTCGGTTTATTTTTAAAACATTTTTTAGACTGAATTGGTACGACAATCGAGTAGAGGGAGATCTGCTCCGACAGCTTGGAATGCCGCAGAACAGTTAGGACCTCCTCCGGATGAGGCTTATGAGGAACCTCTGGTGACGACCTTCAGGAGGGGAGAACTCGAATACGAAGATCGACCTCCTGCTCTTCTGAGGGCGATCGAGATGGGATCTGTTTCGGGAAGTTCATCTCTTTCACAAGCCTCCGCCAATGAGGAGGAAACAAGGAGAATGCTGGAGAGAATCGAGCAGACGGCGTTAGCGGAGGGAGATAGTGACTTAGAAGTCGAGACCGAGGTCCCCCCTCTCGAATCCATTATTAGCTGGGAAATCATCCGTCATCTGAAACCTAAGGAGAAGAAAAGACAGGAAGTCATCAATGGTAATTTTATCTCTGCGTTTTTTAAATGCTTAAATATTATTTTTTCAGAACTTTTCCATACCGAGAGAACTCACGTTAGAAATTTGAAGATTATTTTCCGAGTTTTCTACAAACCGTTATTGATCAAAAAAATCGCCAGTCCCGACGTCATAAAGTTGATCTTCGCTAATTTGGATGAGATCATGGACATCCACACGGAGATAAAGCACAAAATGAAGTTAGCTCTAGATCTCTGGAAAAGAGATTCGACGTTGAACGGGCTCTATGGAGACATAGGAGAGCTCATGGAGGGTGTCTTCTCCGGAACCAACGGAGACAGACTCATGAAAGCAACAGCCGCTTTTTGTCAGCATCAACAACATGCTCTGGATTATCTGAGATTGAGATACAGTAGACCTAAGGAAGATCCTTTCACGGCGTTTTTGATGGAGGCTGAAAGTAATCCTCTCTGCAGAAAACTCCAACTTAAAGACATGATTCCTATGGAGATGCAGAGACTCGTTAAGTATCCTATGCTCCTGGAGACCATCGCGAAGTACACCAAGGACCCCAGTCCTGAACAGACTCAGATCTTGAACGCTGTTTCTTGTGCGAAGAAAATCCTCCAGGCAGTGAACAGTGCAAAGAGGAACGCGGAGAACTACAGAAGACTTGACGAACTTCAACGACGTCTGGACACTACGAACATCGACATGAACGATCAATTCGAAGCTTTCTTCCAAGACTTTAACTTTACCAAGTAAGTTTTAAACTCACATTTTTACATATTTTTGAGCTTTAGATTTTTATTTTTTAAATTTTAAAACATTTCAATTTTTAGACATAAGTTGATCTACGAAGGTCCCTTGACTTGGAGGATTAGCAGGACGAAGATGGTCGATCTCCACGTGGTCCTTCTGGAGACTTTGATGGTTTTCCTGACGAAAGCAGATGGAGTAAAATTACAATTGAAAGTTCATGAAGCCGGATTGACACCTTTGTTGAAACTCCATCAGATGATAGTGAAAGAAAAAGCAAACGATAAACGGGCCTTTTCTCTTCTAAGTAGACGTGATTTTAGAATTTTCGAATTTGTCGCTGCAACAGCCACGGAACGAAAGACGTGAGTTTTTTTACTTTTATTCAAAATTAGCTTTTTAATTTTATTTAAAGAGTTGGAACTTTCTTTTTTGTTAATGTCGTAGAATTCTTAATTACAGTTGGATTTTTTCAAAATAAATTATGGAGCTTTTCAGATGGCACCGATTGATCGAAATGCAGATCCAGGAGATTAGTCAGGGATCGCACCCAGAGGATGTAACTCCAGAAGTCAACTTGGATTCCCATTCTATAGGATCTACTCAGAGACCTCACTCGGCCTTCGAAGACAAGAGAGTCGAGAGGGTCCATGTCGTCACTCATCCGAGACTCGTGAACGCAAATGAGATCACGATCCAACAACCAACAGTTTTCGAACATGCTCAGCCGATTTTAACACCGACAGAGAGGTTGAGGAGAGACGACAAGTTGATCGTTGATGCCCTTGTTGACAAACAAAAAATACTTGCGAATTTCCTTGGTGAAGAAAAGGTTCGGGATATTTCAATTTTCTAAAATTTCTTTTTTATTTTCCATTTAATTTCTTAACAATTTTAATTGATTTTTTAGAATGTTGGAGAATTGGAAAAAATGGCAGAAACCATGGCGAGTCTTTCTGTGGGGGATTTGAAACAAAAAAGTTCGAAGGAATTGGCCATGTCAGCAATCGTCCAAGGAAACAGACTTCTGGATGTGATAAACAAAGGTATGAGTTTGAAGAAGGATTCCGGAGAGAAAGTTGTACTCAATGACTCCGAGAAAAATCTCCCTTCTGTGCCCTGTTATCAACTGACAGCAATCTCGGCCCACTTGATGAACCACTTGATGGCTTTACTCCAAGTCATTCAGGATCAACAATCAGAAATGTCCATCGTGAAGCAACAACTTTATCACTACAAGGTTTCTTTTTAATTTTTGACTTTTTTGAATTGAGTTTTTAGGACCTTGCTGAAAATGGTCCAGGGAATAGGACCGTGAGCGAAGAAACTCTGACGGAACCTCCTCCTCATATGCCCCCACTGCCTCCCAAGTCCTAGAATATTGGTCCTTATCCGGTTCCCGATCCTGTGCAATTCCGTAATTTTACATCAAGGGTAGAAATTTGATTTTCACTTTTGTACAGAAAATCTTGTTTGGTTGTCATCTGCTCAAACAAGTTTGTCTTTTCTAAATGGTTCGAATTTGGATGAAATTATTTACGAAAAATATAAATAAAAACTTTAAAAAAATTTCAACTTGAATGTGATATAAGAATGATGATTTTAAAAGCATTTAGTTTCATATAAAAGTATTCATAAAACGAAGAATTTGTTCTGGAACTAATTCTCATAGTTTGAGATTTTTTTTATATTTTAAATTGGGTTTCGGAAATTAGGAAAAATAAAAAGTAATTAAAAAATTCGGAACGTGTTTTGCATTATTAATACAGAGAAATTTGGAGGAATATAGGAAAATTTTTAATGACAGTTTACTCACTCTAGAAAATAAACTCGCAGATAAAAAAGACAGAAACGAGATAATTAAATGCTTAAATAAATTTTCGTTTTTTTTTCTCCATATTTTTCTCTGGAAACCATCCTATTGGATTTCTATACTTGTTTAAAAGCATCCCAATATATTTTTGAAAATATTTTCATTATTTCATACCTTTTTTAAACTTATTCTTCGAATTTTCTAAAATCCTCTTCAGATACCTTTTAGATATTTTTTGTGTTCCGTTGTAGTTTTTTAAAATGTTGTAAAGACTTTAGATATCTTTTAAAATACTTGAAACATTTTTTCTTATTTCCTTTTCCTGCCTATAATTACAAGTCTGTTCAGTTTTCTTCGAAGTTTAATTCTAGTCTGTGTTTCTGGGGCACTCGATGATGACACAGTACCTAATTTGTCTCCTTCATCCACTGTCAAAGGCTTTAGTTTATCATGGCATTTCTCATTTTTCTCAAATTCAATTTCCTTTTATAATTTTTTCTTATTATAACTTTCTTAATTTAATTAAATTTCATTCTACTGTTTTTTACAAATTACATTTTTTAAAATTAAATTTCTTTATTTTACTTTATAATTTCAAAATTTGAGTTTTCATTGTTCTTGAAAATCACGAAATTATTCGAAACTTAATTTTAAGAACCTTTTGGATTCTATTTTAATATACAGCTGAGTGTTTTATGAAAATTATTTTTTTTCCTCGTTTGAATTTTGAAATTTAAAAATTGTAGTTTTTAATTTAACTACATTGTCTGATCCTCCTCCGATGCATTGAAACTTTTTTAAGATAAAGGAATTATCTGAGGACAACTTTGAAGAGACACACGTATTTACCCAAGTTTTCAATGCCGAAAACAAATCCCAATTGAATAGACAAATTGGTCTTCGACAAGGACTGGTGAAAATAGGATGTGCTTGTTTTTATCATCAGTTATCTGAATCCATTCCTAGACAAGACTTCATTTTTGTCTACTTCCAGGAAGTTCCTAAATTTCCGATAATTCTGTTTCCAGAGGGTTCTTTGTCATTTTCATTCAAGATACAGGAAGAGATTTTCAGATTTATATTCTAATGTAAAATTTTTCGAATTTGGATTTTGATAAAAATATATCCGAGTTTATATCACAATATAAATATTTCTCACAAATACATTCTCATGTAAAAGTCTCCTAAACTTATGTTACAATGTATAAATTCTTCGAATACATTACAATATAAAAATTGGCTAAATTTGTGTCGCAGTACAGGAATTCGTTAAATCTATATTTCTATATAGGATTTTTCTAAATTTAGATTTTAATATAAGAATTTTTTAAATTCATGTCCCACTTTTGAACACGGATTTGAAGGAAAGGATTTTAGTCTCGCCTACATAAAGAGATTATTTTTTGGATATTAACCTTCTTGAATTTCATGAAAAGTCCATAAAAAATTTTTAATGACAAATAATTATTCAAAATTGTAAATTCATCCATCAAATCCTTCAAGCGGAGTTTTCATGACATTCTTCGTCCAAAATTTTCTGAGTTTAAAAAATTGCTTTCCTTAAAGTTTTCCGATTAAATAGTTTTTATTTTAAATTTTATTCAATTGCTAAGAATTTTTGCTAATTGTCTTATTTCGACAGAAGTACAGATTTGGTCTTAATTAACTTTATCTTTAAAAGGAACTGGACCGTGTCTTTGTGTTTTTCTTCTTGCATCAATTCTGTTTACTGTCCGGTTACTTAAAGCTCACATTTTTTCAGTGTTTTAATTACGTACTTAGGAACATGGAAATCTTTCCGTAATCTCTTCGAATTATTATTTCCATTTCTGACTATCATTTTTATTCATCAATTCCACAAAAATTAAGATCTTCTGTAGTTTTTCAAAGTCACCATTTAACATCTTTTATTCCTTAATTACTTCTTCAAAGATGAAATTCTTTAAGAGCATTATCTTAAAACTTTTATTGTTCAATGAATCTCTCAAAGATGAAAACTTTCTTAATTTTTTGAAATCATCATTTCATCTTTTGAACCTTTATATCTTTAAGAATAAGTAGTTCCTAAGCAATTACCATAATTTTTTTAAAGATGCATGTTTTGTAAAGATTTTCGAAGGCATTACTTAATTTCTTAACCTTTTTATTTTCCAACCGTATATTTAAGGTTGAGGGCTGAAATTTTTCACAACTATTAATTTTGCAAGTTTCGAAACTTTGAAAGTTTTTAGGAATAAAAATTTTGTGAAATTTTTTGTAGCTGATTATTCATACTTTTTATAAAAGATGTAAATAGCTAGGGTATTTTATTAATCTTGATAGACAGAACAGTTAATTATGCTGATGAGTTTGATGCTACATTATGAATTATTTATCTACTTAAAGTATCATGTCTTTATCCTTATAGAATATATATTTCTATTTTCAATAGGGCACAAAAACTAGTGCATCAAAGCATCTTCCGGATATCATATGCGTCATCCCTATATACTGATATATTATTCTTTGTACATTCGTTCGTTTATAATAATATATTGACCTTTTTAGTGTATCCGACATATTAATAGAACATATCAATGCATTAATCTATTATTCTCCATATATCGATGCACTGATAACAATGTGTTATTGTTTTTAGTGCATCTAATGTATTAATATAGAGCAGTAGCATATTATTGTCTATACAATAATTATGGATAATAATACGTCAATAATTGTTTAATATATCTGGTGCGTTAATACATCATTTCACATATATTGATGCGTTAGTAATAATGTTTCAGTAATTGTTCTTAATGTATCTAATATATTGAATGACGCATTAATACATCATCTTCACACATTAATGTATCCATAATAATGTATGAATAATTTTTTAAATGAATCCGATAAATGAGAGGCTTTTTATTGCGCCGGTTTATTAAATAATATGTATCAATTGGATTCTACAGAAAATCTCACTTTCATTTTTAATTTTCCAGATTCAATGCAGTCTTCTACAGCTAGTAATATTTTCGAGGAAGTCACGGATGCATATTCTTATTCCGATGGAGATGCTGATGGGTATATTGAAGAAGACGTCGATAAAAGTTATCACTCATTTACTTCCTTCGTGTACTCTGTTCTGATCCCCGTAGTCTGTATTCCTGGGGTTTTTGGGGCATGTATCTGTATTTTGATTTTCACTAAGAAGCAAATGAGGTCGTCGTTGAATATCTACCTCGCCGGACTTTCCATCTTCGATCTCGTTCTCTTAACCATGTCATTGGTGATTTATCCTCTTATGGGAGCATGTATTCAACAGGTAACTACCATTTTCAATGGAGTTTTCTGAGGTTCGATTTTCAGGAAGATCAAGGCCCAATCTGCCAGATCTTTTGGCATACATCTCTCTTCACTTACCCGATCTCCTTGATCGCCCAAACGGGTTCTGTGTGGACTTGTGTGGCAATTACGGTAGACAGATTCTTGGCAGTGAGATATCCCCTCCACATGAGACTCTGGTGTACTAGTAAAAGAGCCATCTGTGTTCTCAGCTTCATCACTATCATCAGCATTGTCTACAAACTTCCCTCAGCATTCGAGCTTTCTCAGGATGAATCCGGAAAATTAAAACCCACTTCGTTGAGGAATCATCCCCTCTACATAGCTATCTACATTACTTACGGATATTTGCTCTTTCTTTTGCTTATTCCTTGGGTCATCATTATTGTTCTTAATGTGATTACAGTAAACACTATCCGGGCCGCCTACAAGACGAGGAGACAAATGAGGATGAATCAGAAGACGGAGGATAATGACAGGATGACGAAGATGGCAACGGTTATGATAGTCGCCTTCATTGTTTTCAACTCTCTTGCGGGGCTCAACCAGGTTATCGAAGCATTCGACTGGAAAGTCAGTTTGCGACCTTATTTCTTTACAATTGGGAACTTGTTAGTTTGTGTCAACAGGTAAATTATTTTTTGAATTCGAACCACTTATTTTTTATATTTAATAATTAATATTTAGTGCATCAAATATTTTGATATATGCGATCTTTGGTCGTAAATTCCGTAAACTCGTTGTCGAACTCCTCTGTCCTTGTGTCCCTGCTCATTACAGACCCCTAGGTCGACAAGACGAAACTAAGGTAATTTTCAAACAATTTAACCGGAAAATGTTCAGTGAGGTTTCAGACTCAAGTGAGTTCGATATAACTCGCTTTCTTCAACTCTTTCTCTAGGTACTGTAGTTGGTCAAATTGGATTTCTTGTGGGTGCCAATAATTCCAGGATTTTATTTTTTATAAAATTACGAAAATTATTGGAAATATCAAAAAGTGTCTATGGATCACTTGTGTAAATTCCACTTGTGGAAGCAAAATCGACAAAATCCAGAGCGATTTCGGGTTCGTAGGCCTCACTGACGATTTTGTTGTTGACCGCGGATCTGGCTTCAAAGGACATCCCGAGACGAGTGAAGGCGTTGAGTTGGGAAATTCCTATGCTGAGGCCTCTGTTGACATTTATCTTCTGCGCCATCTTTATCACCCTCCCAGCTATCTCCTTTGCCTTGTTCATCTGTCTGCCCATGTAGTGGACGTTATGGATGATGTTGCTGCCGACGAGTTCTACACTTACAGTAACCAATGTCACTCCCACTACAATCATCAAAATGAGAATAGGGACAGAAACCGGTGGCCTGTAAAAATAAATACAAACGAGTCACATTTTTCTAAAAAATTACAGAATGTCTCCATATCCAATTGTGAAGATACACATAATTGAATAATACTAAAAAATAATTTTTAAAGAGTTTCTTTTTGAAATACAAACTAGACTGTCGATGAGTTTCATGGGGGAAACGAAGCTGATTATCAACCCCATGAGGATCGGATAACTGATCAACATGACCATCAAAACGAACATCGATCTCACAGGAGATTCATCAAGAAGTGAAAAAATAAATCCGCAAACGAATTTCCCAATATCGGAAGTCACCATCAAAGTCAGCGGAATCCCGACAATAGCATAGAATATGAAGAAGATCCTTCCGAAGGAAGTCAGTGGGGTCAGGAACCCGAAACCCACAGGGACCACTGTCGTGAAGGCCATCAAAAGAGCGGACATGGGGTTCCAGCTCCCTATGGAGCAACAGTTCCCGTAGAACATCGAGTCGAAAACATTCACGGAAATAGGATCTCTGAAAAGATCGAAAAAAACAGCTTCATATTGATTGAAAACGATGTCCATGGATCTATTGAAAGAGTCATAATCTAAAAAATTCATTGATTTATTTCTTCGAATCAAAAAACCGTTTTTATTCTGAAGTAAGAAATCAAAGGAAGCTTCTGCAAAATTCGAAGATTCTTTTTCCATAGTTTTGAAAGTGAAATTTCTTTTTTTATCTTCATGAGGTTTTTCGATCCAATAGAAAATCACCGCTCCACCAAGAACATATAAAATACAAAGAAGAAGTAATCCAAAATGAAATAAAAAAGTTGTTAATTTCTAAAAGATTATTTGTATTTAGAAATAGAAAATAAGCAAACTTTTCTTTCAATAGAAATCCCAAAAAAACGGAATTTCTTTCTATTGAACATAAACCTGCTTCTGAGGGTCGTTACAATATGGAACTTCTTTAAGGAAGACATGGGAATCAACTTTTCGAGAAGTCGTTAGATGTTTTTTTTTATAAAAATTCTAATGAACTTCGAAGAAAAAATAGAAAATTCTGTTCTCGTGACACAAAAAAGCCCTCGAGAATCGACAAAGTCAGAATTCAGCAAAAAATATATTTTATTAGAAATGCATAAAGTTCCAATAAAGGAAGTAGCAATAAATAAAGTAGAAATAAATGAGGTAGCAACAATGGAAGTGAGTAATAAAGAAAGTACTAATGGAGGAAATAGTGACAAAGAAAGTAAGTAATCAGGAAATGTTAGTAGAGGAAACGGTAACACAAGTAAGTAATATAGTAAATAATAGAGGAAGCAGTGGAAACGGAAATAGTACTCAAGAAAAACAGAAGTCGAAGGAGCTGGATACCGTGAAGCGGATCAAATGAGATTTATCCACGTAATTTGCAATTGAAAATAGTTAATTCCGGATTTCGTTTTTTGAATATGTGAGTTTTTTGAAGTAATCTTTTTTAATCTTTTTGCTACAGTTTTCGAATACCATTTGACACCTTTGGGACATCCCAGAAGTACGTAGGTTTTAGTTTATGCATTTTTCAATCCTAATTAGAAGCCTAGAGATTTGTTAGAAATTACTGTTTGATTTAATGGGAAAATTTTTACTTTTTGAAATAGTCGTTCGTAACTTGACCAATGTTTTCGAAATTCAAAAAACAGACTTTATTTCCCACAATGGTTAGTTTCAAGTATAAATGTCTAAAACTTTACTTTTTTCAACAGGAATTTAAAATCTAATAAATTTTTCAAACACGGAAAAGGATATCAACTTCGGTTTCTACGATTTTTAGTCTTAACTAGGAAGTTTAAAAATTCATATCTACACGACTTCGTCATGATACTACTTTTAATTTCTATGACAAGGATGACTTCTCAGACGTCGTGCTGATGAATAGAGATTTTTTATTTAATTTTGAGAAGAGGAACTTGGAAAAAGTAATTTAATTTTGGAAATAAATTTATTTTTGAAACGGTAGCTTTTGAAATCTAATTTTTCTGAACTTTTTAACATTTCCCTAGACTGCCTTGGATGTTCCGAAATTTCCCTAAATTTTTTTGAATGACTGAAAAAGAACGTCTGTATTCGATTATTCCAGCTTTTAATCTCCTCAAATGCTTTCCTTAAATCCCGACTTGTCAGGATAAATTTAATCCAGGTTCCGAACTACTTGAAGAATAAGGGTTTAAATTTTGCTTTAGGCACTTTTGAAATTCTTTAGATGCACTTATTTTTAATTTTTTGAACTTTTTCGACTTTTACTTTTTCCGGATTCTTAGTTAAATATTAATCGAGAATGAGACGAATTAAATGTGTCCTGGATATTTTTAAATATTAATTTCTTTAAACTTTTGTTTTTTATTTTTTTAAATTCCATCTTTTCTGGATTCTTAGTTAAATATTAATTAGGGCTTTTCGTGTTATATATCGTGCTCTGGATGAAAAACAGGATTCTGACGAATGTCTTCTAAAATCCGACTTTGTTTTTCAAGTTATGAGAGCGATTAGCTTTTCTAAAAAACACGCCCTGAAAGATTAAAAATTTCCCCTATATTTATCTTGGAAATCCCATAAAAATGTACTAAATCATGAACTTATTTTATTTTAATTTGTTCTCAGGTTTATTGCTTTTTGGTTCTAATTTCTATAAACATGTTTTTCGTACAAAAAACGTAATTTTGTATTACACTTAAAATAACTTTGTGTTATGGTCTTTTGAATAAAAAATTTCACATTTTACTGAAACTATAGCTATTGTATTGTGTTTTATTACAGTTAATAATTGCTACAAAATTCGCACGCAAAGTCTAGTTGCAAAGATGACGCTTCTTTATTTTTTAGTTTCTTCTAGTATATTTCTTTTTGTTTTCTCCAAAATATATTTCTTTTTAATCGTGACTAAAAAATGTCTGAAATCGAAACTCGTGGTTGTTCTCGGCTGCAATTTCAGCCAGATCAACAGCTGCTTTCTCCTCTAGAACGGCCTTCGTAATCTGGATTTACGACTCTGCTGGCTTTATGAGACTATTTTGAGCGAGGGTGGATGAAGGTGGATGACACAATTTGCTGACAAGTGACCAAGAAAAACGTCCGTTAAGTCACTAAATCAAGGATTTTCTTGAGTGCACGTCTGTTGTCGGAAAACGTCAACGAGGGTGTTGTCACGACGGCTGACGCCATTTCCACTGTTTTCTTTATGTTCGTTATTTTATAAAGCTGTATAATTGAGACTCTTCCTGGATCAGAAAAGTCATTAGTTTCTTAGCTCTAAACAAATCGAGAGTTACGAGAGAAATATCCTGGAATGAGATCATGAAATCGGGGATTTTGGATATTCGTTTCGAGACGATTCTGATGTTATTTATTTTTTCTACATTACGATAGTTTTGAAATCGAGACGTAGCATATTTAAACAGTTCTAAGAAATTCTTCTCGACACGATTTCGTAAGAATTCTGGTTTCTAATGTTTATAATAGCGTGGTTACTTTGTGGATGAAGATAAAGAGGCCTTTCACGATTTATTTGAGGATTGAATGAAGGAATTCCAGTGGCATTGAAGCGCAAACATCGGAATATCTGGAAATCCCTCGGAAGCTTCTTTTCCTGAATTTTTTCCTGGACTTCTGAACCGCCGGAAGTGAGGGAGTACGGAAGTGTATAAAATTCCCTAAAATTTAAAGATACTTTTCATTTGTCGGAAGTGTATAGAATTTTTCAATATTGAATGGTATTTTTCCTTTTCCGGAAATTTCGCAAGTCCGCTTTTCATTATTTTTTTCTATTTGTCTATTTTTCTAATTTATAATTTACCTATTTTTCTAATTTTGGACGATCTCATATTTCATATTTCTAGAAAGCTCTTGTTTCCTTTATATTGTTATTTATCTTTCGAGATAACTTATTCTGGGAAACCTGTTCCGTTTTTTGATCACTTAGGACGACCTGTAATCAACGTGAAAAGGAAGTTCTAGAGTTTCAAGAAAGTTTAAAAATTCTATAAAATAGACGATTTTAAAAACTCCCTCAGACGGATTTGTTATTTTTATAACGTCGAGGAGGATTTATTGTTTAACGAGTTTGATGAGATTTATTGAAAGCTTAAAACTTTAATGAGGCTTTACAATCCTAAAATGTAGTGGGATTTATATAAATTAAAAAATTCCTCAAACTATAGATGATTTCTGTAATCTAAAAAAGAAATTTTATGAAATTTAAATGAATTTTGGCAGAATTCCTTAATATCAAGATGTAAAAGGATATCTTCCTTTTTCATCAATTCAAGACTATAGTGAATGTATCAGAATATCATTTCCACTCTAGCTTTAATTAATCTTGTACTTCTGGATCTCATTATGAACGCTTCATTTTTCAATTGAACAATTTATACCGCCGGTGTTTCATAAAAATAAGTTTTTTATTTTTCCAAATGACATATCTATTTGCACAGATTTTCGAAGATAAACATCTCTCTCGTTCTCCTTGTGGGGGTGGTTGACAGTTTTCGTCTATATCGTGTCCCTTCATATTGTTTCCATCTTCCAAGAATTCTTAATGAAAAAGTTAAAGGTGAACTTTTATGAAATTTCCTGATAAAAAATTCAAATATGAGCTTTTCAAGGAATTCCAAAATATATTTGTATGAAGTTCCTTGATGAAAAAATATTAAAATAGTTTTCTGAAAATCCGTTTATAAAAGAATATTTAAAATACGAAAAAAGGTTTTTGGAAATGAACTTTCCAGAAACTTTCCTCTGGAAAAAGATTTGCAAAAATAAAGATACTCTTGTTGCTTGGACCAAGATCATTAAAAATTTAATCACCTTCTCGTGGGAACTTTGGATTTTAAAAATGTTCTGTGAGCAACACTCCCACACGATCATTATTTATTTTTTATTTTGGAAGTTTCTTTAACCATCAAAGTTTAATCGTCAGTTGATTTCGTCAAGAAAATTATTTTCGAAAAAAGGTGTTTATCCGTCTTGAGTCACCTGAAATCCCTCTCGTTGGATCTGGTTCTTGATGATGGACTAGTTTGACTTCTGACGTCTAATGTCTAAGACTGATTAAATCCGCCCTGGATAAATTTTTTTGGTTTTTATTACTTTTGTTCTTTTGTTTCTGAGAAATTTTTTGAATTTTTTACTTTTATTTCTCAAAGATTGAAACCTGTCAAATTTATTTTTGAGGAGTTTTAAAACAATTCTTTAGATTATTTTTCTTTGTTGTTTATATTTTTAAGAGAATTTCTTGAGATTTCTCCTCTTATGAAATTTCCAAAATTCGGAAGTTATTTTTGAGCTTAATTTAGAAAATTAAAATTTTGGGTTAATTCCATATTCTGGGAAATAGATAATCAACGCGTCTTTTCATATAGATATTATTCCGTTTTTTGAGTTAATATTTTTCCGTTCTTGGGATTAAAATTTCTGAAAGTAATTTTCTTCTTATTTTCAGGATTGAAGTTTCCCAAGATGAGTCGAAGAAGTTCCTCTATTGCTTCCGAAGACAGTCGGCTTTCAAGACAGCATACTGTAGAAAATGGCACCAGAAACTCAAAGAAAAAGTGGAATTCTGCTTTCCGAGTTGTACAATCTTTAAATAGATTCAGGAACGGCACAAAACAGGTTTGTTTATTTTCGAATTGGAGTATTTTGAGGAGGCGTTTTCCGGGTTCAATTCAGGTCGTTTTTAAATGTACAAACTTATTTTTCTTAAAATGAACAAATTTATTTTTTCAAATTGAACAGAATAGTTTTTATAATGGACAAAGTTTTTTTTTAAATTGGAAAATTTGTTTTCCTTTGAATGGGGGAAATCTATTTTTCAAAACTGACCAATATATATTTTGCAATTAACAGATCCGTTTTTTGAACCTGATCTGTCATTCGAGCCCGTATTTTCATAAGATGACATTTGTCCTCCCGACAAAGGTTGCTGTTGGGTCTGCAAAATGTGGATTTTAAAGTCCTATTTTCTCAGGCAATTTTCTGCCAGGTACAGACAGTCGTTCAGAAGGGATTTGGAAATTTAAGAAGTTTAAGGTCAAATATTTGTCAAAGTCTCAATAGTACAGAAGGAGAATTCTTAAAATAAATTATTAAAAATGGAAAAATATTTTACTTTCAAAGATTTGGAAATAATCCATCAGAAAAATTCTAAATATAGTACTAAAGGAATTCCAAATATAATCTGTCAGAAAAATTTAGCAATTCGTCACCAAAAATAGCTGAATTGTTTTCCACCAGAAAGGTCCAAAGATTTTCTGGTGGAAGAGTCTTAATTAATTTTCACTAGGAAGATTTTAGATAATTTTCACTAAAAAACTTCAAATACTTTCAACCAGAAAAGGTTCAAAGATTTTTACTAAAAAATTCTTTAAACCTTTCCACCAAAAATTTGTATATATTTTCTCCCAAAAATAGTCCTAATTATTTTCCACCAGAAAAATTTTCAATAATTTCTACTAGAAAAGTCTTAAATGATTTTCACCAAAAGAAGTCTGGCATTTTCCACTAGAAAAGTTTTAAATATAGTATGCTGGAAAAGTTTTAAATAGTCCATTGAAAAAAACAACACTCTTGGGCAATAGAAGTCAAATTATGGCTTCTAGACCACAAAAAAATGGGTTTTCTTTGTATCAAAAACAGCTCTATTTTAGAAATACTTAATCCTCGAATTGAAGTCCATTCAAACCTACTAAAGTCCGCTGGATTTTTTATGGTCAATAGGATCCAAAAATAGATGTTTTCAAAAATCAAATTTTCAAACTTTTCTTCGGGCAATATTTTTTAAATGAGATTCTTGGTTTTTTTGCTTTTTACATTAATTTAACATGACACTCTTGACTTCGATACGGACAGAATATGAACTTCCATATGAACCTTTGCATGAAGACATATGGACTCTGATACTGTAAATCGAGGCCGCTTTTGATGAAGATGGAATTTGAGGAGTCATGAAGAGAAAAAAACAACGACGTAGAACCCAGTTTTTCTTTTTTCGTTAATTGAAAAACCAGAAGCGGACACTTCTTTCTCGACATGGAATTCCATAACAAGTTGTCGAAATTCCCAAAGATGTTTTTTTTGTTCTTTGGTAACTTTAATCACTTTTCTAAGCTCTGAAAATTGAACTTTGAGAATTTAATGGAGCACTTGTACTTCGTCGAAAAGAAACTTCCCTACGGCCATTCACACTTCCCGAGTTTTCTTTGCAAGCTACCAATTTTTATGAAATCCCATTTTATATTTTTTAAATTCTGTATTACGAAATTAATACAATGGATAGTTCTCTTTTTATTTGCTTATATTTGCAAGCCACCGATTTCCTATGAAACCCCATTTTATATTCTCTGAAATTTGAATTACGAAATTAATACAACAGACAATTTCTTTTCGATTTTCTTGCTCCTCAAACTGCCAATTTTTTACGTAATCCTGTTTTATGTTTTTAAAATTCTATACTATGAAACTTGTGTAGTACATGATCTCTATTTCATACTTATTTCTCAATATGGCAATATCTCTAATGTACTGCTGTTTTATTAATATAATGAACGAGTTTTTCGAAATTCTTGCATTTTACTTTCCTTGGATATAGTTCTCGGATTAATACAATAAATAATTTTTCTCATTTCCTCATTTGTCAATTTCCCATCTTTAAAATATATCTTTTTAGTTTTTAGTCTTTTATATGCGATGTTTTAAAATTAATGTATTGAAGACTTTATGAGAATTCTACTTTTTATATTGTTTTAAATCTGATAATTTAAAATTGATATATTAGAGAGTTTCCCATTCTTTGAAATTCCATTTCTACTTTTCTCAATCTAAGATTTTCGGAGTCATATATTAAATCACTTTTATGGGAATTTGGTCTTGCACTTTTTAAATATGAAATTATCAAAGTCATGTACAGTGTATCAAATAACTTTTATCCTTTGAAATTTGATTTGTATTTTTCGTAACACGTTGTTATTGGGTTAAGAAATTAGATATTTTTGTGGAAAGTTTATCTAAAACTTTTTCAAATGACATTATTAAATTAAGAAAGTAAATATTTTTTATTGAAATGTCACCCTGTACTTCTCCCTTAAATACAGTATTATTAAATTAACATACAAAATACTTGTTTATGGAAATTCCATCTTGTACTTTTTTAGAATGTGACGTTGTTAAACTAATACAATAAGCAACTTTACTTCCTTATTTCGCAAATTTCCAGATCTTCTGAAATTCCATTTTTTAAACTATAAAATTAATAGAATAGATAATCTTCACTGTTTAAAATCGTTATTTTTATTCCTCCATCTTCAGTTCTTTGGAGGCGGAGCGAATTCTCCAAGATGAGAAACTCCGAGAATCTATGTCTTTGTTTTTTTCTGGATTAAGATGAGCTAAAGAAGAAAATGAAATCTTAGAAGTCTTCAAAAAGTCGAGCTGAGTATATTCGCGAGAAGTGTAGTGATTAATCTTTATGTGTGGATTATCCCAGGATGACTAGAAGAACGAGTCTCCAGAATTTCGGAGGACCGGGGTTCCCTGTCCACAACCTCGCTTGCGGCTATTTGCCGGAATTTCCGCATGATATCGAGACTACTTTTCCTAGAGAGGGTATGCAGTCTCCAAGGACCCACAGACTCAGTCATCCACATCTGACCTTCGCCAGTACAGTAGCCATGCCGACGTTGTGCAGAAACCAAGTTACTGGGAGCCACCGTAATTCCCAGCCTTCCTTGGTGTATTATGGAAAACAGGATTTCGAACTGGAAAATATGGATTTGAGACACGTGCCTTCTCAGCCCCTGTTGGTCCCTTTGGAGAAACACAGATTGCCGGACCTCTTCATCCCCAGGAGACACGGCAGCGGACCTCTGACCCCGGTCACCAGAAACCATCCACAACCTCTTCATTTTTCTCCAGGAACTCCTCCACAGAATTTTTCTAACAGCAAAAACAATTCTCCGATCTTTAGTAGCAAAAATAATTCTCCGATTTTTAACAGTAAAAACAATTCTCCTTCTGTAACTCGGAAACTACCTAGAGCTTCTGAAAAACGCATCCTCCAAAGACACCCTCAATCAGATTTAGCTTTTCGTTTTCAGCGACACATTGAGTTTCATTCAAATGAAAGCACTCCATCACGTCACGATGGTAGGTTGTTTTGTTTTTAATTAAATTTTTATTTTAAATTCTTCTTTATTTTCTTCAGTATTGAAACTTGAAATCCATCGTTTTTGTTTTTCAGAATTTTTATTTTTTTAAAGGCGAAACGAAGCCAATTTTAGAAATCCTAATGATTTGTCAACTTATGGAAAATAAAAAACTTCCTCTTTACTGATTTATTAATTATTCGGCATTTTAAAACACCCAGCAGGAATTTTCTGGGGATAGTGCATTTCTGAGTAGCATCCGAAAAACGACTAAACAATTTTGATATCTTTACTTTCCGAAAATGAGAATTTCGATTAAAATAAAAATCCAACAAATTATAATTTTAATTAAAAAATAAAAATTTTTATTAAAAAAATAAAAATGCGCAGAAAAGCAAAAATTTTAATAAAAATAAAAATGTGCAAAAACAAAATTCCTTCATTAATGTGCAGAATATATGGATGCATTTTTATAAAGAAACTCGTTGATGAAAAACACAAAAATGCCTTCAGCCGAAATTTCATTCATTTTTGATTTCATGGTTTCTGAACAGATGGAAAAATTACGACCAAAGGCCTGAAAAATAATGTTGCAGAAAAATTCTTGAACTTTTAGGCATCAAGTTAATTAAGAAAAACAAACAAAGCATTTTAATTTAAAAAAATAAAATATTTGCAGAACCTGAGATTCTTGACCCTGTGTACTTGGCCTTGAAACAGGCCACTGGGAGATACGGTAGCTCGAACAACAGTCGAAGAGGGTCCTCGGCCCACAACTTCGACTCCGCGAGTCCCAGTCCGAGAAACTTGTCCCAGGTGTCACTCCAGGATTCCGGATATGCAGAAACAAGTGGGAGTCGGAACCAACTTCTGGGATCAACCCCGATGTTGAACCAGCCCGGGATGCCTCCCGTGGCCAACGGTTAGTTTCAAAGTTTTTCCTCTTTGACTTTCGGAATCGAAAGGTTAACTAATGTAAATTAATTCCCCCTTGGTCTCGAAACGAGATTGAGCAATTTGCCTCTTACTAGGAACGTAGGTGTTAAGAATAAATAGTCTCCAGCATAATCGACGCCCAAGTTCCTTTATCCTTTATCCTCTATCCTTTATCCTTTATCCCTCGTCGAGGTCATAAAGGAAAATCAACGTGAGTTTCGAAAGCTCAATTTCCCGAGAACTGCTTACGAAACAACCATTTTTGTTTCCATTAAGTTTTTGAATTTCTAATAAAAACGGGGAATTTTCTGCTTCATAAAAATTGAAAAACTCGAAAAATCAAAACACCTGCTTCTGCCCCCATAGAATTCTGTTTTTCATTTTTACCCGAAATGATTTAACATTGTTTTTATTTTTCAATATTTTTTTCCAGGTTTACCAACTCGTAGAAGAGCTCCCAAACTGAACAAGCAGATGAAATCCCTCTCCCTCGACTGCGCGGATATGCCTCCGCCTGTCAGCAGCACCATGAGATCTCCATTCAGTAAGTTTCTCTTCCACAAGCAATCCAGATAACTCTATTTACTTATTTCAAATCCACGGATTTGATAGAAATGTATTGGTGAAGAATTTGGAGTGAGAAATTTCATTAAAGAAATCAATTAGGAGCGAAAGAAAACACTTGCCGGTCAAATATTTTCATTAAAGAAAGGCTCTGGCAATGCATATTCATAGATCATTTCTTTCACGTTTGTAGAAACTACACCAGTTATTCTTTTTATCGTTTGAGTCGGTGCGAATCGTTTTTTCGGTCTAATCTCGATTTTTACATAATGTTATACGATTTCGTAAAAATCTGTATAAAAAATCCTGCATAAGAGAGCCAGAAAATGGTTGGAGAATTTGCTTGTTTCTATTGAGATGATGAATTCATGGAAATTATGATAATATCTAATATGAATATCTTATAGACAATCCTGAAAACAAATAAATATGAGTTTATGGAGGATTTTTATTTATTGAGTAAATTTCAGAAAGCAAACCTCTTCGACAAGCTCATGGATTCGCGACTTCGGGAGAAACCTCGGATTGGGAAAGGAGTGTGTCTCCCGTGGGACCTTCCTCCCGCCGACTTCCCTCTCAACCCGTCACTATCCCCACTCACGTCGTCACCCACGAGTACTCCAACAACGAATGTTGTCTTTTCCTTGGCGAAAGACTCATGATCGTGGATAACGGCGATCCCGATTGGCTTCACGGGATAAAAATAAGTGACAGAAACAACACTCTCCTGACATTCCCAAAAACATGTGTAGCTCCAATAATCCCCGGAGAACAACCCATGAAACTTTGCCAAAATGTCAATCTCATCGAAAGTCGGATCCGTCTATATCGAGATCAAGTTGTTTTCGCTCAACCAAACTCCATGAGAGAAGACAGAGTGAAAGTCCGCAACGAAAGAGGTACTATTGCTGAATGTCCTCTTATGTACCTGACTCTACTTTAACTTCATTTTCAATTTTTATCCAACTAATCAAAAAATCAATTTTCTAAAAAGTTAAATATCATTTTCCAAGGACCAAGTCCTTCTTCCTTCATTTTCCGGTATTTTCGTCACTGGTATTTATCTAATGAATTAATAAATAGTCGAAATAACTCTCTTTATTATCTAGTTACTCTATTTCCACAACTCAGGGGATGGGAAGAAGCTAGTATCACAATTGACTTCAAGGAATGTTGCTTCAACGGTCCATGTTATATTGTAAAAGGGCAAGGCTACACAAAATTACCTGGAACGGGATTATTCAAAGTGAAACAAAAATATAACACACTGAGCACTGTTAATGGCGCTCCAGGAAGTCAATTGTGAGCTTGAAAAATACGTAGGGATAATAATCGTTAACCCCCAGAGAGACAAGTGCCGGTGTATCGTCGAAAGTCTGAAAACTCAAGTCAGTTACAGAAAAAAACCCAAAACTTACGTCTATTGGACCAGCTGCCGAACCATCCAAATGAGAGTAAAGTTTGTTTAACTCAATTCTTAACTTCTTCGCAGCACTTTTGTGAGGCTCCATGATGACTGCTTGGAAGTTCACTGGTAATCCATATCGAAGGACGGATTCCACAAAAGCACGGAGAGCTTTCACGTGGATGTAAGCAACATAAATTTCGCCGAAATTGATCTTCAACCATCGGACGAGCTGGGCATATTGCCTTTGCTTCTCCTGGAGAATCTTGTCACGTTCATTCTTCCCGGCTTTCAAGGATTGCTCATCGTAGACAAAATCTCGGACAACAATTCTAAAGTTATCAATAGAACAATTTCAAAATAAAAAACAGACTTGTTGTCACGACAGTTGTTCTTGTACTCGTCGAAAACTTTTTTGAAGATCGTCACGGTGTATAAAGCATGGTCAGCATCTTCTGTGATTCTTTTCGCGGATCCAGGGACAACCATATCCGCGTAGGTCGTGTACTTCTGTTCCCATTCCTTGATGAAGAGCTTCGGGACGGCCACGACGACGGTTTGGAGGTACTCGGAATTCAAAACAAAATCCTCGGCCTTGACTACATCTCCTAAGTCCTTCGTTACTAGTGACCCTCTGAAAAAGCAAGGTAGTTTTGGAACTATCAAGTGCCAACTCACGTTGATTTACGATCGATAGAGGCAAGAGTGTTTTTGAGAATGTTGTAGTGAGCAGCTTTCGTCTTGAAGTCATTGTCGATCTGAGTAATTTGTTTCCCGATGATCTCACTCAAGACTTTCAGAGATTGCTTCAATGGGTATTTGGCACTGTCCCATTGGAACTTCGTTAAGTAGGTCTTCGGGTCTCGGTTGCCGATCCTCAAGTTCTCATCGAGCTTTTCTCTTTCTTCCAGGACCTCACCGAAGTACTGGACAAGCTTCTTTGTAGTCCTGCATGAGTAGCCTTAATTTCGAAACTCTAAGAAATAAACCTACGCTTCGGCAGCGGCGTCAAGCTTGGACAAGTCGTCGGATAAACCAATCAGTTGGTCGAGAGTCCCGACTTTCAGATCAGGGATGTTGAACTTGCTGTTCAGGGAAAGACTTCCGGTCACGGCATTGAGTTTGTCAAAGGTTTCTTGAGGAGTCTTGTCGCCAGGAGCCGATACAATCCAGAATTCTTGGGCCGAGCTGGTGTTACTCATGACAGACTGAAACCGATAAAATAATTATTTCATATATTGATTAACGATAAAATTTCCCGACAAATCAAAGGATTTATATCCGAACAATAATAACGGAAAAAGTGTATGGAAGAGATAAATAGTAAAAGTGGAGATCCAAAAAGAGTCGAATATCAGTCCAACAAACGAAGTTTTGATTTCTGGTCTTCCGTTCATCGATCTTGAATTTGCCTGCGAGCGCGGCGGGACCTTTTTTCCTTCTCACTTCCCGCTTTTCCTCTCGTCGTGCTTTGAACGATGTTCCCTCTCCTACTACACTCAAGTGTAATATTGTCTATATGGGAAAAGTGCACATTTCCATTTAACAACATCTGTATTACCGTTCAATTGATCTCATATTTACCTACAATCGTTTCAGGACCATTTTTTCTCCCTGATTTCCTGCTTTTCATATATTTTCGTACTTTTAAGAATCATCTCTCCTTTATCATGTTGAGATATTTTATCATTTATATTTCAGAATTACAATATAGCCGTCTAATGTAATTTGTCCAACTTTCTTATTGACTCCAACCTTACTTGCGGTCGTGTCAAGACCGTTTTTTTTTGTTAAGTCTTGACGTTATCTTCCATGGATAATATCCCTTTGCTCGTTATCTCGAAATATTATGTTACCCACACATTAACTTGTCAAAATAATAATATCACTCTCTATCATTATCTATATTAACTTTTCTTTCCCAGCTTGTGTTTATTTTTTCACCCCCACGTATTTTCATATATGAATCTTTTCGAGCACCTCACCTACCCGAATTTATCTCGTTTGCTCTTCCTTGTAATAGCATTGATTTCTGCTAAGATATTTTCGTTGAAATATTTCTCGTTTCAGTGCTCTCAGTTTTATTATTTTGTATCAACTATGATTGATGGTTGAACATGACGTCTGAAGCGCATGTGTACAGCATTTGTATTTTCACCCTGACCTTTGATATTGCTTAGAATTCCCTTTTTTGAAACCGTTTGAGCATTGGATGAGCGTTATGAAACAATGAACGTGACTATCACATCGATGTATTTCGAAACACCGATTTCGGGAACTTTCAGATTTGACGGGTTTTTGAAGCAATTAATATTGAGAAATTTCAGATTCAGTAGATCATTGTGGGAGATTCCCGTTGTGCCATCTGCTGGTCTATGCGGATTGGCAATCGCCGAATCTCGAGCATTATTGCTCATGAACGTCGTGGTGGGTTTTCGATTTTCCATCAATCTTTGTTTTAACGATCGTGGATTTTTGTGCAGAACTTTTGTTTGCGCGAGACTTTATGAAAGAACGATTCTTCCGCCTGTGGGCTTGTCCAGTATTGCTGAAATGATTTTCTCGACACAATTAAATTCATTACTAGGACTCGCGATATTGGTTCATTGTTCTCGGAGCCCGTGTGATTGGTCGTTCTTTGCACTTTATTAGTTCCGAAGATTTCTAAAGATATCATAAGCACCCATATTTTTCTTCCAATGAAGATTTATTTTCGTTTCCTTTGACATTCAATAAAACCAGCTATGATTGACGCCGGATCAAGAAAATCTTATCTTCCTCTATATTAGGCGTAGAGTGATTCACGTGTTTGATGTCTATCGTTCGGTTTTTTCTTATCAAAATCTTAGTTCTGCTCTCTCGGGTGTTGAATGGTGCGCTTTTATTGGGAGACCAGAGTTTCGTCTCTTATGTTATACTTTAATAAAATTTCTCTGAGTAAATTTCGTACTTTTTTTCGGAATCTTAAGCGCGAAAGGAATGTTTGCGCGGGCGATATTTGTCTTTGATGGATGTATAAAATGTACGATTTTTTGACGGTTGTCTTGTAATTTAGGATTTTTTGAATCCCGTGACACATTAGGATTTAAAGTTGTGCCCTTTTTGTTCCTCTAAATCTGTGTATTTTGATGACAAATACGCACTTTGTATTTTGTGTTCATGAATAGCTGCCTTGGCTGCTGGGAGGAGTGTGCTTCTTTTCCCAGTTCGAAAAATTTCTAGTGATTTCAGCTACGTGAAACAGTGACTTGGAGCCTAGGTGCCATATTTGTTGCTTAGTGCTTCTTTTGATGAAATAAGAGTGTTTTGTAATTGTTTTGTGCTGAATAAGGAAACGTGGACCACAAACTCTATTTTTAATGGTATAAATTTCAGCCAACGACTTCACTCCGATTGGTCCTTCACCAGAACTTGGCCTCCTTAAGCCGATCTGTTTATCTCGGATACTGTCCAATTGTTCTTCCAAGTCTCATCCCAGAGGAAGTGTTGCCCTGTTTCAGATCTAGACCAATTAATTCGAATTATTGTGTCAAAATTGGACAATTATCTTCAAAAAATAATCTAACAACTAATAATAAGTCGAAGAAGAGATCTTCCATGGGACTAGTGGTTGATGAAAAGCCTGCTTCTATCTCTTTGCCAATTGCTCAAGACGAATACGACTGTACTCTAGGATTAACCCGAAAGGTTTGTTTTTCTTATCAGACAAAATCATGTTTTTTTTACAGCACGGCGAATTCGCTCCAAAAAGAGTGCTTATAGTTTCGAAGACTACTCGACTTCAATACGAACTTCATAGATTAAAACTTGATATTTCGCACGCTCATGATCCGGCGTTTCTTCATAGATTAAAAATTCGAGGAACGAATTTTTTGGAATTGAAAAGAAAACATGAATTGCAAACGTCATATATTGATTCCATTGTTCGGGAGTTGAAGTGAGTTGTTTTGGGAGTTTTCGGTGGCTGATGTTATTGATATGTGGTTTTAGAAAGGACAATATAGAAGTGAAGGTTGCAACGAGAGCTGATTACACGAAAGATCTTGCATTATGGGGTGATTTGATTATTTCTGCTGGTGGTGATGGAACGTTTCTGACTGCTGCCAGTAAAGTTAGAAATGGAATTCCTGTTATTGGAATAAATAGCGATCCTGTTGGATCTGAAGGTCACTTATGCTTGACAGGAAAATTGAGAATTCCTCCAGATGAAGTTGTTCGACAATTCCTTAGTGGTGATTTTTATTGGACCCAAAGACAAAGAATTCGTGTAACTATAACGAAAGCAGGGGAAAGCGATTCTCCACCTCCTGTTTCGTCGCGTTCTGGAAAGAGAAGCAGAGAATCCAAAGCTTGTAACTTCTTCTCTGATGATGAGTCGGAAGAATCAGAACCACCAGTAGAACCTATGCTAGCGTTGAATGAAGTATTTATTGGAGAAAGTCACGCTGCTCGTGTTAGTTATTACGAAGTTCAGATTGATGATGGTCCGTTACTGAAACAGAAAAGTAGTGGAATGACTGTGTGTACTGGTACTGGATCTACATCATGGCACTATAATATTAATAGACTTAATGAACAGACTGTGGGAGAAATAATTGATATTATGGGGAGCATGGGCTTTAAATCGAATGATGAAATTAACGATAAGGTTGTTGAGGAGATCTGTAACCGATTCAATCAGCAGCTTATTTTTGAACCAAGTGCTCACAGTGAGTTGTTTCTTCTATGAACTTTGTTAATATGATGGTTTTAGAAATGGCATTCAGTGTCAGAGATCCTGTTTTTAATGCTACTTTTCCGAAAACTGTTCCAAGAGGATTTGCTAAAAAGATCAAGGTTAAGTCTAGATGCAGTCATGCTCACTTGGTTCTTGATGGATCGACTTCGATCCCATTCAATCAAGGAACGGAAGTTGTTCTTGAACTGATTCCACAAGATGCACTTCAAACGGTCATATTGAAGCATTGATTTTTGAAATGGAACCGAATCCGAGCTTGGATTGAATGGAGTAACGGGTCTGTGAAAGTATTCCGGTACTTTTCATTAATAGCATTTAATTGTATCGGGGTGTTCACTTGTTATCGGAAATAAAGTAAACCCAACGATTTGGTTGCGTTTTTTGCACGGGTTTTATGATTTCCGGAGGAACTCTGGAAGGGCCGTCGAGACGATTTTGCAAGATATTTTGTGGGGATTATGTATATTCTGGAGGGACTTGGGGAAGGACTTTCCGAGGAAATTTGCGAAGGACGTCGGCGGCGACTTCGGTACCTAGTTTTTCTTTGAAGAAAAGTCGCCGATTGAGGACACGAACAATGATTTGACCAAGTTTCTGGACGAAAGATGTATGAAATGTTCTGATTTTTGTTTTGAATTCTACGGATGGAATTTAAATTTATCTTGAAAATTAAATTTTTTATTTTGATTAGCTTTTTAATTTTACCTGTATTTAATAAGTTATTAGATGAGAAGGAAGTGATATGTACTAGTGATAAAATAATAATAAATTTAACATTTAATAAAAAGTTTGATGGAATTGTATTTGCTGAGAAAAAGTATAATGAAAAAGAATGTCGTTGGGAAGGAAACGGAAGTCAATTTCTTTTGGTTGTTATTCCTTTAGAAAATGCAACTACAACGGCGGCTTTGGGATTGCCTATGGATAGTGGAGCTTGTGGACTTTTCTATGATCCAGAGAATACTGAACATGTTGTAAGTCTGGTCATCAGTCCGGATCCTGTGATTTTGACGGAAGAAGCTTTCGCTCTTCGAGTCAAATGTGTCCACAGTTCTTCCGATATAGTGCTCACATTGAGTGCTCCGTCGATGGATCCGATAAAGCTCGCGTAAGTTCAACTTTAAAAGTTAGATGATTATTGTAAATAAAATATATGGATAATTTTTTCCTAACATTAAAATTCATAAAATCCCATCTCATGAAATTCAACTATTCTATTTCCTTCTTTAACTTTGAGAAAGATGAAATAATAATTATAGATGAAATGAAAAATAGATAACTTTTCTAAGATTAGAATTCATATAAATACTGTTTGTAATGAGTATATTTTGTTAATCACGATAATCGTAGAAATGCTTCAGAAATGTCGAATCCATGACTGTCTTCGGAACCGGGAGCGACTCTCCACAACTCGGAATTCAACTTATCGAAGGTCACGGACTTTTCGGGAAGTCCACAAACCAATCTACAATCGGCCAGCGACTCACCCTCGATGTCCATCTGAAAGACACTTGTGAGTCTTCTTTCCAAACTTTTTTTCGAAAAATAATTACTTCCCCTTGAAAAAATAATTGTCTTTTTAGCTATTTATGATCTTTTTGTCCAAAACTGCGTCGCCTCCGATGGAAACAGTAACCCGGACGCCTCGATCAACATCATGGACGCTGATGGGTGTGCCGTGGGACTTCCTAGGGCAGTAGATGTCCCGGTGTTCTCGAGTGCCCCTCAGAAGAACGCGACCAAACATATTTACGTCTACATCTACGGTTTCCAGTTCTCGAGTTCCGACTACGTCCAATTCGAATGCACTGTAATCCCATGCGTATATGAATGTCTGAAGAAACAGTGTCAAGCAGGGACCTCGGTTTCTCTTGCTCCCCAGAAATTCGGACTTCAAAGAGGAGCTCAACTTCCCCCTATTAAAATTCAAACCACTCTGAAAATAATAAATCGCAATGATAAATGATCTTTGAATAAAATTTTCATCTTGAGGTTCGTACAATTACTAAGCACCTAGAGTCCAAAATCTGACTAGGCGACCGGCCAACGCCATTGGTTCTTCGGGGGGCTTTCCAACAGGGGTTCCCAGGCCTTGCTGTCGATGATGGCACGGGTGGTCTGGAGTTCGTACTCGGCTTGCTCGATAACTTCCTCAATTTGACCCATACCGATCTTGTCTTCTAGTTTCTCGATATCAGGTTCCTGAAAAAAGTTTTTGAAGAAGATAGGAGTTTTTCACCAACATTTTCAACAAGACTCAATCGTTGGTTGATGATTTCCTCGGTGTAGCGACGATACGCGGCAGTGGCTGGGATTTGTTGAAGGGCACGCAAAATACGTCCATAAACGATTTTCAACGTGTGATGGGGATTTTCGTTGACGAACAGTCCCGTCAATCCAGTCGTCTACAAATACGTCGATATAAAATTCCCGAAGAAAAACACCTACTTTCTTGTGAAAATCCGGAGAAACTTCGTTCTTCTTCTTGAAACGGAAAATATAAGGATTATTGTACATGGATCGGGCAGCAACGACCCTGTGGACGTCGGCCAAGGGAATTTTCTTCAACGTTTGAGCAAGCATGGCTGATGCTGGAAAAAAGTACATTTTCATATATGAAAACCACGATTTTCAGGTGTCTTTACGATAAACACACGATAGTATCAATATATATCCAGTAATCAAGGTAAAAAACCCAAAAAATTACGGAATTGGGGAAAAAGACAGAAAAGCCTTGCGAGTCGAAAAAATAACCGACTTTATCGGCTGCAAAAGTCCAGGAACGCAACGCCAAAGTTTTCATTTTTTAAATCCCTTT